>OY744518.1:2245000-2292500 GCA_963556195.1 Sepiola atlantica
ACTAGGTGTTCTTTGAGAGAAACCGGAACACCAGTTAGATCCAGGCAATCAGCGCGTCATTGGTGTTGCAGGTGGTATGGTTGGTGTCTTTCTCAACTATGCTACACGTGTAATAGTTTATGGGTTTACAATGAAGTTAGGGTTAGGGTTAGGGTTAGTATTAGTATTAGGATTAGGGTTTGGGTTAGGGTTAGGGTTAGGGCTAGGGTTAGGGTTATGGTTAGATTTAGGGTTATGGCTAAATAGTGAAATCGTGGAAATTCTCAGACAGCCACTTCTAGGTTTTCCCGCCGGTGTGACACGGAGCTGAATACTGCTTCTACACGGATTTATTTTATTATTCCGGAGCAAATCATTATGATTGACGTCACGTTCATCCAATATTCTGATGCTTTTCAGTGGTTCATCGTCTTTGGCTCCCACGAAGCTAAACCAGTTCAACATGTGTTCCTGTCATATCAAAGGACCTGAACTTTACTCGTAACTGAAAGTAAATAAAACGATTTTCTTGTCAAAAAATCTGATTCAATTTTTGTTGTTTATATGTAGTCATTTCTAGATTCAAATCCATAGAATTATGTGTGACCTTTGACATCTAGTCAAGAGAGAAAGTCTGCTGCTTTTCTGTTTTGTTTTGCTATTTGAATTTTTTTAGATGAAGATTGGTAATTTGGATCATTGTAACATAGAAACCCCTACCCGTTGGACTTTACCCCGATTAAATACTTCAAATGTTTCGGAAATGAAATATTATTAAAAAAATATAAAATTTGTCTCAAACAATATATATTCGATATTATCAAATTTATATTTTATATATATATATATATATATATATATATATATATATATATATATTATATATATATATATATATATAACAATCAATAATAATCAACTCAACCACACACCCTCTCTTTTCCTTCATTCACTCTTCAAGATATCTCTAAAAACAACAACTAAAGTATTCTCATTTATAATAAAATAATTACTCTTGATGACGACCAAAAAGGTCGAAAGCGCTAGAGAAATGATCGAATTACGAAAATTCGGCGAAATACTATATGGACTGCCGCCTGAAACTCGAAAGATTGCTCGACGATTTGAAAACTTAAAAAAAAGTTATGCAAATGCGAAAATTCCGTGTCGTTTAACAAAGCCTGTTTGAGTAATAACTTATGCATATATATATATATATATATATATATATATATATATATATATATATATATATATATTCCGAAACGAATTGTAAAAAAAATTAAAAATACTGTAAGCTATCTACATAAAAAACAACAATAAAGTTAATAACATCACATATGAAACCAGTTGTAACATTTTAAAATGCTTAACGTAATGCTATTTTGTTCTGTGATAACATTCCAGCGTCGTTGAATTTAAATCGTCTACGATTTTCCTGGAACATTGCGAAAAACGTTCTCTGTGCGTTTCTCCGCCGTCTTTAAAAAAAAATTCCCCAGCTTTTTTTAAAATTTACTTCTTTCACCTGAGGATTATTCGACAAAGACTAGTAAACGTTCGTGAAACCTATGGAATATTTATTATCATTATTTTTTAAAGATCAAAATAAAACAAGAAAAATTGGAAAAAAATAAAAAAAGTATAATTAAACAGATGAATTAACAATGTTTGCATATATATATATGCATATATATATGCCCACTTCATCTGCCATGAATGGTTTCGATGGTATGAGGCCGCACGTGAAGCGTAAATAAAAAACGAATGATAAAAAATTATGTGAATAATACAAAGCGAAAGAAAGAAGAAAGACGAGAGAGACGGAGATGGGAGAAATGGTGTAGAGATGAAGATCAGAAAGGGTAGAAGAGAGAGAGAGAGAGGGTCTATTATAACATCACAACCTATTCTGACTTTGTGATGTCGAAAGAGAGAGTGAGAAAGAGAGAGAGAGAGAGTGAGAGAGAGAGAAAGAGAATATCGATTATGACATCACAGTGTATTTTGACTTTTTGATGACGAAAGAGAGAAGATCAATTGTGAAATCACAATGTATTCTGACTTTGTGATGTCGAAATATATATATATATATATATATATATATATATATATATAGAGAGAGAGAGAGAGAGAGAGAGAGGGGGGATCGATTATGACATCACAATGCATTCTGATTGTGTGATGTTGAAAGAGAGATAGATAGATAGATAGATAGATAGATAGACAGAGAGAGAGAGAGAAAGAGAGAGAGAGAGAGAGAGAAAGAAAGAGAGAGAGAGAGTTGGTATGTCAATTATGACATCACAATGTCGAAAGAGAGAGAAAGAGAGAGAGAGAGGGGAAGAGAGAGAGAGTGGATATCAATTATCACAATGTATTCTGATTTTGTGATGTCGACAGAGAGATAGATAGATAGATAGATAGATAGATAGAGAGAGAGAGAATTAGTATGTCAATTATGACATCACAATGTATTCTTACTTTGTGATGTCGAAAGGTAGATAGATAGATAGAGAGAGAGAGAGAGAGAGAGAGAGAGAGAGAGAGAGAGAGAGAGAGAGAGAAAGAGAGAGAGAGAGAGAGTGGGGGAGATCAATTATGACATAACAATGTATTTTTAGTTTGTGATGACAAAAGAGAGAGAAAGAGAGAGAGAGAGTGGATATAACTTATGACATCACAATCTATTCTGATTTTGTGATGTCGAAAGAGAGAGAAAAAGTGAGAGAGAGAGAGGGAGAAATCAATTATGACATCACAATGTATTCTAACTTTGTGATGACGAAAGAGAGAGGGAGGGGGAGAGAGAGAAAATCGATTATGACATCACAATGTATCCTGACTTTGTGGTGTTGAAAGAGAGAGAAAGAGAGAGAGAAAGTTAGAGAGAGAGAGATGGAGAGAGAGAGAGAGGGGGAGATCAATTTATTACTTCACAATGTATTCTGACTTTGTGATGTGTAAAGAGAGAGAAAGAGTAAGAGAGAGAGAGAGAAGGACACAGAGAGAGAGAGAGAGAGAGAGAGAGAGAGAGAGAGAGAGAGAGAGAGAGAGAGGAGATCGATTATGACATCACAATGTATTTTGACTTGGTGAAATCCTGTTACTTTGTAATTCTTGTTAAAACATGATTATCAACAAATGTCAGAGTCAAGAATTATATATTTAACAAATACTGATTCAACGAATCAAAATAGGAGGTTGATTGACTAGATCTGTATCTCACATTTTTCCAGATGTATGTATGTTCATGTAGATATATATTAAACATGACATATAGAGCAATGAATATATAAAACAGCATAGAATGACAGTGTTAGGAAATGAGGGCGTCGCTATGGATAAGAAGGCGTTGCTAAGAAAGAATAAGGCGTGGTAAGGTAAAAGGGGGCGTGTCTATAGGATGTAAAAGAATTGAATTCTCAATCTGAATAGACAAATGGATCGACGATATCTATGACCGAATCTCGATCGCATTTTAAACATATTTTTGTTATTTAGTTCGGTTGACTTTTTTTAAACCGCATATCAACTTTTTTTTAAACCGCATATCAACTTTTATCGGGTTATTTAATGCCGAATCAAGTTACTGTCGTAAACATTTTTATTCTTCAAGTTTTTAATATATTCAAATATTTAATAGATTCTATTTATTTCTGTATGATTTGTAGACTTTATTTGTGTATAGTCTGTAAGTTATAAATTCTTTTTAGTCCTTAGATGGAAGGTTAACACGTACACATTATCACTCAGGTTCAGAAAAGAACGGATAATGAATGCTAACTAATGGGTTACCCTCACAGTCTAAAAAATCACCCAAATTGGAGACTCAGCCGTGGCCACCGAGAGTTACTACAGGCTAGAAAATGACGTCACTGCATTGCGTGTCAAAACAATGGCCGTCGTAATGACAATAAGAAGGCATTTCGACTTCTCTATTCACTAAATAATCCATCAAAATTCAGGAAATACAACCAATTTTAATGAAATTTTCAGTATTTATTAATTAATGATCACGGAATATAATAAATCCATTACTTTATTATAAAGCTTGGTGAAAATGTATTATTTTTTGTAAACAAAAAACACCTTTACTAAAGTTATTCAAAATATCAAAACATGTTGACCATACAATATTATAAATATTTAAAACAAAGCATTAGAAAACTTTAAAAATTGCATGTAAAAAAGAAAAGAAAGGAACACGATTCGATTTATCCTGAAACTGATCTTTATTCAATATAAATTTAAAGAAAATAATAATTCACGATCAAATACTGCAAAAACTGAATTATGAATTACCATTATTTAAACTTCTAACCCAATCAACCGTAAGTAATTCAGACTTTGAAATGTGTTTAAAAATTATACAAAAAAAAGTTCAATGTTAACTGTTTGTTTAATAATGGAATCACGAACTCCTATCTTGCTATTAAGAGATAGGTACGTTCAAAATCAAAGGCTGATCCCCAAAATGTAAAAACATTTTGACCCTCCCTTCACTTAAAAATTCACCAAAATTCAGGAAATCAACCAATTTTAACGAAATTTTCAATATTTATTAATGAACAAGCACAGGAGATATAGTGAAATATTTTTTAAAATCTTAGTGAAAATGTATTATTTTTTTTAAAACAAAATACACCTTTACTAAACGTATATTTTTATATATATAAAAAAATCCATGATTTTTTTTAATGAAAATAAGATCTGTATATGTTTAAAATATTTTTTTAACTATTTCGTATATATTACGGAAAATGCCTCTACACTCTTGTTAATAAAATCAGTATAACTCGAAGAATTAACGATATTATCATTGAATAAAGCATTGTTTAATTAATATTTTTTGTGAACATTTTGATTAAATATGATGCTATTATTTCATTTATTTAATCTACAAAAGTACAGAGAACAGATAAACTATACTACACTTAAGACATCGAAAAAAAGTAATTAAGAAAATGGAACACTACTTTTTTATCAAATAATGAATAAGTAATTCAGACTTGATTTTTTATATAATTAAAAAAAATTCAAACTTACTACACTATATTTAGTCGGTGTAAACATTATCACGTGTATCCATATTTGCAGGAATTATTTCTCTTTTGGAAATCCAAACATATGCCGTAGGCATTTTAACTTTGTGAATTATGAAATGAAATTTTAAAAAGCGCGAAATTATTTTAAAATTGGTTGATTTCCTGAATTTTGATTCCATTATTAAACAGACAGTTAATATTGAACTTTTTTTTGTATGATTTTTAAACAAATTTCAAAGTCTGAATTATTTACGGTTGATTGGGTTAGAAGTTTAAATAATGGTAATTCATAATTCAGTTTTTTGCAGTATTTGATCGTGAATTATTATTTTCTTTAAATTTATATTGAATAAAGATCACTTTCAAGATGAATCGAATCGTGTTCTTTTCTTTTCTTTTCTTTTTTTACATGCAATTTTTAAAGTTTGTTTTAAATATTTACAATATCGTATGGTCAACATGTTTTGATATTTTGAATAACTTTAGTAAAGGTGTTTTTTGTTTACAAGAAATAATACATTTTCACCAAGCTTTATAATAAAGTAATGGATTTATTATATTCTGTGATCATTAATAAATAAATACTGAAAATTTCATTAAAATTGGTTGATTTCCTGAATTTTGATGGATTATTTAGTGAATGGAGAAGTCGAAATGCCTTCTTATTCTTATTACTAAGGTCCTTGTTTTGACACGCAATACAGTGACGTCAGATGGGGGCAGGAAGTTAGTTGCTTGGCCTTGTCAACTCTCGGTGGCCATGACTCAGCCCAACATTTGATTTGACTAACAATGAATGTTCGCATAGGCGAAATCTCCGAAACGATGCTTTGCAGAGTTCGACAATACTTGGAATTGGCGAAAAAAATGCCCACTAAGTCACATAAAATATTTTAAAACAGGAAAAATACAAATTAAATACAGTTTACGACAGTCTCCAGTGGAAACAGAAAGAAAGGGAGATAATTTCAATTGGTTCACATACGATAATCTATACACAAATGTACGTATTAAAATTGATGATTGTATCATTAAAAATCATATTTATCTGATTCTATTCTAATGTACTGAACATTTTAACTATTTAAATTATTTCTAAAATATCTGCAAAATTGAAATTGCAATATTTACGTTAAACGTAAAGTGTGCCTTTTTTGTTTGCAATTATTACACTTACGACAGTCATAAAATTATATTTTCTTAACAAATAAATTATTACACTTACGACAGTCATAAAATTATATTTTCTGTACAAGTAAATATCAAAACAACTTTTCTATTAAAACATTAGTAATGGCTTCTAATGTTAAATGTATCTATAACATATTCTATGCAACAAATAGTTAAAATGGTTAAAAATGTTTTAATGATTAAACCCTCCTGATCGTTCTTTTATTTCTAACTTAACAAATATGAAATTACGTAACGATATTAACGATTATAAGCGCATGTAAACCATTTATAACGATAGGGTCCCCTAACATAAAATTCGGTGCTTATGCTGATGAGCGGCCCATTAAAAAAATCATTCAGCATTATCTTCTTACTCACTGTGCAAAAAAGTAGAAAAAATTATCCACTAGAACTTTAATTACAAGTATTTTTCCATTCTGCGTATCGTAACAGCGATTCGTTCACAGAGACGCCATGTTGTTTTTTATTATGATTTCGCAAGTTGATTATCTCCCCTGCGAAATCTTCTTTCTTTAGAAACAAACTGAAGTCTCTGTGAACGAATCGCTGTTACGATACGCAGAATGGAAAAAATATTTTTAATTAAAGTTCTAGTGGATAATTTTTTCTACTCTTTTGTACAGTGAGTAAGATTATAATGCTTAATAAGTATATATTATTATTTTTTTTTAAATATTTTTTTACTGTGGCCGCTCATCTGCATAAGCACCTAAAATTCTAAATCCTTTCTGCAATCCAACCATATTTGGTAGAAATAAACTTTAGTCTTCGCCTGACTTGTCCACCGAGTTTCAGTCATGAATGTCCAACATTCTTTGTTTTATCTCGTGGATACAACGTGCAAAATTGTGAATAACTTTGACACTCCTTTCTTGGCACTGTCCTCGTTTGGACTTCAATGCACTTCTTCAGTTCACAAATAGTCTGTGGATTGTTTCGATAAACATTATTTTTTATATAACTCCACAAATAAATATCTGGGGGCAAGGGTTACAGTCCGCTGCGTGTGAAGCCATTGTGGATCACGCCTCCTACTGATTATACGATCACCAAAGTGCTCCCCCATATAATTGAACGGCGATAATATAAAGATTGTTGGATATTCCTAATTGAAATTTGGTTAAAAAATCAGGTTCATTTGTACGAAAAGGTTGTCAATTCTATTAACGATTCCATAACTGGCATTTTTTAGGGGTCACTCTGTATTATACAAAAAAGGGGATATCGTATAAAAATTAAAATTAAACAAAATGGTTATGTTCAAATTTAATTTAATGCGTAATAATCGTTAACAAATAAGGAGATGGGAAACTATACTCCTCCTCTACCTCCTCCTCCTCCTCCTCCTCCTCCTCCTACTACTACTACTACTACTACTACTACTACTAATAATATTTTACTAGTGGGACCCGTGTAAATTACACGAAATGATGTTTTTAATACTAATTATCTTGTTCCTAACCTATACATGTTTGAATAAAATATGATAAGATTTGACTTGTATGTTTATTTTAAAAAATGAACAATACATGAAACAATTTACAAAACTTCTTTATATACAATATTTCTAGTGAAGGTAACATTTCGACGACTTAGTCTGTAAATGCTTTAGATTAAATTAAATTTGGCTCCAATTCATGAGTAGCATACAAAGATTCGGAAGGTCGTTGCTTTTGATGTGAGCGTGACACACAAAATAACACACACGTTATCGTATTAATATGTGTTTCCCGGTCGCCCCTACCTCCTTCGATGTAGAAAAAAATCTTAGAGGTTAGTTGGGATCGAACTATAAACCAGTCGGACCGACGTAAAAAACCGACGTCAAAATCCTACGTCGCTAACCGTTGCGCCAAAGGGAAATATTTGACATATTACGAAAATTAGGTGACTTGAATGCTTTTCCAAATCTAGGTGAGCGTGACACACGAACACACACGCTATCGTATTAATGTATAGATTCTCCCCAAACATGGCATATTGCGGCTGAGATGTAAGGGGCTACTGTGAATTAGGGGTCAGATTTATAGACGCCATCCTAAGTGGAGGTTGTGCAGCAAGATATTTGTTCACATTACATTGAAATTTCTGCACCATGGTACAGTCGAAGGAAATAGGAAGAAGGAAGATAATTCAAAAGGCAAGCGGTCCGAGGAAAGAAGCTATTAGAGTAGAAAGTTCTCCGGCATCTGGAAACCTCTACAGTGAAGGGGTGGGATTTTGTTGAGAGAGTCCGAGTTCAGTACATTTGTCGGAGAATACTACTACTACTACTACTACTACTACTACTACTACTACTTTTATTACAATTACTACTACTACTACTTATAATACTACTAAATTTATAAACACTTTCCATCTCTCCAAATTATTGGAAATAATTACGCTAAGAGCCCCTAGGCTGTCAAATGTATCATATAGAAGCAAATGTAAATACTACAATGGGTTCTTGGCCTTTTGGCTAAGATCAAAGTGTAGTATCTGTTCCGATGGATACTGCACGCCTGTCCTGTGCAGTTCTAGGAGGTCCACCCTCCCAGGCTTTGCCTCCCCTCTTTGGGGAGGAGTAAGTTTATTGCTTACTGTCTGAGGCGCCCCTACCGGGGAATGCCGACGGGGCTGCCCACTTTCTCGACCCGATCTTGGGTCACATCTTACTTGTGGGAGTAAGATAAAACTGGCCTTGTGCCTAACTCCTGGGGAGGAGTAAATAAAACCTATATTATTATTATTATTACTACTAATTATAATTATAAACACGTTGGTTAGAATTGCAAAAATTTCGGCATAAAATCCCTTCACATACTAGATGAAAAGAAAGAATACTAATTAAGACGTTATGTTAGATGAGGATTGCTAATTTGTATTTAACGGATAAGTGCTATAGTGATCTTTTTCTTCTTTCGTGTGAATCAGATCATTCTGGTGGTAGCATTAGTTTCCCTGATGTTTTTTTTCTAGTTAGAAATACTTCTGGAAAGACATCTGGTACTTACGGGAAGGACCACGAGAAGGTTGCCAACATCCCTAAGTGAAAGTGGTACTGTGGAACCGACTGGATTCGAACTTTGAACACACAGGTCTTCAGTCCGTGTCGTTATCCACTTAACCACCGTCACCTCCCGCTATAGTGTTAATCAGTTCTAAATGACGCTCTTCTGGGGGTTTAAGGTTCAATCCTCAGTGCGGGCGATACTAAGAATACAATTACGAATTACTTAAGACTTCTACCCGGCCATGACTGACAGAACAAGAGCAAGCTAGCCCCGTGGATCAAATAAATACTTCCGTTCAAAATTCCGTAACGATTCCCGAGTTCGACAAAATACACCTGAAGAAGGTCGGAGGTTACCTCGGCCGAAACGTTGTTAGAATAACATCCAAGATGATATCGGTAGTCCGAATAATCCAAATAATACACTAATTACGATGTTTATATAAATCCAAAAGGCCCCCTTCCTTCCCGGGGCAAGATTAAAAGTCTCCTTTCGGCTCGTACCGATAAAAAGTAAGAAAAAATGGAGAATATTGTTACGTAAAGTTTATTTATTCAGTCAATTTATAGACACACAAATATTCGTATGTAATTTGTTCTTAGTTGTAAACAAATAACAAACGTAAACGTAAGCGAAATTCGAATTCCTATTTCTGACACGCCCGTATTTTTTTTTTAACGTTTAAAGAAATTCAAGTCCGCGTTTAATTAATAAAAGCCGAATTCATTTAAAAGAATAAAATGAGAACGGGTGTAAATATTTGCGTTAAATTTAATACTTTTTTTAAGGAAACAATTTCTGGCATGACACTAAATTGCCTTGACACCCTTGTGCAAGGTGTTTGCCCCAACGCCAACCTAATTATCTATTTTTCTCAGCCTTTCTACCTTTGTAATCTGTTTTGTTTTTTTGCTTCTCATGCATACTCTACTCTCCAACCCTAACCCTAATCCTAATCCTAATCCTAACCCTAACCCTTCACCCTAATCCTAACCCAAACCCTACCCCTTCACTCCAACCCTAACTCTGACCCTAACTCTTCACCCTAATCCTAATCCTAACCCTAACCTTAACCCTAACTGTACCCCTACCCACGAGGCTAACCTCATTACCCTTAAATTTATTTTTCTCAGGCCTTTCGACCTTTGTTATTTGTTTTGTTTTGAGCTTCTCATGCATAGTCTACTCTCAAACCCTAATCCTAACCCTAACCCAAACACTAACCCTAACCCTTCACCCTAATCCTAACCCTAACCCTAACCCTTCACCCTAATCCTAACCCTAACCCTAACCCTAACCCTAACCCTTCACCCTAATCCTAACCCTAACCCTAACCCTAACCCTAACCCTAACCCTTCACCCTAACCCTAACCCTAACCCTAACCCTAACCCTAACCCTAACCCTTCACCCTAATCCTAACCCTAACCCTAACCCTAATCTACACCCTAACCCTAACCTAACCCTTACCCTTCACCCTAATCCTAACCCTTCACCCTAACCCTAACCCTTCACCTAGCCCTAACCCTAACCCTAACCCTTCACTAACCCTAATCCTAACCCTTCACCCTAACCCTTCACCCTAACCCTAACCCCGAGGTCAACCTCATTACCCTTAAATTTATTTCCCTCAGCCCTTTCTACTTTTGTTATGTGTTTTGTTTTTCGCTTCTCATGCAAACTCTACTCTCCAACCTTAACGCAACCACTGAAACTGTCTACACAAAAACCGCTCCTGGGCAGGACCCTAGACAACATCTGATCGTGAATCCTCAATTTGGGGAGTATAGAATCATCTCTTAATTGCCGTTACTCCCAGGTCAGTTCTAACCTGGAGTGATAGTACCCCGAGAAAAAGGATACAGGTAATATCCTCTACTCTGCCCCTAATGACGAACATAAAATATAGCACTCATTAAGGAACCGGGTACTTATGCAGTTTACAGACCGTGCTGAAATAATTACGTTATTATTTAGAAACCCTTTTTTAACATTGGGAGGGGAAGACTTTGTTAACTATTCTGTACTTTCACAAAATAATTTAATAAACAATAGCCTAGAACAATGCAGCCAACCTAAAAACCACGATGAAAGGAAGATAATTAAGGTCTATTTATGTCTTTACAAGCGGACAAACCTAGAAGGCTGTTATAAACAGTGTTCAACGACCCGGTCAAAGAGAACTTCGAACTATATATATATATATATATATATATATATATATATATATATATATATATATATATATATATATATATATATATATATATATGTATATTTAGGCAGCAAGTCATTATCTAAGCAAGCGTTGTTGAACATCACGGAACTTTCACGTTTGTATATTTTCCTCGTGAGGTTCTCAAACCGTCGAGCCATCTTTTTGGTTTCAGGTGGCAATCATTCGGCCGTAGCGATAACTATAAAACACTAACTCCAGTTTTCTTATTTAAATTTAAAAAACAAAAAACAAAACCCTAACCCTGAAGACGACTACGAAAGTCGAAAGCGCTCGAGAAAATGGCCGAATTAAAAACTATCGGCGAAGTACTATACGGATGGCCACCTGAAGCCAGAAAGATGGCTCGACGGTTTGAGAACCTCACGAGGAAAATATACAAACGTGAAAGTTCCGTGATGTTCAACAACGCTTGCTTAGATATATATATATATATATATATATTTCATTTGAATCAAAGGGAAAACAGTTTTCAGTGGAGGGTTTTTGCCCTCGGTGGCCCTCTTAATATTATCAAAATCTGCTGAAATTTTGGAATGGACATCATTTTTGGTCATTTACCTATGGTTTTAATTTTATTTGAATCTAAAGGAAAACAGTTTTCAGTGGGAGGTTGTGCCCCCGGGGTTCCCCCTCGTTGTAGTGATATATTTCTTATGTAGCCTATGACCTTCACTGAGAGTTCAGTAGTCCACATGCCAATTTTCAAGCAATACTGTCCTGCGGTTCGGGTGTAAACATAAGACACAAAGATCAGGCGGACACATACACGCACAGAGTTACTATATATATATATATATATATATATATATATATATATATATATATATATATATATATATATATATAAGTATACATTTTTATTTATACAAACATTATTGGTTACATATGTGCATTATACTTATAAAAAAAATTGTATGAATAAAAATTTATACTTATAAACAGCTCTACTTGTTATTGAGCACTTTTTATAAACACTTGAGTTTCTACAGATTTACATTTACAGAAACTAATACAATACATGTACTATACATATATATATATATATATATATATATATATATATATATATATATAGAGAGAGAGAGAGAGAGAGAGAGAGAAAGAGAGAGAGAGAAGGGGGTCTTTGTTTAAGTTATTAAACATTAAATCCTTATTTTTGCAGCCACACTAAAAGGATTTTGATTACCTTGTACGTAACAACATACACAAAAAAGCGAACCCCCCAAAACGCCACACTGGATAACGAGCGAAAGAGAAATGGTCGACTGACAGAAATCTGCATGTCAACAAGACTAAAAAAAAGTTATACATTTGAAACAAAAAAGTTTTCTTTATTTAAATAATATTCATAAATGTACAAAAAATGCAGCACTACAAAATGGGGGTTGCATAACATCTTTTCTTTTATGTTTCTATAAGCTAATTAACATTTTTGTTCCTCATCTTAAAGTAGTTTCACCTTCGCGACCCGCCTCCAAGATCGTGATGATCGGAAGGCCTTACCCCTCGACATATACCTGATAACACAGCCCGAGATGTGTGTGATAGATGCCCATAGCTTACTCGAGAATGCTGATCACCTCGCAATAATGGTTGAGATCACCATAAACCCAGCCCCTAAAAAGAAGCGTATATTATCAACGCGCTGAGTAGGAATTCCTCAGTGAAGCATCTTTTTTTTTTTTACTCAAGATTTACCACTTATCAAGGCCTAAAAGCCACTCGAGGATAATGGTTAAATGAGTGTTAGGAGGACGCTGAGACAACACTGTGATGATTAGTAATGATGGTGGAAGTTTGGCAGAATTTGATTATTCAGGAGGACGGATCAACAAGAATTTGTTTACATTGGACTTGAAACCGATCATGTTGTAGTCAACTGGAAATAAGTTATTTTTTCCATCCGTGCAGAATCCAAGATGAGGATAGTAGTCCGAATAATCAAAATAATACACATTATCAATCCTCATCACAAATCCCGAAACGTTTTAATGAACTTTTAAAAAATCGTATTTTAAACATAACTTAATTACGAAATTAAATCCAGCAGAATGCATTTCGCTTTTTCGTTTTTTATAATTGAAAATAAAAAATACATCGCTCGGTGATCCTTTGAAATTTTAAAGTAATTTATGGCTTTAAAATTCTTAGCAAATACTCATATATAAAAGGAAAATCTTGGAAGGTATTTACGTTCAGCAATTTTATAAATGGAGATTAAAACTAGATTACCTTATCAACAATCAATTATAGTTTGATTCAATTAAAATGTTGCTTCTTTTGTATTATTGGGGACGGATTAGATTTTCATTTTTATTTTAGAAGAGTCAGTTGAAAGGGGAGATAATTAAAATTATTTTCTCAACGTACCCGTTGAAGTTTTCTTTGGTTTCGTATTAAAAAGTCAGTGCCGAATAGCACCGAGCGTTGTGATTGGTTGATTGATAAATAATCTTTTTACGTATCGTTTTTGGTGCTTATGCAGTTTACGGACCAGGCTATTTTTTAGATAGGATTTTCAAGTTAAATTCAATTTTTACGATATCTATTGTTTATCAAATCTTTAGGTGAAAGCACAGACTAGTTAATCTACCACCCCCACCCCCACCTCCCCATGTTAAGAATGGTTTTCTAAATTATAATATTATTTCAACCTGCTCCGTAAACTGCATAAGTCCACTTTTAAAATGTATTTTCTTACCAATTCTCTGGATTTTCCGTATGTGTAATGTTAACAAAAACAGTTTGAATTATCTCCCCTTTCAATTGACTCTTCACAATTAAAGATGAACATTTGATCCGTCCCCAATAATACAGAAGCACCAACATCTTAATTACTATAGGATAGCGTAATAATTAAATTTAACTTTAAAAAATTATATTTAAAATAATAATTTGATATATAAAGAACGGCAAAAAAGCGAAAGAAAAACGAAAGTTAAAGACTCTTGGGCAATGCCAGGCAGACACGCTTAGATTTCTCTCTCCCCCTCTCCCCCCTCCTCTCTCTCTCTCTCTCTCTCTCTCTATATATATATATATAGCATAATATAAAATGAAATAATAAAATAAGGTGCGAATCACATTTTATTAGAATTCAACATTCAGGCAAAGTATCTCAACGTCCTTAACTCATGAGTTTTCAAAGATAATTCTTCTCCTCAGAGGACCATTACCGCAGTGACGTTATTGAGCTTCAGTCTTTATCCGGATGTTTCACTAATTAATAGATATTAGTTACCTCTTATATCTTTTATAGGATTAACTTCATATATATATATATATATATATATATATATATATATATATATATATATATATATATATATATATATATATATATATATATATATATATATATATATAGTAAGCTATGAAAATATATTTATGGTTACACAGAGGCTCCCGCGTTTCATCCCCGGGGGAATCTTCAGGCTAAAATGCCTTTTAGCCTGAAGATTCTACCTAGCTCTACTTATGTATCGAGCACTGTTGAAGTAAACACTGAAAATTGATACATAAAAAATGATATCTCCTTATAACATTTTATGTGAATACATGAAATAATTATATATATATATATATATATATATATATATATTTATAATGTTCATAGTTCATAACATTGATAGGGAAATTATTCTTTAGTTGTTCATCGTCACCATTTGTTGTATATGATTTTTAAAATCCATAAAAAAACCTTTAATTTACTTGTTATATATAACCCGTATATTTCAAAATATATGTTCTTTTGTATGTTCATTCAGAATGTGGGAGATATTAAAGCCGCACACAATAATAACACATTTATATATAATTAGCAACGTATTTTACACCCGGGCAACGCTAGGTCTAACTGCTAGTCTACTATATAACAGACGAATGTGTGTATGGCAGTCTTCCGTCGGTTATTTGATGGGATTTTGGAGTTTATACTCTAATGCATGTTTTGATTTCTTGGAACAGTCATAATGAATAATGTTATATTTGGAAATTGAATAAGATTGGTATTTTCATCATAGGAAAATGTGGAACTTTGCCAGAAAGTGGGGATTGAAAAGTTAGCGTACTAGAGGGATGGCACTCTAGTTCACAAAAAAGGCTTGAGCAACCCCGTCTAGAATTCAGGCGATTGGCCACAAACCGATAAGATATGATTAAACAGTGATTATCGATATCTCTCTGTGTCCTCCCTTACCGGACTAGTCAGTGATTTTGAACGAAGATCCTGTCGAATACATCTCATCTGCCTTCCAACCGTTTTGTCTAGACTTAATCCTGTTTCGAGACATAAAAGAAATTATTTGCAGTCGGCGTTCCCTCAGTCTAGAAGGATCACAAAAGAGCGCGAACAAGAACAGTCAGCTAACAAGGTTAGGCTCACGAACTTTCATATGGTTTTGTAATAATGAAAGTACATTTTGTTTTATGAATGTTTGGCACAAGGTTGAAACGCAGCAGTTATCAGAGTGACGACGTCGTCCTTTTGAAGTCGTACACGACTGTCAATTAAATGTATTCCGTTGACGAAGAACGTGGGCAAGTATCTTAGATTACTTACCTAGAAACTCGAAATCGACTGAAGTGACTCGTAGGTGGCGTCGCTTTGATCACAGATTGTTATTGCTAGTTTCTACTTTTGTATTTATTTTTGTGGATTCAAAACAAGGCAGATTGCCACTGAGACGTAAGGGCTACCGTGAATTTTGAGCCATATCAATAGGGGCATTTTTAGGTGGGGAGTTGTGCAGCGAGATGTTTGTTCACATTACATTTAAATGTCTGCATGTAGGTGCAGTCGGGGAAACAGGAACAGGAGAAGGGATCCCAAAGGATGTTCAAGGAAAAAAGGCTGTTAGAGTATAAAGTCTTCCGGTATATAGGGGACCTCAACAGTGAATGGGGTGAGATTTAGCTGATTGCCGAGTTGGTCGGGGTATTTATGTCGAAATTCACTAGAGCAGTAAGTCTATCAGAGCACATTCCATTGGGGTACTTGTAAAACAAGCACTAGAATGCAACAGTACGGCGATGTGACAGCGGCTAGAGTTTGTTAGACAGTGTGGGACCTATTAGATTAGTAACTCTTTTTTTTTTAAACCCGTCTAAGAGAGAGAGAGAGACTAGTGGCTGGTGCACCAGCACATATTATGTAACAACAATACTGTATGCATAAACCAAGGCTGGGATGGTGGGCCTCTTAGGACTGCACAGAACTATACCGCACCATGACAGAGCAAGGCCACCGCCGTCATCGTGGCCAACACTCTAGCGGACTGATTGTCGAGAGCGTATCGTCGACTGGTATGCCAGTCTTAAGGCAGCGCGGTCTTGAATAAAACTTGGTGTCACTTGATTGCAAGCTTTAACCGCTAGAAACAACTGGTTTGAGAATACAAGAACTAAAGCAACAACAATAACAGCTAAGAAAGCAAAGCAGGATTTTCGATGAAAAAAAATGGCGTCATTGTGTTTCACTTAAAAAGAAATGCTGTAAAATTCATTGGTCGCATTCCGATGTCATGAAATATTAACAGAGAAACGCAAACGAGAAAAAAAAGGATTGAAATAATAATATCAAGAATTATAACAGCGAACTGGAATTGGTAAAGAAAGGGGAGAAAAGATAAACAGAGGATGAAGAAAAAACAAACATGGTGAAGCCGAAAGAATTGTTTGCGTTGATATGCATAAATAATGGACCCGCGCACATAAAAAATGGGACCAGCAAACAATACGGAACGAAAGAGATTGGAAAAACTGAGATGTTAAAAAATAAAAAGTGACCAAGCAAGATAAAATTGGAATATTTAATTATGAAATTTTAATTATTTATGTAATTAGATTGTGCTGAATTTATTTATTATATATATTTTTTTATTTGTTTCCAGTTTTTTAACCCGAATTTTCTAGATTCTCCTTCGAAGATTTTCTTTCTTTAATTTTTTCACTTTTTATTTTATTTTTTTCAACGTTTTGTTTTCTTTAATTATTTCTTCTTTTCTTTTCCTAATTTTTTCTTGGGACATTTTTTCTTATTTTTAATTCGTTTTACATTTTCTTCCTTTTTATTTCCCCCCCCCTCCTGACGCTTTTATTTTCCTGTCGCTTTTTTCTTAATACCTTCTTTCTTTTATCTTTCTGTTAACATTTCTTTCCCTTTCTTTTTTCTCATCCTTCCTTCAATTTCAGGACGGTTTAATAATAAGGAGACCCGAACCCTTCAATAACCTCAACAAATCAAACGTCAAACACGCCTTAAAGCAATAAAAAATGTTAATATGACAAAACGGGTATGAAAGCAACTGTTTTAATTTTGTCGGCTGAAATCCCCATTAGAGGGTTTTTTTTAGAAAATGACATTTGCATAATGTTTTCGAATCTATTTATTTTTATTTGTTGAAATCATAGGTAATAAACTTCGGTACAGTTGTCTCATGGGCATCCATGAAAATATCAGTACTTACGTCACCAACGGCGAGTTTCACCGAACACTTCTGAGACTGGCGAACTTTGCCGAACTTTGCCGAACGAACTGAATGTACTTTTTTTATTATTGGTTTTGAGTTTTTTGGGGGTTTGGTTTTGCTTGTTTTTTGCAAGAAGAAATGTAATAAAAGAAACCTTCTTGTTTAGAGCTTGTATGTATAATTGTGTTATGATCCCCGCCAAATTTAGAAAGCCATTCTTAACATGGGGAGAGGGGCTTTGTTAATTGTGATCTGGCTTTCTCCATTTGTAGTCGTAACTGCTACGTCACGCATGCAAATCTCTACATGCCCATGAGGCAACAGTACCTAAACTTCAGTGGGCGAGTCCAAAATTAATAAACACACTTTTAAATAGTGCAAGAGTCCAGTCTTAAACTACTCTAATGACATCACAAATATTCTGTTGTAGCGAAAATATGTGAAAACAAATCTTGCATGACTAAAGTAATGGGGTTAGAAAGTTATAAAAACTTTTTTTTTAATTAAGCTTGTAATATATTGAGACATGGCTTAAGTCAGAAGAAAAACACACGCGCTGGTCTATGTATGCTTTTATTAGCTTTGTGTTACACGTTTAAACTGACAGTCGACCGTGATGATAAAGAGAGTGAAGCCTCGTTTTTATTCCTGGTGTGACGGCAGTAAAGAGTTTTGAAACGGGAGACAACTTCTTATGACTAATTATTACATTTCGGAACTTTGAAGATGAGGTTTGATCATTTGTATTATTTGGATTATTCGGACTGCTGTTCTCATCTTTGATGTTATTCTAACAACGTTTCGTCCGATGTAGCATCCGACAGGCGATACTGAAAATATAATTAAGAATATAATTTAGAATTACTGAAGATAGAGGCTGCAGATCGGATTTCCGTACAGATTCACTAGTTTGACATAAATATTCCCAAGTTCGACAAGACGCACCCGAAGAAGGTCGGAAATTATGTCGGCTGAAACGTTGTGAGAATAACATCCAAAAGTAGTCAGAAAAATCCGAATAAAACTAACTATCATATATATATATATATATATATATGGCGACTGCTTTCAGATTCTATTTTGCTCTGTCAACCGGGTTCGCGCCTCCCGATCGTTGAAATTGTTACTTTCCTGCACTGATGAGAGCAATAAGCTTGAAACGCTAGCGTTGGTAGGTATTAATAACATTTAATATTCATTTATAAATATTATACTAAGCCCCTTTAAGAAATTAAAGTTGAGCACTCTCAGGGATGTTAAAAATAGACTGTCAAAAAGCTCTAATGCAAAGTTCCAAATACGTTCGTCGAACACTCTTGACTAGTCTTCTATCTGTTCCCGCTTCTATGTACATTTCATCCGATGTAACACCCGACAGGCGATACTGAAAATATAATTAAGAATATAATTAAGAATTACTGAAGATAGAGGCTGCAGATCGAATTTCCGTACAGATTCTTAATTTCCCTTAATTACGTGACAGTTTCCGGTGGCCGAATTGATATGGCGACTGCTTTCAGATTCTATGCTGACTCTGTGAACCGGGTTCGCGACTCCCAACCGTCTGAAATTGTTACTTTCCTGCACTGATGAGAGCAATAAGCTTGAAACACT
Source organism: Sepiola atlantica (assembly GCA_963556195.1). Taxonomy (NCBI): domain Eukaryota; kingdom Metazoa; phylum Mollusca; class Cephalopoda; order Sepiida; family Sepiolidae; genus Sepiola; species Sepiola atlantica. Next base: position 2,264,539 of record OY744518.1, read on the forward strand.
AGCGTCTGTATGGTATTAATAATTATATACAATACTCCATGCATGGGCGGATGGTGGCTTTGTAGAGATATAGGATACTGGCAGGTGTGAGAAATTTTGTTTAGCACGGTAGAGGGATCACACTTTCTTTGCAGCAGCCTTGGTACTATCTTCTATGTATTTGTTCCAATTCATGTTATCTGTGAATGTTAGTCCATCTACTAGAAATCCGGATGGTGTGAGTGACTATCCAGTACTACTATAATTTTTCTAATGTGCCCGTTTGTATTTGATGTCTGATAATGGACTGTTTGCTTGTGAATCCCTAAGTAATGAAGAAGGACAATGTGGAACATTTCCTTTAATGTCTTTGTTTAAATTCTGACAATAAAGAAACGAATAAGCTATTACACCGAGATGTAGGGGAGGGCGCTATAATTTCCCCAGGATTACTCCCCTTACGTTTAATCCTCACCATATGCTGAGTTTTTAAGCAAAGGAGCATCAAGTACCATTTTTCTTAGTCTTTGATATTACTTGATCAAGGATTGAACCTATTAGCGAATATGCGAATTTGTTCACTTTTTTTTTTAACATAGTTCATCCCATACAAGGCAGGCGGCCGCTGTAGACGTAAGGGGCTACTGAGAAGAAAGAAAAGGGAGAAGGTTTTATAAACCATGTAATTTAGGTTATAATGATTAATAACTCGTAAACAAAATGGATGACTTTTCAACAGAAAGGTTTAACAGATTTATTAAAAGTGTAATTAGAATGAAATGAGTTATTTAGCCGCTGTAACGCGAGATGTAATTTGATCCAGTCTGCTCCGTGGTCAATGTTTACTTTCACTCGGTAAGCCACTCTCGACAAAAGGGCGATAACTCTTAACCTTACCGAAATGATGCAAGGGAGATAAGTCATTTCGTTCGTTATTCCTAACAGAAGGTTGGGGGCGGTCAACCTAAATTAGGATCTGCGCAGCGAGATGTCTGTTTGTCAGTACCGTCGGGGAAACAGGGACAGGGAGGGAGTTTCAGAGGCCAGCAGCACGAGGTTCCGGCATCTGGGGACCTCCACAATGAATGGGCTGATAAAAGGATATTAGCCCGTAATTTCGCTGAAATTAAGATGTGTTTCTTTTTTTAATTGTTTATCTTGGTGATATAAGTGGAACACAGAGTTGAGCAGCTGCTAGTGTGATTGCAAGAATTAGGAGTGGATGGAGTAAGTTAATGGAACTTCTGTTATCATTAACCAGCAGAGCGTTGCCATTGTTAACAAAGGGAAGAGTCTATAAAGAATGTGTACGCAGTGTGATGATGTATGGAAGTGAAACCTGCCCAATAAGGGTTGAGGACATGTGTTGCATGGATAGAAAGAGAAATGATATAACGATGATACGATGTGTAATGTAGTATATTTTTTGCTATACTGCTGTCATAATGGAACAGCTTACATCTCTTTTTCCGATATGGACTTATTATATATAGAGTGATCACCGATTGACAAATGTCTTCCTTGGGACATTAGTAATATCTTAATGTGTGTATCCCATAATTGTACTCTCAATTGCAATGAAACTTTTCTACTTTCATTATATTAACGCGTTGTATGCTTTTTGCACTCGATAACAATTTTGCCTACTGTACGACTTTATCAAGAATATAACAAGTTGATATGCCGTAAAAGCGTTTCCCGTATTGCGTTGTATGATTGTATCTTTATTTCTATTCTGATGTTCTTGTATGGCTGAAGTATAGTACTTCTTCTGCGCACACCTTAAAACAAGTGACCTTGTGTCATACATGTGAGAAAGGTAACACATACATCTGTTCGTATTTTAACTGTTAAACTAAACATTCCTGACCGGCCTTAGTGCGTACCTTCCTAACCATTCCTACCCCCTCCCCATTTCTTCTCTTATCTGATCTTCTATCTCCCACTCTCCCCTTTCTTCTCCTCCTACCCTTTCTAATTCCATCTAGTTCACCGACAGATCACAGAAAACATGAAGACCAGCATCAGAACAGCCACTACACCCTGCTCTCAGCCAAAATACCAAGTTATTTACTTCTAGGAAGTTAGACACAAGGTCAAAGTATTTTTATTTACCCCCCTCTCCAGGAGGATAGACACAAGGCCAGGTGTGGTTAGCCAGCACACTAGGATTAGCGCTTTCTGGGCAGCTCCGTCGGCATTCCCTGGTAGGGCCGTCTCGGGCAATTAGCAATATACTAACCCCTTCTCCAAGGGTGAGAAGGCAAAGCCTGTGAGGGTGGACCTCCTAGAACTGCACAGGACAAACCAACAGACTGGCGGAATCAAGGCCCGAAGGCCAAGACGGTATCGGTCTACAGAGTGTAGCATCCATCGGAACAGATACTAAACTCTGATCTTAGCACAAAAGGCCAAGAAGTACTGGTTATTTATCTACCTCCCACAGGGTAAGATGTGACACAAGGTCGGGAAAATGGGATTTGAATAGCCAGCGCCCGAGAATTTGAGAACTCTGCCCTACAAAAAATGCCTGGACAGCCCCGTCGGCATTCCCCGGTAGGGGCGCCTCAGGCAGTAAGAAATCAACTTACTCCTCCCCAAAGAGAGGAGGCAAAGCCTGGGAGGGTGTACTTCCTAGAACTGCACAGGACAAACCCACAGACCGGCGGAATCAAGACCCAAAGGCCAAGACAGTACCAGTCTATAGGGTGTAGTATCCATCGGAACATATACTGCACTTTGGTATTGGCCAAAAGGCCAAGAAGTACCTTATTTATCTACCTCCCACAAGTCAAATGTGACACAAGGTCGGAAAGTGGGATTTGATAAGTCAGTACCCTAGATGAAGAGTATTTATGACCCGTAAAAATTGCCTAGGAAGCCCCGTCAGCATTCCCCGGTATGGGTGCCTCAGGCGATTAGCAATAAACTAACCCTCTTCTCAAAGGGTGAGAAGACAAAGCCTGGGAGGGTGGACCTCCTAGAACTGCACAGGACAAACCCACAGACCGGCGGAATCAAACCCCGAAAGGCAAGACGGTACCCGTCTGTAGGGTGTAGTATCCATCGGAACAGATACTACACTTTGCTCTTAGCCAAGAGCCAAGAAGTACTGTAAAAAAGAATAACATTTTCAAGATTTATTAATTGTTAACGTGTGTTTTTAATGTGGCTAAATTGCGTCAGCTTAGAAGGACCTCTCCTTTACCGAATAGAGGAAAGAAAACATGAAAAGCAGCACCAGAACAGACACTACACCCTGCTCCTAGCCAAAAGGCCAAGTTATTTACCTCCAAAAACATCTTCTAGATTGTATTTTTATTTTATCTCTTAATTTAGCTTGATTTGTTTTCCAGTCACAATTTGTTTCATTTGTATAATAATAAATACTCGCATAACTAAAATTATAGATCTTTAAAGAGTCAATCTACTTAAAGAAAGATAACTGCATTTTAATAATATTTAAAAGTATTTCTCCCCCCCTCATGTGCCTAGTGTCAGATTGAATTTCCACCTAGCACACGGCACATAGGGGAAGGAAGAAAATGCTTTGCAAAGGCTTTCCGTTTGTGGAACACATTACCGCGAGACTGCTTCTATGTAATTGTATTTTTAGTATCGCCCGTACTGAGGATTGAATCTTCAACCTCCAGAATACTGTCACTTAAAAATGATTACACTCATCACTTTTATCCGTTGCGCCACGAGTCTTTGCAAAGAAGATACCTAGAATAAATTTACGTATACCTTAAGTCTTCTACCCAGTCATGGCTGACGGGATGAGAGCAAGCAACACCCATGGATAAAATAAAACGTTCCATTATAAATTTTGTACCGATTCCCGAGTTCGCTATAACGTTGTCAGGTTCGCCAAGACGCACCCGAAGAAGGCCGGAGGTTAAATTGGCCGAAACATTGTGAGAATAACATTCAAGATGAGAAAAGTAGTCTGAATGATCCAAATAATACAAATTATCAATCGCCATCTAAAAAATCTTGAAGTTTCAAGTAAGCGCAGGTAATATTAATAACATTATGTGATAATTTCACACATTCGTTTGGATTTCTCGCGTCAACGTAACTTGGATAATTACTGATTAAATTTTTATTTTTATTTACGATTGTTGGGTAAATGTTATTAGCCCTCGGATAAATATCTCCGGTGAAAACAAGGAGAGTGCTTCGAATGCGAGAGTTTGTAATCTCGTTCGACCCGTGTGGAAAATTTAGAACGAGACGCTTCCTCTTTCTGATCCGACTTTCAAAGCGCATGGACGTCATTCTGAAAACGTATTTCAACCCCTCACACGTAAAACTGTGAAGATATTGTTTCTGTTTGAGTCTCTTGACTCTCAAATTCTGGGTAAAAGATCAGGCGACGTTGTCACATACATTTTTCTTAGTAGTGCCTCGCTTCATGGGAGACTTAAATGTAAGTAAAATTTACATAGTCCGTGCATCCGAACATATGCTCCTCTGTCTATTTGCTCAACACGCGTGTTTCTTATTGTAATGGGGATTATTCTACTCTTTGTTCACTATTTATTTCTTAGGCATTTCTTTGTGTATGTATTACGTGTTTCTTAAACTCCTTTTATACACGTCTACGAAAAACTGTGAATAAATTAAATGTATATTTTGACAACCGTTTCTCCTGTTTTTGTTCTAACACCCACGAAAAAATGGTGACCACGTGCGATTTGGAATTGTTACATAACGAGGGTCGTGTTTCAATGGACAAGTTTGAGTGACACTTTTAAGGATCAGAAGTGACCCCAGACGGAAGTCGCAGAAAACACGTGTCTTCGATCTGGCAAGATTTCAATGAGGAAAGACGGGTCCGGGGTGCTGTCCCGAATGGGGGCGGGCTCGCGCAAGTTAACTATAGCGAGACGATCTATATATTTATCTATCTATCAATCGATCGATCCATCCATCTGTCTGTCTGTCTATCTTTCTCTCTTATTCACGTTACAAATGATCCATAGCTCAGATGTATTCTTTGACTGTCTCCCTTTTTTAAATAAACCTTTTTCTAAATCAACAGCGGCGTCCGGGTTGTTTTGTATCCACAAACAAGCAAGAACCTGGGTTCACAACGATAACGACATGTGTGTAAATCGGATTTGAATAACATTTGATCTTTCTGTGCTTCGCAGCTGACAGCTCCGCCACACCATTATCATAAAAGAACCACTTTGCAGTTTTGACCCCTATTCCTCGATTGCTTTTCTGAAGTGGCGGGACCCCTATGCCAGGAGGTGGTTATGGTGCACGTGTGTCATCTGCCCATAAATGTGTTCTTCAGAATTATGTTATTTATTCCCCGCTTCTTTTGTTCCAGCCCGTTTGACTCGTTGGTCTAGTGGTCTCCATCAATTTTCTGTTTTGATACCTGATTGTAATACAGCTTCCTATTCAAGTATCTTCTTTCCAAGAATCGCAGGCTTGTGGAACTCTCTTCCTGCTGACTGTTTTCCTCCTATCTTGGTATTTTCAAGACTAAGGCCAATAGGCATCTTCTGTCTTTGCGATAATCATATTTGTTCTTGTTAGCTCCTGACATCAAATGGATTCATGCCTTGTCTGGAGCGATTTCCATAATTATGTTTTAAATGCTATCAAGCCACATACATCTTTCAGCCATCAACAATTTATATTGATTGCATTGTGACGTCATACACTACCTTGCATACGGCGTCAGAACTCTTTCATCTCTCTTCTGTTACCATCCAGAATTCACCTCTCCTTCCAGTTCGTATCATCCCTCTGTACTCTTATAGCTGATGCACTATGTTTCCGTGACTTCGCGTCGTCAACATTCGGTCAGGTTACGGAAGCTCCAGATAGTTGACGAAGCGAAAACTGCCAAACGCTAAATTGAAAACTGGCAGCCGATAAATTACGACGAAGAAAACCAAACTAAAATAGATATATAAAAATAAAGAACGAACAAACCATAGCTAAACAACTATTAGTAATTAGATGTTTATTTTTGTTCTTTTTTGTCAAAGGAACCATTGTTAATCAAATGTTTAATCAAATGTTTTTAAATAAAATGTTATTTTGTTTGTGCACTGGAAAGTTTCAAATGATGAGTTTGTTTCATTTTTAAAGCAAATGTTATTGTTTTTTTTTTAAATTTTTTCAATGTTTTTTTTTTAAACATTTTTTGTTAATTTTTTTCTTTGTTAACATAAACGCAGCAACAACTGTTTTTAAACAATTTTTTTTGTTTTTTTTATTATTTTAACGAAAAAAAAACTATGTTTCTTGGTTAATAGTTTCGTCAACTTTCGGGCGCTTCCGAGACCTGCCCGAACGTTGACGACGCGAATTCACAGAAACATGGTGCGTCAGCTATAAGAGTACCGAAATATTTACTGGTTTATCAGTAATTTTATATTCTTGTAAATAATTATTAAATTATGTGTCGGTGTCAGTTCATTCAAATCTTTTTTTTATATAGATGTGAGTTTATTTTGGTTGTTTTTGTTTTTATCTATTTATTTATCCTGAATCACAACTGTATTTGCTTCTGGTGGAGTTTTGTTTTGCTTTTTCAAATTAGACCTGCCCGAACGAACGCCGACTCGAAATCACGGAAACATGGTGCGTCAGCTATAAGAGTACCCATCCGTTCAATAAGATGCTTTCTCTGTTGTTTCCTGAAGATCTTTAATCAATTTTCTCCAATTCTGAGTTGTCGCTATAATTAATAATTTTATATTAAATAAGTTCTTTTTATTAGAAATTATTTAAAGTGGATATTAAGTGATCATTTTTGTCAATCTTTAATTTGCTTGGTGATACACATACTTTCATTTTAAATTCCCGAAAATTATCGCTCATCGAAATACTCTTGTCATAATAGTGATTCAACACCTTGCAAATAAACCCCATGAATAGTTTTGGGAAACTTATGCATTTGGGTTGTTTAAAAAAATGCATATGGTGTCCAGAGAATTATTTTAATCCATGTGTTGTATATGAAAAATTAATTTATGGAATAGTGGATAAGCAAGTTAACATGCTAGTAAAAATAAGGACACTAACATATTATTAAAGCATGACCAAGATATTTCGGTCGATTTGTTCGTCCATATTCATTCTGTAAAATTTATTATATCGAACATATTCATTTTATCGGATGAGTATGGTCGAACGAACGACCGAAATATCTTGGTCCATCTTTAATTGTGTTTGTGTCTTTATTTCTACTTGCATGTTGCCTTGTTTATCTATAAACTTTTGTCTGGAAATTTTATTTCATATTTACTCCCTCATAGGCATGTATGTATGAATTAGGAATCACATGATTCAGCCCTCTCATATCCTCTCGTCATTGTAGCGTTTCGTGGCGTGAAATGCAATTATCTCCCTTGGTGACATAAAAAAATGTGATTGTTTTTGTATCAAGGAAAACGGTTAAATTTAAATTGTTACAAAAATGTGAGAAAAAGAGTAGAAGCAGATAAAAACATGAAACTTGAATAAAAGAAGAAATATTATTTAAAGAATACAAGATATTTATAAATATATACAAAATTACAAAACATTTTATGTAATTTGAAATGTTCAGTTAGAAAAGTAATAAAATGCATGCGTTTTTCTGTCTGTGGTTTATGAGTGTGTATATGCGCGCGACAGTGCATTACAGTGTGTAAATGTACGACTGTGTCTATGTGTGTGCGTGAGTTTAGAATTGATTAGGCGTCTCTTCACTACTTTGGGACAGTGTACGCATTTGTGTCTGTGTGCTGCTTTTTGTCAGGGTGCGTAAACATGTGCGTGAGTTAAAAATTGAATAGTAACCTCTCAAGCCAAAAGTGGGCGAGGGATGTGGAAACGTTGTACTCTGGTTTACCGTGTGTTGATTGTTTTCAAACTCTTTTCTTGACGAAAATCTGACCTTAAATAATATTTCAATCGGCTCCAGTAAGAACCTTTTGCGTTTTGGATCGAAAAAAGTGATTTTAATTGCTGAGGTGCCGCGGACGTAGTTTAAAGCTAAATATGGCGCTGGGAGCCAGTTTTCTAAGAAAAATCCATTTTTTTTAGATGTGATTTTTGGGCGTAGCTTGTGTGTTTTCGCCCACGCCGTTGGTCAGTTAATATTATAGGATTACGATAAATGTTATTCCTATAATACGTTAGGAGAGAAATAACTCTAAAATGTAAACATTTATTGGTTTGTAAATAAAAATGTTTGATGACAATTTTTTTTGCATAAAACGATGTAATCGGCTTTGCTGATTGAAATTCTATCTGATCTCTTGTGGACATTTAGGAACTAATACATTGAGGAATGTATGCACATGCAATTTCCCTCCAGCTATGGGTTTAATAGCAACGTGTGTTCAATGAATTGTATAGAGTGATTTGTTTACATTATGTAGTTAGAGTTTCGGCATTAAATAACAGAAAAAGGGTTGATATGCCGTGAAACCGACAAACTAAGACAAATAAAACCGAGGCTTCTTCACTTTCGATCAAAATCGTTAAGTCAGAACGTGTGGAAGCTCAGGCACCAGCAAAACTACACGAATCTCGGAAAAGGGTGTCACAATTACAAATTCATATGCAACGCAGATATCTATGCATTTTTGCAGAACATCAGCAGCAGCTACAGTAGCAGCAGCAGCAGCTACAGTAGCATCATCATCACCATAAACAACATTACTCATCTAAAGTCCAACCATTCCTCACCGTGGTAAGGGTGGTGGCAATGTGGTAGTTTCAGAGTTATACCGTCTCAAACTTCAGTTATTGATAGCGAACACCCGTGACGTACATGTTCTGTCACCAAGCGGTATTAGGACCACATTCCTGGCTAACAATACCGAGCTGGTGAAATTCCAAAAAGAGTCGGCATCAGGATCCGTCATCCTCTGGTCGTCTTTGCCTCTGCGTGTGGCAAGCAAAAACGTGTTAGGCACGAAACCGCAAATTAACGGAGTGAGAATGGCGACGTTGTTTCTGCGCCATTCATTTGTGGGTTCTGGGTGAAACCTTCCCCGACTTTGCATGCAGCCGCTGAGCATTGCTGCTCTCGGTGTCGGGGTAAAAAATCTGCAATCTTCCAGGTTTAACGAATAACTGCGACCAACAAAATGGACGTCATGCAGACCAGCCAACATTTAGCCACGAACTCTGTGACCTTTATATAGAAGTCCAACTCGCTCCTCCTCATCCTCCTCCTCCTCCAACCTCCTTCTCAACACATCAACAACAGCAGCAAAAAGTTGCATATGTGCAACAATAATATCGTAAAACGATTTTCGTTTTAGGAACCGTGTTATCAAGTAATTGTGAGTTGACGCGAATATGCAGGTGTGCTATAAGAGCTTCGGGGGTTCATGATAATAAATATGGATGTCAATTTTGAAATGCAATCTTTTTGAAGTAAATGATCAGCATTATTTTTGGAAATAGCAAAATTATAAAAGGTTCAATTTATAATCGAGTTTATAATTATAATCTTTTAACTGAAGGGTGTTTTGAATATGGCTTTATAAATGATTTATTGTAGACGAAAGTGCACTGTTATTTTGCCTATGGTGAGAGACGTGGGTTAGGGTTAGGGTTAGGGTTAGGGTAAGGGTAGAAACGTGGGTTAATGCCATTCAAAATAGCATTCAAGTAATGGCGGCAACTTTTTGACTTCTGCGGACCGGATCACGTATTAATGAGTCTGGGGCGCGCCAAATAAATGTAAAATAAAACTTACATCTATTTTCCTTTGATTTAGATTTGCATGTTAATGCATCCCTCGCACTTGCTTAATATTGGGCGAGTAGATCCACTAGTATACATTTTGATTAGTTGAAAATAACAAGTAGTTTTAGTTGGGCCCAACTTAGTCAACTTGGTAATTGATATAAACGGATGTGACGTCACATGACTCAAAGACAGAGAGAGAGAGAGAGAGAGAGAGAGAGAGAGAGAGAGAGAGAATTAGGCAGTTCGATTGGAAGCCTAGAAGTACAAACATCTTACTTTAAAATGTCTTGATAAGATATGGTTAAACACCAATTATCTCTCTCTTTCTCTCTGTCTCTCCCTACTCCATTCGTCAGCGATTTGGAACAAACAATCCAGTAGAATAAACCTCCTCTGTCTTCAGTAGTTTTGATTTGACATGTCCTTTTTTTTTTTGGTATAAAATAACTTAATTACAGGTGGCGTTTCCTCGGTATGACAATATCACGTTAAAGGCACGTACATGAGCAAGTAAATGAAGGTAAGATTATGAACTTCACTGTATGATACAACAGTTAGTTAAGATAAAAGTAATTCCAAACCCCCAAAATACACCTAGTGTTATTGAATTTATTTAACCCATTGGTTGCACGAATCTTTTTACTTCAATTTATTACCAACAATCTTTTATAACTACAATATTAGATTTGATCAAAATTTACTTGACTTCATAGGATAGTTAGAGTAGTAATTTATACTATATACAAAATGTGGGTCGGTTATAGGGACTACTTACCAAAAATATTTGATTGAATAATAGATTGAACTGATTGTACCCTTCCACTCTAGATTTTCTACAGTAAACTGAAAACTGAGACTCCAGTGTTGGCAATATACATTAGTGCACTATTTGAAAGACGCACCGATCTTTATGACTAACTATAGACATCTCTGAAAAATACTGATGTTATTGAAATATGGTTAATTATCATTCTAGTCTTAAAAAGGACCTTTGGCGCTAATGGGTTAACTTTGAAAAATGTTCTAATTAATAACTAATATCTATTGACTACTATCGTCAATTCGATGAACCAGAATCACTTCTTTATGGAAAAGAACTGCTTACTTTCACCGGCAACATGAATTGGAATGGTTACATAAAAGATACAGTAAAGTCTGCTGCAAAAAGGTGGCCTCCCTCTACCGGGTTAGAAAACTTCTCATACCTGTCGGTATCCTATACCGCTATAAAGTCACCATTCGCTCATGTATGGAGTATTGTTTCCACATCTGGGCTGGTGCTTCAACCGCTTGTAGACAGGGTGCAGAAGTGAATCTCTTATTCAACAAGTCCTACGCAATCTACCAAGCTCATTATTCTCTCCCATTGTTTTACAAGTACTTCCACGGAATATGCTTGTACCCCCAACGCAAATACCCCAACGCAAATACCCCAACCAAAATCCCACTCCTTGACTGTAGAGTTTCCAAGATGCCGAAAAACTTTTTATTCAAATAAATTATGTCTTTCAACCGCTTAAGTTTGGAATTCCCTCCGTTCTCCCTGTTTCGCCGACTGTACAAACATGCAGATAATAAATGTAATGTGAAAAAAAAAACCCTTGCTGCACAACTCCCCACTATAAATGCCCACTATAAATCTGGTCCCTAATTACAGTAACCCCAACAGCTTTTATTTGGGGTGAAATTAAGTAAAAAATAAAACCTCCCAACCACTAGGGGAACACGGTCAATTTTAGAAAAAAAAGAAAAAAATGTTCCTTTTAACGCTCGATACAATGACCGAAACAGGATTTTTTTTGGTAAGACGACATTGATGTCACCATTTTGGTGTTCATTCATTTGTATATTTTACGGCATATCAACATTTTAGTGTTATTTAATTTGTATATTTTACGGCATATCAACATTTTGGTGTTATTTAATTTGTATATTTTACGGCATATCAACATTTTGGTGTTATTTTATTTGTATATTTTACGGCATATCAACATTTTTGTGTTATTTCATTTGTGTATTTTACGGCATATCAACTTTGGTGTTCATTCATTTGTATATTTTACGGCATATCAACATTTTAGTGGTATTTAATTTGTATATTTTACGGCATATCAACATTTTGGTGTTATTTTATTTGTATATTTTACGGCATATCAACTTTGGTGTTCATTCATTTGTATATTTTACGGCATATCAACATTTTAGTGGTATTTAATTTGTATATTTTACGGCATATCAACATTTTGGTGTTATTTCATTTGTATATTTTACGGCATATCAACATTTTGGTGTTATTTAATTTGTATATTTTACGGCATATCAACATTTTGGTGTTATTTTATTTGTATATTTTACGGCATATCAACATTTTAGTGTTATTTAATTTGTATATTTTACGGCATATCAACTTTGGTGTTCATTCATTTGTATATTTTACGGCATATCAACATTTTAGTGGTATTTAATTTGTATATTTTACGGCATATCAACATTTTGGTGTTATTTAATTTGTATATTTTACGGCATATCAACATTTTGGTGTTATTTTATTTGTATATTTTACGGCATATCAACTTTGGTGTTCATTCATTTGTATATTTTACGGCATATCAACATTTTGGTGTTATTTCATTTGTATATTTTACGGCATATCAACATTTTGGTGTTATTTAATTTGTATATTTTACGGCATATCAACATTTTGGTGTTATTTTATTTGTATATTTTACGGCATATCAACATTTTAGTGTTATTTAATTTGTATATTTTACGGCATATCAACTTTGGTGTTCATTCATTTGTATATTTTACGGCATATCAACATTTTAGTGTTATTTAATTTGTATATTTTACGGCATATCAACATTTTGGTGTTATTTTATTTGTATATTTTACGGCATATCAACATTTTTGTGTTATTTCATTTGTATATTTTACGGCATATCAACATTTTTGTGTTATTTTATTTGTATATTTTACGGCATATCAACATTTTAGTGGTATTTAATTTGTATATTTTACGGCATATTAACATATTGGTGTTATTTTATTTGTATATTTTACGGCATATCAACTTTGGTGTTCATTCATTTGTATATTTTACGGCATATCAACATTTTGGTGTTATTTAATTTGTATATTTTACGGCATATCAACATTTTGGTGTTATTTTATTTGTATATTTTACGGCATATCAACTTTGGTGTTCATTCATTTGTATATTTTACGGCATATCAACATTTTAGTGGTATTTAATTTGTATATTTTACGGCATATCAACATTTTGGTGTTATTTTATTTGTATATTTTACGGCATATCAACATTTTAGTGTTATTTAATTTGTATATTTTACGGCATATCAACTTTGGTGTTCATTCATTTGTATATTTTACGGCATATCAACATTTTAGTGGTATTTAATTTGTATATTTTACGGCATATCAACTTTGGTGTTCATTCATTTGTATATTTTACGGCATATCAACATTTTAGTGGTATTTAATTTGTATATTTTACGGCATATCAACTTTGGTGTTCATTCATTTGTATATTTTACGGCATATCAATATTTTAGTGTTATTTAATTTGTATATTTTACGGCATATCAACTTTGGTGTTCATTCATTTGTATATTTTACGGCATATCAACATTTTGGTGTTATTTCATTTGTATATTTTACGGCATATCAACATTTTAGTGGTATTTAATTTGTATATTTTACGGCATATCAACATTTTGGTGTTATTTAATTTGTATATTTTACGGCATATCAACATTTTGGTGTTATTTTATTTGTATATTTTACGGCATATCAACTTTGGTGTTCATTCATTTGTATATTTTACGGCATATCAACATTTTGGTGTTATTTTATTTGTATATTTTACGGCATATCAACTTTGGTGTTCATTCATTTGTATATTTTACGGCATATCAACATTTTGGTGTTATTTCATTTGTATATTTTACGGCATATCAACATTTTGGTGTTATTTAATTTGTATATTTTACGGCATATCAACATTTTGGTGTTATTTTATTTGTATATTTTACGGCATATCAACATTTTAGTGTTATTTAATTTGTATATTTTACGGCATATCAACATTTTGGTGTTATTTTATTTGTATATTTTACGGCATATCAACATTTTAGTGTTATTTAATTTGTATATTTTACGGCATATCAACATTTTGGTGTTATTTTATTTGTATATTTTACGGCATATCAACATTTTTGTGTTATTTCATTTGTATATTTTACGGCATATCAACATTTTTGTGTTATTTTATTTGTATATTTTACGGCATATCAACATTTTAGTGGTATTTAATTTGTATATTTTACGGCATATTAACATATTGGTGTTATTTTATTTGTATATTTTACGGCATATCAACATTTTGGTGTTATTTTATTTGTATATTTTACGGCATATCAACTTTGGTGTTCATTCATTTGTATATTTTACGGCATATCAACATTTTGGTGTTATTTAATTTGTATATTTTACGGCATATCAACATTTTGGTGTTATTTTATTTGTATATTTTACGGCATATCAACTTTGGTGTTCATTCATTTGTATATTTTACGGCATATCAACATTTTAGTGGTATTTAATTTGTATATTTTACGGCATATCAACATTTTGGTGTTATTTTATTTGTATATTTTACGGCATATCAACATTTTAGTGTTATTTAATTTGTATATTTTACGGCATATCAACTTTGGTGTTCATTCATTTGTATATTTTACGGCATATCAACATTTTAGTGGTATTTAATTTGTATATTTTACGGCATATCAACTTTGGTGTTCATTCATTTGTATATTTTACGGCATATCAACATTTTAGTGATATTTAATTTGTATATTTTACGGCATATCAACTTTCGTGTTCATTCGTTTGTATATTTTACGGCATATCAATATTTTAGTGTTATTTAATTTGTATATTTTACGGCATATCAACTTTGGTGTTCATTCATTTGTATATTTTACGGCATATCAACATTTTAGTGGTATTTAATTTGTATATTTTACGGCATATCAACATTTTGGTGTTATTTTATTTGTATATTTTACGGCATATCAACATTTTTGTGTTATTTTATTTGTATATTTTACGGCATATCAACTTTGGTGTTCATTCATTTGTATATTTTACGGCATATCAACATTTTTGTGTTATTTTATTTGTATATTTTACGGCATATCAACTTTGGTGTTCATTCATTTGTATATTTTACGGCATATCAACATTTTAGTGTTATTTAATTTGTATATTTTACGGCATATCAACATTTTGGTGTTATTTCATTTGTATATTTTACGGCATATCAACATTTTTGTGTTATTTTATTTGTATATTTTACGGCATATCAACATTTTAGTGGTATTTAATTTGTATATTTTACGGCATATTAACATATTGGTGTTATTTTATTTGTATATTTTACGGCATATCAACTTTGGTGTTCATTCATTTGTATATTTTACGGCATATCAACATTTTGGTGTTATTTCATTTGTATATTTTACGGCATATCAACATTTTGGTGTTATTTTATTTGTATATTTTACGGCATATCAACTTTGGTGTTCATTCATTTGTATATTTTACGGCATATCAACATTTTAGTGGTATTTAATTTGTATATTTTACGGCATATCAACATTTTGGTGTTATTTTATTTGTATATTTTACGGCATATCAACATTTTAGTGTTATTTAATTTGTATATTTTACGGCATATCAACTTTGGTGTTCATTCATTTGTATATTTTACGGCATATCAACATTTTAGTGGTATTTAATTTGTATATTTTACGGCATATCAACATTTTGGTGTTATTTTATTTGTATATTTTACGGCATATCAACATTTTGGTGTTATTACATTTGTATATTTTACGGCATATCAACATATATATTTTACGGCATATCGACATATATGCTGTTATTCCAAGACGACATTGATGTCTATTTGATGGCACCTACACAGACAAAAGCCTAAGTAAAGCAGGAAAAGAAATGTGAAACAAGTAAAAGAATCTGAAATAATACCAAATGATTAATGCGTTGGTTATTACTTAAAGCTACAAAAATAGATTATCCTCCATACATCTCTGACCTCACCACACAGACAAATTAATATTGTCTGAAGACGCCAGAAAAACACTTATATTGAGTTTAATTTAATCTTATAGAAAACCGTTTCCGAAGTTAAATTGTTCGTTGGCGATTCAAAGTTTCTTAACGCGCCGGACCCGGCACGCGGGTGGTAGGTTGCCGAACCTTCTATTAGAGAATACTAACGTGATAGATCCGACGAGATTTTAACTCGGTTTTCTGATTGCAGAGTTCGCGTGGATAATCTTGACACCGCACGAAACGAGATATAGTTGGAAAAAGTTATGCAAAATAAATGCCCTTTTTTTTCATTGGTTGAATAATTTATAAACCTACTTATATATAAATATTTGATTAGGCACATATGCGTACCAAGTTATCAATATTGATAAACACAGACCTGTGCTCCTATTAATTTTATACTAATGCTCACCAAAAATATGAGACGAACACAATCATAAGGATCATAAATATAGCAGGAATTGCCCTTTGTTTCTAACAAGCCTATTTTCACCAAAAAACATTGAGAATAACATTTAGTTTTTCTCCATCTCTCCTAAACACTAGATTTGTCTAATAATAATAATAATAATAATAATAATAATAATAATAATAATAATAATAATAATAATAATAATAATAATAATAATAATAATAATAATAATAATAATAATAATAATAATAATAATAATAATAATAATAATAATAATAATAATAATAATAATAATAATAATAATAATAATAATAATAATAATAATAATAATAATAATAATAATAATAATAATAATAATAATAATAATAATAATAATAATAATAATAATAATAATAATAATAATAATAATAATAATAATAATAATAATAATAATAATAATAATAATAATAATAATAATAATAATAATAATAATAATAATAATAATAATAATAATAATAATAATAATAATAATAATAATAATAATAATAATAATAATAATAATAATAATAATAATAATAATAATAATAATAATAATAATAATAATAATAATAATAATAATAATAATAATAATAATAATAATAATAATAATAATAATAATAATAATAATAATAATAATAATAATAATAATAATAATAATAATAATAATAATAATAATAATAATAATAATAATAATAATAATAATAATAATAATAATAATAATAATAATAATAATAACAACAACAACAACAACAACAACAACAACAACAACAACAACAACAACAACAACAACAACAACAACAACAACAACAACAACAACAACAACAACAACAACAACAACAACAACAACAACAACAACAACAACAACAACAACAACAACAACAACAACAACAACAACAACAACAACAACAACAACAACAACAACAACAACAACAACAACAACAACAACAACAACAACAACAACAACAACAACAACAACAACAACAACAACAACAACAACAACAACAACAACAACAACAACAACAACAACAACAACAACAACAACAACAACAACAACAACAACAACAACAACAACAACAACAACAACAACAACAACAACAACAACAACAACAACAACAACAACAACAACAACAACAACAACAACAACAACAACAACAACAACAACAACAACAACAACAACAACAACAACAACAACAACAACAACAACAACAACAACAACAACAACAACAACAACAACAACAACAACAACAACAACAACAACAACAACAACAACAACAACAACAACAACAACAACAACAACAACAACAACAACAACAACAACAACAACAACAACAACAACAACAACAACAACAACAACAACAACAACAACAACAACAACAACAACAACAACAACAACAACAACAACAACAACAACAACAACAACAACAACAACAACAACAACAACAACAACAACAACAACAACAACAACAACAACAACAACAACAACAACAACAACAACAACAACAACAACAACAACAACAACAACAACAACAACAACAACAACAACAACAACAACAACAACAACAACAACAACAACAACAACAACAACAACAACAACAACAACAACAACAACAACAACAACAACAACAACAACAACAACAACAACAACAACAACAACAACAACAACAACAACAACAACAATCCTATTCTCCACTCTATAACAAAGACCAATATGTATGTATATTATTTGAACTACTGTTCTCATCCTAGATGTTATTATCACAACATTTCGGCCGATATAACCTCCAACCTTCTTCAGGTGCGTCTTATCTAACTAGGGAATGTATATGTCGAACTCGGGAATCTGTATAGAATGTTGAACAGAACCCTTTTCTTTAATCAACGGGGGGTAGATTGGTCTCGTTCCGTCAGCCATGGTCGGGTAGAAGTCTTAAGTAATTTGTAATTGTATTCTTAGTATCGCCCACACAGAGGATCGAACCATCAACATCCAAAAGACTGTCACTTAGAACTGAAATATCTAGCACTTATATCCGTTGTACCACGGGCCAATAATAATAAAAAATATCAATCCTCATCTAAAAGAAAAACCTAAAAAGTATGTGTTTAATTTGTATATACATAAATAAATATATATCCGTCTCGTCACGCGAAATTTAGCGAGTAAAAAACTGTCGGATAAAACCATTTCAATTGTTTATGGAAAGAGAGAAAGCGAATAGCAGGTTCGACAATCCTCCTGCTGTCTGAAACGAATTCTATAATAAAGCCTTCACTCTATTTACATAATGAGACGTTTTCGCCATTGTTTATTCCTTTCTTCTTTTTGTGACGATTGATACTTGTTATTTTTCTTAAATCTTTCTAATTTGAGACAGTTTATTTCTTATTCTTTCTTTTTTAACTTCACAGACTCAATTATTATAGTTACGAATGGTCCGAATGAACAATAATATTTCTCAATATCTCCAGAATACTTATCAGGTCTAACAGTGCTAAAGCAGCAGTGTCAATGGGAGAATGGACCTAGAATATAATTTATAAATTCAAATAAATTACACCAAGACAGGTGTTCGTAAATGCTTTAGATAGATGGTTTGATTTTGTTTGATTTGTATATTTTACGGCATATCAACATTTTAGTGTTATGTCATTTGTATATTTTACGGCATATCAACATTTTAGTGTTATGTCATTTGTATATTTTACGGCATATCAACATTTTGGTGTTATTTCATTTGTATATTTTACGGCATATCAACATTTTAGTGTTATGTCATTTGTATATTTTACGGCATATCAACATTTTGGTGTTATTTAATTTGTATATTTTACGGCATATCAACATTTTAGTGTTATTTGTTTTGTATATTTTACGGCATATCAACATTTTTTATGCAGTACTCGTTTCTTCGAATGCGGCGATGTGGTCACCACTTTCTCATCGTCTCTTTTAGGGAGAGGGTTGGTTAATAGCCATCGTCCGAGAAGCCTTCACCGGAGAATGTCGACAGGTCTGTTAAACGGTCATTTTTGCACCCATGCAGAATACCTCTCTTTTAGGGCAAGATGAACATACCACTTTAAACTTGACCCTAACCTCACATCTTCTATCGGTGGCGATACTAGTAAATCGATGGCTAAATGACACTGTTTACTAAATCTTTCTATTCTCAATACATGTTGGAGATTTGTCCCTATTAGTTTGGGATCAATCAGGTTTCAGGCACCCCAGAAATAAGCAAATAGGAAAAGGTAGAATTCACGTCTACTTAGAATAGTTTTGAGTTTAAAAAAAGTTAAATGTTATTTCATTTTATACGTTTTTTTTACAGAAAAAAAATTTGTAGCCTTATTTTTTAAATTCTAACTCCGCCCTCGTGGGGAGGCGAAAGATTACTCGAGTCCGCCGATTTCTAAGGTTGTGTAAGCTTTCATAGTCCTAAATTCTCGTGTTCAAATGACTTCATTCTTTACGATTATTCGATTCATATTTCAATTATTATAATTCTAATCTACAAAAAATTATATTAATATTAAAATGTAAAATGTAAAATTCCCCCTTCAAATAAAACATGTATATATTTATTAGAATTATGATAATTTATATATAAATTGAATAATTGTAGAGAATGAAGTCATGTGAAAATAATCATTAAGGACGCTGAAACCTTACACAACCCGAAAAGCAAGTAAATAGAGACGATCTCTGCCATGTTTCGTTTGTTTATTAACGAATATCAACTATCAAAAGACTAGATGACTCGCTGCCCATCCAAAACGATACCTAGAGTTTTCTTACTCTGAAGGTTGTGAGTTCAATCCCTGTACAGGCAGCACATTTTCATTTTATTGCCAATCACAGCTAAAAAAGTAAATTGATTGAGTCGAGGCCAAACGCAGCAAAATGCCAAGTTTTTTTTAATAATAGAAAAAATGAAAACAGAAATTTAAGCTAAGAATATTTCCTAAATAATTTTACAATTTCTTCAAATCTAATAAATGTACTTTTATGAACTATCAATAAATAAAAGTACTTTTCAAATAACTAATTTGCATATTGAGTTTGAAAAAGGAAATTTTATTAATTAACTATTATTTGAGAAGAATGTTGTAGTTTGCCTGAAGCATTGTGCGTAATATATAACAAGTATTGTTGGAAGTCGATGACAATGCGTTGGTTAGGTACGAAGTTTCCAGCAAAAACAATGGTATTTTGTATTGTCAGTAGTGAAAGTTGTGTCATGTAACTCTACTTCTTTTCTGGGGGACTCAAACTTACCACTAATGGCTACATTCGTGTTCTGATGGAAGTAAGATCGATAAGATAGCTGCAGGTAGGCCGTATGTGTGACTCGACGCATTGCCATAAATATCGGAAAGGGCTAGGCTGGCCTATAAGAAAACTTCGTCAATCACACTTCGGCTGATATCTAACCCAACGCATCTCGCCTGACTGGAACGTTCTCGACCTTTTTGTGTGGGTGTGGTGGAACAAGACCCAACAGATTTAACAGAAACACGAAGGCCATGTTAAAAGACAAGATTACTAGAGCCTTTAGGGCCCTAAATCGAGAGACAGTGAAAAACATCGGTGACCGGTTCCGAAGCTGCATCGAATCTGTTATCAAATCCAAAGACGGATTTATTGAGTTAAATCGACAGAAGAAATCATGAAAACAAAATGGCCTCCGTTTAATGAATAAATGTAAAAAAATATAATATATATATATGGTAGTAAAAATATAACATATATATATGGCAGTAATCTTGCGAACAAATCTATATGAAACAAGTAAAACAAATTCTCCAAACCTTAACAGAAGTAAAGACAGAAGATCTTGCAAAAACAGAGGACCCGGCTTCCTTTCGCATAGAACTATATCAATACTAAATAATAATAAATCGTACTTAGCTTAAAACTTTACTGCAGTTTGAGAAATCACATACTAGAGAGCATTTTATGGTGATCATCGCACATACATTTGAATTAATATAGTTACAATTTGAGGTTTAGGTCAGTTAACATTTTATTCAAATATTGTGACACTTCTAACGATAGGACCTGCCTTGAAACTGCAGTAAATTGTAAAGACGAACCTATCAGACGTGATTTAGGATGTAGTCCGCAATTTGATTAAGGGAATTAATTCCCTAAGAAAATACAGGCGAAAGATCTCTCTACCCCTCCACGAATGGTTAAGACTTAATTGATAAGTAATTACGAAAGCAGTAATTTGCTCTCTCTCTCTCTCTCTCTCTCTCTCTCTCTCTCTCTCTCTCTCTCTCTCTCTCGACGTTAGTGAATATCTCACAGCTGACGCTTGAAATGAAACAGAAATTAAATTAAAAAGATTGTTTGTCTTCGGAGTCGGTCATAAAGTTTTTGTTGTAGCGGCGATGTTTCGGCAAGAAGAAAGAAGAAAGAATTCAACCACTAGACGACACGCCCCTCCATGATACGAGGAAAGAAGAGAAGGTACGAGAAATTTAAAGGTATGCAAACTATATGATTTTCGGTGTTAAAAAATGACGAGTGTTTAAACAAGAACTGCCACGGCCCGTTTCGGGACGAGTGTACAAAACGAGTACCGCCGCGGCCCAAGAGAATTGCTATGCAACAACTTTCTCATGCTTAAAAATATAATTTAAAAGTTAAAGACTAACGTCTCCAACACGGTTTAACTTTGAATATGTGAAAAACAAAGAAGGGAAAAACAATTAAACTTCTGTCTTTTTTATACATTTTGCATCAACTGCATTTTCATTTTATATATGGTGTATTTTATTCTTATATATATATATATATATATATATATATATATATATATATATATATATATATTGTAACAGACAACTTATGTCCGGATATCCATTCGTAAATCCTTTTCATTGTCCGAATCAGAATCTTAGTTTCGGGGGGGGGGGGATTAGCCGATGAATCTGCCATAGTTTTCATTTGTGTCCCAAGTACCTTCAACCTCATCCGATCTTTACCTGATAATCCTCATTTCCCTGAAGATGGACCCGGATGGGTCTAAAAGTACTTGGGACACAAATGAAAATATGGCAGATTCATCTGCCAATCCCCCCCTAAAAAAAACCCTAAGATTCTGATTCAGACAATGGAAAGGATCTACGAAAGGATATCCAGACATAAGTTGTCTGTTATACTTGCCTTCAAGAAAAGACACACACACACACACACACACACACATATATATATATATATATATATATATATATATATATTCGGATAATTGTCCACTTACGTCCAATGTCTCTTGTGATGGACTTACTTCGAGACTAAAAGTACGTTTCACCAGTTACCCGGAGTAAGATTTACAACCTAACACTCTGATCTCAGTTTAATTTTTAATGAGAATATTCTTGCCATCTTTATTTTTAGATACGCCATCTTGATTTAAAAGTCAAATAACTAATCAATGTTAATCTTGAACACGTGCGACCTAATACAATTATAGGTAGTCTCTCACAATTCACGTTCAACCAAGTAATCTTTAGTTAATATAAATATATTTAGCTAAGTGCGTAACCAACATCTGTTTTATTAACTAGCAATACTAAACGTTCAAAGATGTAGACCGTACTTTATTTTAGATCAAGCTATGTCATTAATACGAATCTTTAGATCAAGCTATGTCATTAATACGATTCTTTAGATCTAGTTATGTCATAATTACGATACTGTATATCAAGCTATGTCAAAAATATGATTCTTTAGATCAAGCTATGTCATTAATACGATTCTTTAGATCAAGCTATGTCATGAATACGATTCTTTAGATCTAGCTATGTCATTAATACGATTCTCTAGATCTAGCTATGTCATTAATACGATTCTTTAGATCAAGCTATGTCATTAATACGATTCTTTAGATCAAGCTATGTCATTAATACGATTCTTTAGATCCAGCTATGTCATTAATACGATTCTTTAGATCGAGCTGTGTAATTAATACGATTCTCTAGATCAAGCTATGTCATTAATACGATTCTTTAGATCAAGCTATCTCATTAATACAATTATTTAGATCAAGCTATGTCATAAATACGATTCTTTAGATCTAGCTATGTCATTAATACGATTCTTTAGATCAAGCCATGTCATATATACGATTCTTTAGATCAAGCTATGTCATAAATACGATTTATTAGATGAAACTATGTCATATATACGATTCTTTAGATCAAGCTATGTCATAACCGAGCGTCTGTTTCTTTTTATGATTAATTCTAAAACTATTCGACATAAATCAGCTGTAAAGGATAAAAAAGTAAAGATACTCTACAACCAGTAAATTTATGACTATGTACAACACGTTGCAGCCAATGGATGATGTTGACCAGTATTATGCAAAAGGGAATAAAGGAGAAAGAAGACTGCACTCTAGTATCGAAGGGGCAGGCTGTATCAATGATTCTCTTCTTTTGTTTAGAAAGATTCAGTCGGATTTTGAATGTTCAAGAACTTTATCAGTCTGTATTCGCATGTTCCAAAGAGGTTTGACATTGTCGTTCTCCTGTACACCTTCTGGCTTATGCTCATCATCATCATCATCATCATCATCATCATCATCATCATCATCATCATCATCATCATCATCATCATCATCATCATCATCATCATCATCATCATCATCATCATCATCATCATCATCATCATCATCATCATCATCATCATCATCATCATCATCATCATCATCATCATCATCATCATCATCATCATCATCATCATCATCATCATCATCATCATTATTATTATTATTATTATTATTATTATTATTAGTAGTAGTAGTAGTATTAGTAGTAGTAGTAGTAGTAGTATTATTATTATTATTATTATTAGTATTAGTATTATTATTAGTAGTACTAGTAGTAGTAGTATTATTATTATTATTATTATTAGTATTAGTATTATTAGTATTAGTATTATTATTATTATTATTATTATTAGTATTAGTATTATTAGTATTAGTATTATTATTATTATTAGTATTATTATTATTATTATTATTATTATTAGTATTAGTATTATTATTATTATTATTATTATTATTATTATTATTATTATTATTATTATTTCATAGTAGTCTCAACTTTTTATGTTTTTAGTTGGAGTTTTC
The DNA here is from genome assembly GCA_963556195.1 of Sepiola atlantica. Classification (NCBI taxonomy): domain Eukaryota; kingdom Metazoa; phylum Mollusca; class Cephalopoda; order Sepiida; family Sepiolidae; genus Sepiola; species Sepiola atlantica. The sequence goes on from OY744518.1 coordinate 2,288,977, forward strand.
TTTTTTTAACATCAGTCAATTCCCTTGACCTTAAACATTCCAGCTGTACCATTACACTTTCGCTGTTCCTAACAGACAAGCCTTTTGCATAATTGGAAAAGAAATTCTCACATCAATCTGTTTAAGCCATTTATTGTGACTTTTTGTTATGGTTCCAAGCGTTCCAATTACAACGGGAATCACCTTTACTTCTTTACATTTCCATAGTCTAACTGATTCCCATTTTAGATCTTGTTATTTTTTTTTTCGTGTTATTTCTCTTGCACTCTGATATCAAATAGGGCAGATTGAGCAAGTTCTCTTCTTTTTGTTTAAAAAGAAGAAGTTGGGTTTTGAATGTTCAAAAACTTTATCAGTCTGTATGCGCATGCCCCAAAGATGTTTGACATTGTCCTTTCCCTGCACAACTCTGGCTTATGCTCATACCACTTCTCATTGTGGTCCAATTCATAAAGTTTGCGTATATTCCAGTGTAGTACCTGAACGACTTTTTCGTGTCTCCATTTTTTATACTAGCATTTAGATACAATGTGCAGAAAGGTTTCTTCCCTTTCATTACACAATCGGCATATCGGTGATTCTGCAGTTTTGTCAATGTAATGTTTGATGGACCTAGTGCGGGTTGCTTGTTCCTTGGCTGCCATTTAGATGCTCTCGGTAGATATTTTGAGATCACGCCTGACCAACCAATTCCAGCTGCCATTATCTCTAAATGCAGTATTTTTAAAGAATACACTGTGTAGTTTCTTTCCAAATAATTTTAATTCTCTCTCTCTTGTAACCGTTGATTCTTTTTCCTTCATTTTCACTTTACGAAGAAGAATCTCATTACTTTCAGAAATATATTTATATAGACAACCTTCTGTATTCATAACATCTTCAACACTAAGTAGACCTCAACCACCTTCCTTTCTAAGTAGATACAATCGATCGGCATCTCCTTTCTTTGAAGAGTGAATCGAAATTTGAATTTATCTCGGAAGGGGAGATAATTCAAACTTAATTCTGTTCTTAATTTTCCGAAAATGGATGTCAATGCGTTAAACTTTCAAGACATTCTATATCTAACTAGAGATAAGGCAAAGTTAGTAGATTGTTTGCAATTGTACCCAGTGTAAAACTTTTTTTCATAAATATGTACTTTATATGGGAAGTATTCTCTCCCAGATAGTTGAATTGTACCCAGTGTAAAACTTTTTTTCATAAATATGTACTTTATATGGGAAGTATTCTCTCCCAGGCAGTTGAATTGTTCCTAGTGTAAAACTTTTTTCATAAATATGTACTTTATATGGGAAGTATTCTCTCCCAGGCAGTTGAATTGTTCCTAGTGTAAAACATTTTTTCATAAATATGTACTTTATATGGGAAGTATTCTCTCCCAGGCAGTTGAATTGTTCCTAGTGTAAAACTTTTTTTCATAAATATGTACTTTATATGGGAAGTATTCTCTCCCAGGCAGTTGAATTGTTCCTAGTGTAAAACATTTTTTCATAAATATGTACTTTATATGGGAAGTATTCTCTCCCAGGCAGTTGAATTGTTCCTAGTGTAAAACTTTTTTCATAAATATGTACTTTATATGGGAAGTATTCTCTCCCAGGCAGTTGAATTGTTCCTAGTGTAAAACATTTTTTCATAAATATGTACTTTATATGGGAAGTATTCTCTCCCAGGCAGTTGAATTGTTCCTAGTGTAAAACTTTTTTTCATAAATATGTACTTTATATGGGAAGTATTCTCTCCCAGGCAGTTGAATTGTTCCTAGTGTAAAACATTTTTTCATAAATATGTACTTTATATGGGAAGTATTCTCTCCCAGGCAGTTGAATTGTTCCTAGTGTAAAACTTTTTTTCATAAATATGTACTTTATATGGGAAGTATTCTCTCCCAGGCAGTTGAATTGTTCCTAGTGTAAAACATTTTTTCATAAATATGTACTTTATATGGGAAGTATTCTCTCCCAGGCAGTTGAATTGTTCCTAGTGTAAAACATTTTTTCATAAATATGTACTTTATATGGGAAGTATTCTCTCCCAGGCAGTTGAATTGTTCCTAGTGTAAAACATTTTTTCATAAATATGTACTTTATATGGGAAGTATTCTCTCCCAGGCAGTTGAATTGTTCCTAGTGTAAAACATTTTTTCATAAATATGTACTTTATATGGGAAGTATTCTCTCCCAGGCAGTTGAATTGTTCCTAGTGTAAAACTTTTTTTTCATAAATATGTACTTTATATGGGAAGTATTCTCTCCCAGGCAGTTGAATTGTTCCTAGTGTAAAACTTTTTTTCATAAATATGTACTTTATATGGGAAGTATTCTCTCCCAGGCAGTTGAATTGTTCCTAGTGTAAAACATTTTTTTCATAAATATGTACTTTATATGGGAAGTATTCTCTCCCAGGCAGTTGAATTGTTCCTAGTGTAAAACTTTTTTTTCATAAATATGTACTTTATATGGGAAGTATTCTCTCCCAGGCAGTTGAATTGTTCCTAGTGTAAAACATTTTTTCATAAATATGTACTTTATATGGGAAGTATTCTCTCCCAGGCAGTTGAATTGTTCCTAGTGTAAAACTTTTTTTCATAAATATGTACTTTATATGGGAAGTATTCTCTCCCAGGCAGTTGAATTGTTCCTAGTGTAAAACATTTTTTCATAAATATGTACTTTATATGGGAAGTATTCTCTCCCAGGCAGTTGAATTGTTCCTAGTGTAAAACTTTTTTTTCATAAATATGTACTTTATATGGGAAGTATTCTCTCCCAGGCAGTTGAATTGTTCCTAGTGTAAAACATTTTTTCATAAATATGTACTTTATATGGGAAGTATTCTCTCCCAGGCAGTTGAATTGTTCCTAGTGTAAAACTTTTTTTTCATAAATATGTACTTTATATGGGAAGTATTCTCTCCCAGGCAGTTGAATTGTTCCTAGTGTAAAACATTTTTTCATAAATATGTACTTTATATGGGAAGTATTCTCTCCCAGGCAGTTGAATTGTTCCTAGTGTAAAACATTTTTTCATAAATATGTACTTTATATGGGAAGTATTCTCTCCCAGGCAGTTGAATTGTTCCTAGTGTAAAACATTTTTTCATAAATATGTACTTTATATGGGAAGTATTCTCTCCCAGGCAGTTGAATTGTTCCTAGTGTAAAACTTTTTTCATAAATATGTACTTTATATGGGAAGTATTCTCTCCCAGGCAGTTGAATTGTTCCTAGTGTAAAACATTTTTTCATAAATATGTACTTTATATGGGAAGTATTCTCTCCCAGGCAGTTGAATTGTTCCTAGTGTAAAACTTTTTTTCATAAATATGTACTTTATATGGGAAGTATTCTCTCCCAGGCAGTTGAATTGTTCCTAGTGTAAAACATTTTTTCATAAATATGTACTTTATATGGGAAGTATTCTCTCCCAGGCAGTTGAATTGTTCCTAGTGTAAAACTTTTTTTTCATAAATATGTACTTTATATGGGAAGTATTCTCTCCCAGGCAGTTGAATTGTTCCTA
>OY744518.1:2297500-2357500 GCA_963556195.1 Sepiola atlantica
ATATATATATATATATATATATATATATATATATGTGTGTGTGTGTGTGTGTGTGTGTGTGTGTGTGTGTGTATTGCAGAAGATCAGAACAGAATCAGTACCGTCGGTTTCAAATCCTAACAAAAGAGACCAGCAAACAGAGGCTGAAAAGAATTCAGTAATGAGGCCTTTGTTATGATTTAAAACCGACGGTACCGATCTTATTCTGATCTTCTGTAATACAAATATTAATAAATAAATATTACGCTCTTACTTTTTAATTTAATTTATAATCGAGCACTCTGCTGGGGTATCCCCGACTAACCTTTAATGTATATATATATATATATATATATATATATATATATATATATATATAAGAAGAATACCCGTCTCATGACGGATACAAGCATTAAATATAGCATTAGTTTTAAATTTTAATGTTTTTTTTCCTTTTATGGAATTTGTCAGAGAATTGAAAGGGATATAGAACATGAAGAATATAAATTTAATAACAATAATCGTATTGCTGCATCCTTGTGCTTGTTTTGCAGTTGCTTGAAGGGAATGTGCTCCGATGAACTTACTGCTCTAGTGCCTCCTAGGCGGCAGTACACTAGACCAACTCGACAATCAGCTAAAACCCATTCATTCACTGTTGAGGTCCCCAGATACCGGAGAGCCTTCTTCTCCAATAGTTTCTTTCCTCGTGCTTCCGGCCTCTGGAACTCCCTCCCTGCTCTCTGTTTCCCAGACTGTACCGATATGCAGAGGTTTAAAACTAACATCTCGCTACACAGCTCCCAACTTAAGATGACACCCAAAAGCTACACCCTAATTCTCAGTAGCCTCTCACGTCTAGTGGCGACTTGCCTTGTTTGGGGTGAAATATGTTTAAAAAAAATAAAATAAATAAAAATTACAATCAATTAACAAAATAACTTATTTACACATAATACATTCTCTATTATGACAGAATCGAACAAACAAAAACTCGGAATATGTTTCTCTAAAAAAAATATTGTTTAAATTAGCAAGCGTATGACGATAAGACAATAATGAACGTTTTAATTTTTTATTGGTTTCCCAATGAGTTTTTAGTGGAGCGAGATCTATTTGGTATGTAAGTGTAATAAATGTAAGAAATAGCGCACCGTTACTTGATCACCTGTTATCGCTTGGTTTTTGATTTCAGAATCATTTTATCTAATGTCAAGGTACGTGTCTTGTTCCCGCTCTTCTTGGTATTTAATGTCAGTCTCTTCAGCAAGTTTTATGTTTTACGTGTGGATCTTCTGTCCAGCTTTGAGGTAGAACTTGACACATTTGTCCAGGCCAAAATGTATTCCAATCTCTTTGTAGAAAGTATGTAAAACCTGCATGAGTTGACTGAAATCAGTGTCTGAGCTGGCATATCGCTTGAGGTCATCGGTGAAGAGCAGGTGGTTTACTCTTTTTGGGGGGTTAGGGTTAGGATTTAGGGTTAGGATTAGGGTTAGGTTTGGGGTCTTGATGGCGGTTCTAGCTTAGGGTTAGGGTTAGGGTATAGGGTCTTGATGGCGGTCCGAGCTTAGGGTTAGGGTTAGAGTTTGGGGTTAGGGTTAGGGTTTGAGGTCTTGATGGCGGTTCTAGCTTAGGGTTAGTGTTAGGGTTAGGGTTAGGATTTGGGGTCTTGATGGCGCTTCTAGCTTGAGGTTAGGGTTAGGGTTTAGGGTCTTGATGGCGGTCCGAGCTTAGGGTTAGGGTTAGAGTTTAGGGTTATGGTTAGGGTTAGGGTTAGGGTTTGATGTCTTGATGGCGGTTCTAGCTTAGGGTTAGGGTTAGAGTTTAGGGTTATGGTTAGGGTTAGGGTTAGGGTCTGAGGTCTTGATGGCGGTTCTAGCTTAGGGTTAGGGTTAGAGTTTGGGGTGAGGGTTAGGGTTTGAGGTCTTGATGGCGGTTCTAGCTTAGGGTTAGGGTTAGGGTTAGGATTTGGGGTCTTGATGGCGCTTCTAGCTTAGGGTTAGGGTTAGGGTTTAGGGTCTTGATGGCGGTCCGAGCTTAGTGTTAGGGTTAGAGTTTGGGGTTAGGGTTAGGGTACGGGTTTGGGTTTGAGGTCTTGATGGCGGTTCTAGCCTAGGGTTAGTGTTAGGGTTAGGGTTATGATTTGGGGTCTTGATGGCGGTTCTAGCTTAGGGTTAGTGTTAGGGTTAGGGTTAGTATTTAGGGGTCTTGATGGCGGTTCTAGCTTAGGGTTAGTGTTAGGGTTAGGGTTAGGATTTAGGGGTCTTGATGGCGGTTCTAGCTTAGGGTTAGTGTTAGGGTTAGGGTTAGGATTTGGGGTCTTGATGGCGGTTCTAGCTTAGGGTTACAGTTAGGGTTAGGGTTCGGGTTTGGGGTCTTGCTGGCGGTTCTAGCTTAGGGTTAGTATTAGGGTTATGGTTAGGATTTGGGGTCTTGATGGCGGTTCTAGCTTAGGGTTAGTGTTAGGGTTAGGGTTATGATTTGGGGTCTTGAGGGCGGTTCTAGCTTAGGGTTAGTGTTAGGGTTAGGGTTAGGATTTGGGTTCTTGATGGCGGTTCTAGCTTAGGGTAATTGTTAGGGTTAGTGTTAGGATTTGGGGTCATGATGGCGGTTATTGCTTAGGGTTAGAGTTAGGGTTAAGGTTAGGGTTTGGGGTCTTGCTGGCGGTTCTAGCTTAGGGTTAGGGTTAGAGTTTGGGGTTAGGGTTAGGGTTAGGGTTAGGGTTTGAGGTCTTGATGGCGGTTCTAGCTTAGGGTTAGAGTTAGGGTTAGGGTTAGGGTTTAGGGTCTTGATGGCGGTCCGAGCTTAGGGTTAGGGTTAGAGTTTGGGGTTAGGGTTAGAGTTAGGGTTAGGGTTAGGGTTTGAGGTCTTGATGGCGGTTCTAGCTTAGGGTTAGTGTTAGGGTTAGGGTTAGGATTTGGGGTCTTGATGGCGGTTCTAGCTTAGGGTTAGAGTTAGGGTTAGGGTTAGGATTTGGGGTCTTGATGGCGGTTCTAGCTTAGGGTTAGTGTTAGGGTTAGGGTTAGGATTTGGGGTCATGATGGCGGTTCTTGCTTAGGGTTAGAGTTAGGGTTAAGGTTAGGGTTTGGGGTCTTGCTGGCGGTTCTAGCTTAGGGTTAGGGTTAGAGTTTGGGGTTAGGGTTAGGGTTAGGGTTAGGGTTAGGGTTTGAGGTCTTGATGGCGGTTCTAGCTTAGGGTTAGAGTTAGGGTTAGGGTTAGGGTTTAAGGTCTTGATGGCGGTCCGAGCTTAGGGTTAGGGTTAGAGTTTGGGGTTAGGGTTAGAGTTAGGGTTAGGGTTAGGGTCTGAGGTCTTGATGGCGGTTCTAGCTTAGGGTTAGTGTTAGGGTTAGGGTTAGGATTTGGGGTCTTGATGGCGGTTCTAGCTTAGGGTTAGAGTTAGGGTTAGGGTTAGGATTTGGGGTCTTGATGGCGGTTCTAGCTTAGGGTTAGTGTTAGGGTTAGGGTTAGGATTTGGGGTCTTGATGGCGGTTCTAGCTTAGGGTTAGTGTTAGGGTTAGGGTTAGGATTTGGGGTCTTGATGGCGGTTCTAGCTTAGGGTTAGTGTTAGGGTTAGCGTTAGGATTTGGAGTCTTGATGGCGGTTCTAGCTTAGGGTTAGAGTTAGGGTTAGGGTTAGGGTTTGGGGTCTTGTTGGCGGTTCTAGCTTAGGGTTAGGGTTAGGGTTTGTGGTCTTGATGGCGGTCCGAGCTTAGGTTGTAGGCACTCCGGCATTTATTCAGTAGCTTACTTAACGGATCTAACGGATCTTAACGGATCAAAAGCGTATAGGACATAAGCTGTCTTCTCGGAAGATTCCTCTTCTGATATTTACATGAGAGATTATTATTGTTCCATTGTTGTGGCTTAATGTCATGGTTGTTTGCCACGTTTTTATATGGATAGCTATGGTTGTTTGCCACGTCTTTATATGGATAGCTATGGTTGTTTTCCACGTCTTTATATGGATAGCTATGGTTGTTTGCCACGTCTTTATATGGATAGCTATGGTTGTTTGCCACGTCTTTATATGGATAGCTATGGTTGTTTGCCACGTCTTTATATGGATAGCTATGGTTGTTTGCCACGTCTTTATATGGATAGCTATGGTTGTTTGCCACGTCTTTATATGGATAGCTATGGTTGTTTGCCACGTCTTTATATGGATAGTTATGGTTGTTTGCCACGTCTTTATATGGATAGCTATGGTTGTTTGCCACGTCTTTATATGGATAGCTATGGTTGTTTGCCACGTCTTTATATGGATAGCTATGGTTGTTTGCCACGTCTTTATATGGATAGCTATGGTTGTTTGCCACGTCTTTATATGGATAGCTATGGTTGTTTGCCACGTCTTTATATGGATAGTTATGGTTGTTTGCCACGTCTTTATATGGATAGCTATGGTTGTTTGCCACGTCTTTATATGGATAGCTATGGTTGTTTGCCACGTCTTTATATGGATAGTTATGGTTGTTTGCCACGTCTTTATATGGATAGCTATGGTTGTTTGCCACGTCTTTATATGGATAGTTATGGTTGTTTGCCACGTCTTTATATGGATAGCTATGGTTGTTTTCCACGTCTTTATATGGATAGCTATGGTTGTTTTCCACGTCTTTATATGGATAGCTATGGTTGTTTGCCACGTCTTTATATGGATAGCTATGGTTGTTTGCCACGTCTTTATATGGATAGCTATGGTTGTTTGCCACGTCTTTATATGGATAGCTATGGTTGTTTGCCACGTCTTTATATCGTATAGTTATGGTTGTTTGCCACGTCTTTATATGGATAGTTATGGTTGTTTGCCACGTCTTTATATGGATAGCTATGGTTGTTTGCCACGTCTTTATATGGATAGCTATGGTTGTTTGTCACGTCTTTATATGGATAGCTATGGTTGTTTGCCACGTCTTTATATGGATAGTTATGGTTGTTTGCCACGTCTTTATATGGATAGCTATGGTTGTTTGCCACGTCTTTATATGGATAGCTATGGTTGTTTTCCACGTCTTTATATGGATAGCTATGGTTGTTTGCCACGTCTTTATATGGATAGCTATGGTTGTTTGCCACGTCTTTATATGGATAGCTATGGTTGTTTTCCACGTCTTTATATGGATAGCTATGGTTGTTTGCCACGTCTTTATATCGTATAGTTATGGTTGTTTGCCACGTCTTTATATGGATAGTTATGGTTGTTTGCCACGTCTTTATATGGATAGCTATGGTTGTTTGCCACGTCTTTATATGGATAGCTATGGTTGTTTGCCACGTCTTTATATGGATAGCAATGGTTGTTTGCCACGTCTTTATATGGATAGTTATGGTTGTTTGCCACGTCTTTATATGGATAGCTATGGTGGTTTTCAACGTCTTTATATGGATAGCTATGGTTGTTTGCCACGTCTTTATATGGATAGTTATGGTTGTTTTCCACGTCTTTATATGGATAGCTATGGTTGTTTGCCACGTCTTTATATGGATAGCTATGGTTGTTTGCCACGTCTTTATATGGATAGCTATGGTTGTTTGCCACGTTTTTATATGGATAGCTATGGTTGTTTTCCACGTCTTTATATGGATAGCTATGGTTGTTTGCCACGTCTTTATATGGATAGCTATGGTTGTTTTCCACGTCTTTATATGGATAGCTATGGTTGTTTGCCACGTCTTTATATGGATAGCTATGGTTGTTTGCCACGTCTTTATATGGATAGCTATGGTTGTTTTCCACGTCTTTATATGGATAGATATGGTTTTCTTGATTATCAAATAGATATTATATAATTACAAGACACGAGATGAGCACACTATCATATTTGGACAATTATTCATAAATAAATATTATTTTAAAATTAACCTATATACACATGTGTTTCATGCCACCCCCTCTCTCTCTCTCTGTCTTTCTCTCTCTCTCTCTCTCTATATATATATATATATATATACATACAATATTGACAATTGACATTAACAATAAAATTAGACTTATTATTTAGTCTAAAAAATTTAAAAATTTAAATCTTGTAGTAAAAAACATTTCCCCACCCCAAAACCACTAGAAAGAACCAATGTTATTTATAAGTTTAAATGTCCTTTGGGAGAATGTAACTCCCATAATAATAATAAAGCTAATAGCTACATTGGTTTTACAAGCACTACCTTATCCCGCCGTCTCACCATGCATCTTGTAAGCAATTTACCCACAGCTATAAAAACATAACTGTCTACACTCTGATTTAAGACAAATTCTAGTTAATAACACTAAAATTACACATTTTAAATTTAAAAGAAATTAAAAATACTGGATGCTATCTACATAAAATCAAAACAACCTAAAGTTAATAACATCACATATGAAACGAGTGGTGACATTTTATTTTGCTAATCTATCCATGCGATGCTTAGGTTTATATGCTGCTTCCTAGTCTTAAACGATGGTCTTTTTAATTAACAACTGCTTTTTGGTGCCAAAACACTTCCTTGTGCGTCCTGCTTGTTCGTTTTCCAGGTATTCTCCAAACGAGAGATATTCATAGATGCTGTTTGAAACCAGGCCAGTGAAGAGATTGTAAGTTGTAGTGATTGATTGACCTGTATTTGTTAGGGCGTTGTATACCGCTCGTTTTTGGTATTAGAGTTGTATCGCTTTTAACAAGGCATGCTGGTGTGGCCTACTCACCCCGAAATAGTCTGGTAAAACAACGCTACATTGGCTATACAATTGTTGTTGTACGTACATTACGGACTACATGAACTCTCCCGCTTCACTATAAATACCGGGAGCACATGCCTCTCGGTGTTGGAACTACTCCAGTCTAATACTGGCAGTCAGGCAGACGTTCAACCACTCTCTTTATATGCTGTATTTATACTTTCTTCAACATACTTTGTTTTACTTAATCCCGAGTTCGTGTCTTCTTGTTTGTTGTAGCTGTTGGTAAATTGCTTACAAGATGCATAGTGAGGCGGCGGGATAAGGTAGTGCTTGTAAAACCAATGTAGCTATTAGCTTTATTGTTATTATGGGAGTTACATTATCATGAAAAAGCGTTAAATAAATGCTTCTTTCTAGTGGTTTTGAGTTGGGAGATGTTTTTTACTACAAGGATTTAGGTTTTAATTTTTTATACTAAATAATAAGTCTAATTTTATTGTTATTGTCAATTGTCAATATTGTATATATATATAGTCTCGGAACAAAAACTTATAGTCCCAAGTCTTCCAGTTGAAAATCACTCATGTAAGTCAATTTATTTTTTACAGTTATTATATTAGTTTGTTTCTAACACTATTTTAAGGGATCATCAGTTGTTTACCATGAAAAACTGTTTCGGGAATTAAAAAAAATATATATATGTTATATATATATATAGAGAGAGAAAGAGATAGGGTGGCATAAAACACATGTGTATATGGGTTAATTTTAAAATAATATTTAATTATGAATACTTTTCCAAAGCTTTTGTTAGGTGGAACACTTTAAGTAAGTTGACAACAGGCTATCATTTATAGTGTAATTCAATACTTTAAGTCCCGCGTATTGAGTTTTCTTGACATCCTGCTGACATGCCCGCTGAATTTGACATTTAGACGTAAATTTAATCTCACATTTCAATGGCATTTCGTGCTGACGACAACGGTACGCGCTAAAAAGTGTATGCCACCGTGCTTGACACCATGTTATACTCAGAAAGCTGCTAACCAACATTTATCCGGGCTTTCATACAAGGTGAAAGCGTCTAATTATCCTAAAAAAAATTGAGGGACAACAAAGCCGCTCTGGAATACAGTACAAGCGTTTCTATTTAGTTTGGCAAAAGTCTTGGTCAGGTCATTAAAGACTTGGTGCAAGCTAGCGTGTTGCTAAAGACCCTTCTATTGGAACTGTCTAACGGTAAAAAACCCTGTTATCTATTCCCCTGCGATTGTTGAATCCGCATGGAGATTCTGAGACAACATAATCTACAATGTGTATCTGTAACATAACAAACTCCTACACTTGATCTTACCTGCCACGGGTAGTAATGGCACCCTACTAAAGTTACCCCCCCCCCTTTGTATACGATCAGTATTACTGCATCTTTCCAATTCATTGGAATGTCTCCAACATTCTGGAAATGCTGCATAAAATCACAAAGTTTTGAAAAAAACGTGCCACGACTTCAAGATCTCCGAGACCAATCTATCCGTACCAGGGAACTTTCCACTACAGTTACATATGGCTTTCTGAACTTCTTTTTTTGAGGGAATATAATTCATTTTATTTTCATTGGTCTCAATCGTATAGACGCAATAAACTGATACCACATATTGTCTACTGAGAAGTTCATCAAAGTAATCACGCCATCTGGAGAAGATATCCATGGAATCCTCCAACAATTATTTACCATTTTCGGAGCGGACCCGTGTTTTCTGTTAACAGAATGTATAGATATTTCGTATCAGACACTATCTGAATTTAATTGGCTTCTTAATCTGAATGACCCTTCCAATGGTTATGTTGCAATTTTGTCTTTGACTGTTCAAAATATTTATTGTTAGTGTCAATCAAGGCCAAATTTTCGTCTCTCATCAAAACAATCTGCGTGCTTTCGTTCAACAAATTGTTATTTTGGCTAGGATCAAAGTATAGTATATGTTCTTATATTACAGTTAATCTTATCTGTCCTCGGTCAGTGAACGAGAAATCCTTCTATACTGGGGCAATTTAAATTTTTGTTTATATCAACAGTGCCGCTTTGTGAGAAGGAGCATTGCCCCTACATTAAAAACCGACACCGTGTCTAACTCTGCCCCGTGTTAAATCAAGTAAATAGGAACACAGACCCCATACCAAGATTTTTCATGGCTTCCCAAGTGTTCTCGCAAAGGGCCGAAGGATTACGGCCGAAAATTTTGTTCTCCTTTCTTGGAGAAAAAACGTTTTTCTATATAAGGGAAAATTGATATTCGTAACGTCAAAATATAGAAAATAAATTGTGAAAATACATAAAAATATATTTTTCGCATTGATTTTTTATACACACATATGCATATATATATATGGTATTCTTATAGCTGACGCACCAGGTTTCCGTGACTTCGCGTCGTCAAAGTTCGGGCAGGTCTCGGAATCGCCCGAGAGTCAACGAAACTATTAACCAAGCATCCGATAACTTTTGGAAGAAAATAATCGCGTTCAATGACAAAAATGAATTACTATAATCTCTGTCAGCTCGTTGAATCTCCTGAAGGACGAATTGAGTTTTTTGAGAAAAAAAAATGTAAAAATAAAACACTGAAAAAGTTTAAACAAAAAACAAAAAAGAAACATTAGCTTAACAAATCAAACAAAATCATCCTTTGAAACTTTCCGATGTACAAGCAAAACACATTTTATTTACAACCATTCGATTAAGAATGGTTTTATCGACAAGAAACAAAAAAAATAAAAAACAAGAATAAACATCTAATTAATAACAGTTGTTTAGCTATTGTTTGTTCGTTCTTTATTTTTATATATGTATTTTAGTTTGGTTTTCTTTGTCGTAATTTATCGGTTGCCAGTCTTCAATTTAGCGTTTGGCAGTTTTCGCCTCGACGACTCTCAGGCGCCTCCGAAACCTGCCCGAACGTTGACGACGCAAAGTCACAGACACATGGTGTGCTATCTATAGGGGTACCAATATATATATATATATATATATATATATATATATATATATATATATATATATATATATATATATATATATATATATATTAATAAATGGACTTTCAGTTTTAAAGCATTGCTGTGTCAGTATTATGAATTGAAAATATAAGCCATTATCAATGCAAGATTAATTAATTTATTTTTTTATTTTTTACTTTAATCTTATTAATTTCGGAATAAAATCCATCATCAGAGTTGACCAGTATTTTATTCCGAAATTAATAAGATTAAAGTAAAAAAAAAATTAATTAATCTTGCATTGATAATGACTTATATTTTCAATTTATAATACTGACCCAGCAATGCTTTAAAACTGAACGACCCATTTATTAAACTACGAGCACGCCAATGCTTTCTTCGTTCGACAACCAGAATTTGAATTCATAACCGCCAACAACATCGGCGTGGATACATCATAACAAGGATATTTCATCAGAAAACAAAAGAAAAAAGTTTGTTTATTTTTGTTTTTGTGTTTTTTGATAAAAAAAAATGACACAATACTGGTCAACTCTGATGATAGGATTTTATTCCGAAATTAATAAGATTAAAGTAAAAACGAAATTAATTAATTAATCTTGCATTGATAATGGCTTATATTTTCAATTTATAATATATATATATATATATATATATATATATATATATATATGAATTGGTCGTCAGTTTTAAAGCATTGCTGGGTCAGTATTATAAATTGAAAATATAAGCCATTATCAATGCAAGATTAATTAATTAATTTTGTTTTTACTTTAATCTTATTAATTTCGGAATAAAATCCTATCATCAGAGTTGACCAGTATTTTATTCCGAAATTAATAAGATTAAAGTAAAAACAAAATTAATTAATTAATCTTGCATTGATAATGGCTTATATTTTCAATTTATAATATACATATATATATATATATATATATATATATATATATATATATGTATTATAAAAAGAGAGAAATAGAGCAGGAGCGAAATAGAAAACAGAATAGATGGTCGAATATATAGATAGATGCAACCAAAAGTAATAAAGTCAGCTTCCTTTCGTTGTGAACTGACTGTTTCTTCGAGATATCTTTGTAAATAAATAATTCATATGTATTTTTGCCTTAATATCGGCTGAAACCTCTTTGGAACCGCCTTTTCTTGCATGTCTCCGTGTTAGATTCCCGCTGGCAAGATTCGGGCCACAGGACACGACGGAAAATAAATTCTATATCTTCTTAGTTTCAAGCAAGCGCCTCATATCGCAGGAGACGTTTCTCATTAAATATGAGTCGGCTTTTTAGCTCCTAATCATAATTGATGACAAGAAGGGAAGAAATGGCATTGTTCGGTGCAAAGATTTGTGCGGCAAACGAGAAGAAAAGGGTACTCTGATAGATGACGCACCATGTTTCCGTGACTTCGAGAGTTGATGAGGCGAAAACGAGGCGAAAACAAGGCGATAACTGACAAACGCTAAATTGAAGACTGGCAGCCGATAAATTACGACGAAGAAAATCAAACTAAAATACATATATAAAAATAAAGAACGAACAAACCATAGCTAAAAAACTGTTATTAATTAGATGTTTATTTATTTATTTTTGTCAAATAAACCATTGTTAATGAAATGATTTCAAATAAGTTTTTTTTTTAATTTGTGCACTGGAAAGTTTCAAAAGATGATTTTTTTTTGCTTTTGCTGAGCAAATATTTTTGTGTTTTAATTTTTTTTACAAGTTTTTTTTTTACATTTTGCTTCAAAAACCTCAATTAGTCGTTCGGGAAATTCAACGAGCTGACAGAGATTATAGAAATTCATTTTTCTTTTGAATGCGATTATTTTCTTCAAAATGTTATCGGCTGCTTGGTTAATAGTTTCGTCGACCCCCGGGCGATTCTGAGACCTGTCCGAACGTTGACGACGCGAAGTCACGGAAACACGGTGCGTCAGCTATAAGAGTACAAAGAAAATAAATAATATTTTTTGTTATATTCTTTCGATGTATTAAAAACAAATAACGAGAGAAAAGGGGGTTTAGGGTTATGGTCATGGTTATGGTTAGGTTAGGGTTAGGGGTTTGTTTAGTTTGTCTAGTTTACAGGGTATCACCCATTTTAGGGGCTGTTTAATACCAGAAAAACACACTACTTATTGCCAACGATTCAATAAACGATTCAACTGATGAGTTGTTCGTGACTGTTTGAACGGAAAGGCGGGGTATCTTAAAAGAAGGAAGCCTTCTAAACATGAAGAAGAGGGGCAGAAATAATATCTCTCAAATTACGGGCTGGAAATAGAAGACAAACTGCTTCTGTGTCATATCCACCCCCATGGTTTGTTTATAGGCTGTTTGGGAAGTCTAGCCATTTATTCTAAGTTCGTAATTAATGCTGTAAATTTTCACTCTTAATGTCGTCAGAATCTGAACTTACTGTTCAAGGCTTTCCCTTGCCTGTTGACGCCTGGTAGCAATTAAGCGTCTAGCAAAAATCGTATTCGTTTTCTTGACGACCATGGCTTCCAAAATCTCCATGATGGTTTCGTAACTCTCACATTCAGACCAATCTAGATAACATGGAGTGGAAACACGGTGTAATAGAAGAGTAATTTTTAAGAACTTGTCGAAGTCGGGGTTGAAGACAACTATAGCGCTGGGAAGAATCCTTCAGACATTTTTCTCCGATGACGTTAGTGGTCAGTAAAAACTATTTCGGATGTATCGAGGTCCATATGGTCGAGTTTCAGATAAGGTCCCATGGGAAAATAAACTAAATTTGAATGAAAACAAGAAAGGCAGAATAAATTAAAAAGTAAACTTTATTTTACTTTGTTGATGCTTTTGGTTATACATAGTATAATAATCCATTAATTTTACACAAAACCAATGCCGTCTATTCGATTTATAACAAAGGGGTGACGTTGATATCAAATACCTCTGTTACTACACACCATATTAGGCTGAAAATACTATGCGTTATTTGTAAAGTACATTTCTTGTTAGATTTAAGTAACTAGATATTGGAGTTTGTGTATTATTGATATGACCAGAGTCTTCTACGTTTTCTGCATAGGATTTGTCCGGCTGGGGTTTCCACGATGTAGGGCTGCGGTTCAGTGCAGGCTTGTATGACGCCGGAGTCTATTTTCATGAGTCTTGGTTCTGTATTCGAATCTGCTATCCTGTGCTAGGGTTGGGGAAAGATCATTTGAATGCTTATCATGCTGTGCCTTCTGCACGGATTGTCTCTGATGAAGACGATCCATAATTTCCTCCCTTCTGCCATGATTATTTGTACATTACGCAGTGGGGTTGCTGATCAGCTTCCGACCGCATAATAGTTCTCCAGGGGATGGAATGACATGGTCTATTGGTGTTGATCAGACACACAACAGACTCATGTCTATGTTCCGGCTGCTCAGCATAGCCTTTCTCATGGCCAACTTGATTGTCTGAATGCAATTTCAGCCATGCCATTCGACTGGGGGTACCTGGGAGACGATGTTATGTGATCGAAACCCCATTACTTGGCAAACTCCTGAAAGCGATACGAGCTGTAGTGTGATCCGTTATCGTGATTTTCTCAAACGACCTCCTTGTAACATCGAGTCTGAGATAGGTATATTTGCTGACTACACCACGCTCTACTCTCGTCATGTGGGCAAATCTGACGCGATCATATCCGAAGCAATGGCTGAATCCTTAGAAAATGACCCCCCAGGCTGTAGTGAATTAGATTCATAAATGGTTGGTAACTTTTAATGCCGCAAAGACAAAACTCCTTTCCTTCAATGACTACAAGATATCTCTTCAACCACCGATTGCCATGGCAAATAACACCCTACCTGAGAGTTCAGCATTCACACATAACATGAATTGGAACAAATACATTGAAGACATTGCCAAGGCTGCTGAAAAAAGATAGTCTCCGTCTACCATGCTAGTAAACTTCTCACACCTGACATTATCCTATATCTCTACAAAGCCACCATCTGCCCATGCATGGAGTATTTTTGCCACATCTGGGCTGGTGCATTATCAACTAGTCTCTCCCTATTAGACAAGGTAAAAAAAAATCGCCAACTTAATAGATCCTTCACTATCCGCCAAGCTCCAGCCACTGTCCCATCGCCGCAATGTTGCATCCTTGTGTTTTTTTACAAATACTTCAATAGATTGTGCTCCGATGAACTAGCTGCTCTAGTGCCATCTCGGTGTAAATACACTTGACCAACCTGACAATTAGCTAAAACCCATCGATTCACTGTGGAGGTCTCCAGATACTGGAGAGCCTTCTGCTGAAATAGCTTCGTGCTGCCTGCCTCTGGAACTCCCTCCATGCTCCCTGTTTCTTTGACTTTATTGACATGCAGAGGTTTAAAACTAATGTAAACAGACATTTAACTGCACGGCTACCAACTTAGGATGACACCCAAAACGTACACTCTAATTCCCAGTAGCCCCTTACGTTTACAGTGGCGGCCTGTCTTGTGTGGGGTGAACTATGTTAAAAAACGGTCAGTTGCCACGATTTGCCGTGGTCGCACTGTGATTTTATGTGGCATGAGGTTTTCAGCACTCTGGGACTTCTAGTGCTCTTGGCATAAGGCACAATGCTGGACTATTTTGTCGCTGTTTATGTCACTCAAAAAAAACGCAGCTTTTAGCTGTCAGCTTGCGTTTTTCACTTCTTTGATGACCATTATGATTTTTTTCCACTATTTCCGCTTTCATTGTTTCGGTGATCAATATCCGGTCACCTTAAACAGAATGCCGTTTTCAACAGAAAGTTCATCAACAACTTATGAACAATCCCTAACGTTTGATATGGCACAAAAGTAGTGTGTTCAAAAGTAGTGTGTTCAAAAGTAGTGTGTTCAAAAGTAGTGTGTTCAAAAGTAGTGTGTTTATTAACACACAAAAGTAGTGTGTTCAAAAGTAGTGTGTTCAAAAGTAGTGTGTTTATTAACACACAAAAGTAGTGTGTTCAAAAGTAGTGTGTTCAAAAGTAGTGTGTTTATTACCAACCCGATGTTTTTCATCGCAGATACTTTGATCTATTGATTAGTGTTTTTTTTTTCAGTTTCAATCATGCAACATTCAATCACATGGGAGGATAAATATGTATTTGATATCAATATTTGGTTCAAACAAGGAAATATTTTCCATTTGTTCGCTTTCATGATACTGGCATCAACAACACTTTCAGAACTGTCTGCACCAATAAGAACATGGATAGTGTATTAATTTATTTTAACCATCACAAGAGACAGCTTAGGATGCAGATGAGACTGTAATTGATGATACAGTAACAAGAGAACTGTTTTTGTTAAGAAGCTGACTGGCAAATGTAATAAAATGCCCTTGATTTCGATACATGTGACATCTAACGTCTCGAAACAGGCAAATCGAACCAGAAAGTATAAGGGGTCCAAATTGTAGAATTTGGGTCCAACTAAGGGGGTGCTGATAACTTTTCCGTGGTCGTTAGAAAAGAGTGCGGGAGTATCTTGAACAAAAGAAGAATTTTGAACACAAAGAGGAGGGGCAGAAATAGACACACTGCTTTTGTGCCATATCCAACATTACGGCTTGTTTATAAGCTCTTGTCAAGTCTAGATCAATTCTCTAGCAGTTTTTGTCTTATTTTGTTTGACTATTCCGGTAATAAATGTATCCTTGGTTAAATCTGCTCGCTTGGTTCGATATTAAGGATGTAAATTTTCACTCGCGACTTATGTCTTTAAAATCTAAAAGTGCAGTTTTGGACAACCTGATATTTCATATTAATTCAGGCTTTGAATTCAAGCTGGTCATTTGGCTCATGTTCATTCGAAGAACTAAATTTAATGTAAACAAACATCTTGCTGCCCAACTCGGCGCCAAGAATGACCCCCTCTTACCAGAGTAACCACTTCCGCTTCAGTGGTAACATGTTTTGTTTAGAGTGTATAACTGAAGCTCCAAATATCGTCGTAATGTTTTTTTAACAGTAAAGAAATACAATTGCGGTTAGAGCGTAATGACTGAAAGGATATGCAAGAGATCCTGTATGCTGGAATAAAAGAAAGACGCACTAGAGGGTTAAATTGCAATACATTGGAAGGCGCTGTTCATGAAAACACAAATGACGCAGTTCAGGATAACGGACTTTAATGTGAGCCATCCCATTCATCGTGAATTGAAAATACAGGGTTGTAAAATTGATTCCGCATGTTCGCTCTTGTTATGTGCTCGTTTCTTCAAACCAGTTCTTTTAAAATCAATTGTCACTTACTTCAGCCTCCTCGTATACTTTTATCTTTTGTATACTGACGCCCGGCGCCGTCACCATCATCATCGCAATGTGTTGCATTTCGTCGTCGTCGTCGTCGTCGTCGTCGTCGTCGTCGTCGTCGTCGTCGTCATCATCATCATCATCATCATCATCATCATCATCATCATCATCATCATCATCATCCAGTGCGCTGCCTTTCGCCGTCATCATCGTCGTAGTCGGCCGCACTTCGGAGCCATCATCGCCGTCTAGTGTCTGTAATCAAAAGGTTTCATGCAGAGTTGAAACAGGCGTGTCCGGCGGAGAATTTAAACTGGTCTTTATTTGGGAGAAATTTTCTCGTCACACGAACAAAAGTCACACTTTCATTAAATTTGAGAGAGATGCCAAATAGTTCTGCTTAACTTAATTTTACCTACTTACAGGGATAGGAAGGAAGGAGCATACCCGTCGCTATCAACTCTTTAAGGAATTAAATTCGCATTCTCCCTTTTTTGAATTACATCTCGATTTTGTATCCGTGCACCACGCTCCCAAAAGACGGACTGACTAAAACTTTTTTCTTTTCAGTTTCCACGATTGTTACGTCATTGTGTCAAAGAGGGACACTGAACCTGTCATAACGCACCTGTTTGAACCTTCCCTGATCTTTGATCTGAGTTCAGGTTTGTTTATATTTTTAGTCCAAGAGCGAACTTGTTCTCCAGTTTTTGTGTCAAGTTAACTTGCACTGGTCCACCTAGATACCAAATCCATACTAGCTGATGTAATCGTTCTTCACATACATACGTCCATTATGTGACACTATCACCTTTCATCATCATAACTCTAGGCATCAGATTGCACAAAAGATCCCAATTCTTCTAGAATAATATGCCTGAGAAAGTATGCATCACCTACCATATTCTCTGGACCTTGCTCCTACAGATTAACAAAGTCTTTACAAATTTGAAAAATTATTTTACTTGATTAAGACTTTAAAACAAATTTAAACTTAATTAGTTCCCTTTTTAAGTTCAAAACTTACGGAATGTTATGAACGTAGCATTAAAAAATACGATATGCTGGATGCTTGAATGATATTCTCAAAACGTTTCGGCCGATTTAACCTCAAACCTTCTTCAGGTTTGTCTTATCAAACTCCAGAATCTTTATGTCAAACTCGGGAATCTGTACGGAATTTCGAACGGAACGCTTTATTCAATCCACTATAACTATAGTAATAAGTAGAAAAACTATACGTTTTAAGCAAGAATAGGTTTAAAGCTCCTAAAATTCATACTAAGATTGTCTGCAAGGACCCTTCACGCGACAAATAAAAGTATTAATTAGTTCTAAGTTATAGAATCTTTGTAGAATTGTTCCTTCGCTTTCCTCGTTTGATTCTTTCCGTAGTTGAAGTCGTGCCGTTTTGCAGACCAGTCTAATTTATTGAAAGGAGGTAAGTATTTATTTTTTTCTAAATCTGTTCCAAGGCCCAAGAACCTATGGTACGGTACCGTCCACGCGATCGTTTCTTTTACGAGTGTCCCTTCTCCGCGTTGGCGGCATAATGACTACTTTCTTTCTTCCGGACTTGTTTTGTTTCCATATTGCGTCATTTCTATTTTTAGATCTTACGTCATCAATAACCAAATAATTGTTTATCACATGGATGGTGTATTACTTATAGTGGCACTACCCATTTTATTGATGGGCACGCAGCTCTGGTGTAGTATTATTACGTTACCATACCAGACGTCTGTTGGGTCAAGAATACAATTACGAATCACGGCATGGCTGAGGGGAAAAGGGCAAGCGATTCCTGTGGATTAAATATGAGAATAGTAGTCCGAATAATTCAAATGATACAGAGACAATAATGCGAACATGACTTTGTCGATGAAGGTAACAAAACTGGGAAAAAAGAAACTATAGTTTGCTTTGTTTAGTTGTTTCGGTTTTACGGCATATCGACACTTTTTCGTGTGTTTAATGCCGATGCACAATACATAATTTAAACCATTCAGTGTATATGATTGTATATGATTCAACCTATACTTATGGAGATCAATTGCGTTTTGATACCTTTCACAAAAGTATTAGTGTATTGCGTTTCAACCTTGTGTCATACATGGAAGTTTATAAACTTACCTTTTCCTGCTTACTCCTGCACGTTACTTTAAGTGATCTTGCCAGACCAAGAAAACGCCGCCTGAAAGTGAGTTTTTTTGTATACCTCGATAAAAAGGACGTTAAAACTAAACTGTTGAAGACAGAAGAGGTTTATTCGCCTTGTTCTTGTTCAAAATCACTGATCAGTGAGGCGGGGGGGTGAGCGATAGAAAGAGAGAGATCCATAAAAACTGTGTATGCATATATTATCAAAACATTTTAAATAAGATGTCCACACTCCTAGGCTGCGAATCGAACTGCCGACGTCTCTCACTCACTCTCCCTTGATCCATGTGACGTCACATCCGTTTCTATCAATCCCCACAGTCGAGTCGATGCTAATTTCAATGTCACCAGGTTGCCCCCTGCTGAAAATCATTTCCCGTTATTTCCAACTAATAAACTTAGCGTGTCTACTCTCCCAATATTAAGCAAGTGCTCAAATAATCATAATAGAGCCGCGATGATTCGAGCCCACCGTGCGAATTACATAGTCCGCGACTGCATCCGATAATAAATGTATCCTTGGTTAAATCTGCTCGCTTGGTTCGATATTAAGGATGTAAATTTTCACTCGCGACTTTGTCTTTAAAATCTAAAAGTGCAGTTTTGGACAACCTGATATTTCATATTAATTGAGGCTTTGAATTCAAGCTGGTCATTTGGCTCATGTTCATCCGAACCATAGAAGAAGAGAAATGTTTGCTTCAATATGTAAATCTGTATTCGTCTGTATTTCTAGTCGTCTACCACGTAAGCCGCAATGATCGGTAATCGCCTGTAAAAATCCGATAAGTTCTAATATAAAAATAAGACGCAGAAACATTACACTGTGATTCGCTGAAACCGTTTCAAGCCGCTCGTATCGCCCGCTGACCATTCGAGTGGCCATTGGATTAAACATTAATGTTTCAGCTCTTCCGCTTCTATACACGCGTCTCACTTATTTTTTCAGTCATTAATTCGCAATCCTAATCGACTGTGACATACCTTTCTACAAACTGGTCAACATCGAGGTGATAGCTCACTGGTTAAATCACCTGCCTCGCTTGAGTTGATTCAAAGTCCAAATGACAGATCAGATTTGCAGAGAATTGAATAATACTACAACAGTAATACATATGCGCTGAGTCAGACAGTCGGTTGGAAAAGCTAATTTAAATATAGTGATTTAAGATTGATAGAAGTACAAAGGTCCTCAGACTAATAAGGATCTGTTACGTTATAAAGTTGAATAAAAACATCTACATTTAAAAATATATAATAAAAATATTCAATTATTCCGAATAACTAATAAAAATGCAACCGGTTAGGAAGTTTATTGTAATTTCATATTTTTTAAACTATAACTAATGAATGTGTAGTATATGTCTGTCTTAAACCGAATACTATACTATTCTTCTATATCTGAAGTCGAAACAATACTATTACTATATTATTTCACACTAATGTACTATATTCCAATGCACAATTAAATGGATAGTGTAATATCTGTTCTGTTGTCATGACAACATCCTCACAGGGATTATCTTCTTCTTTTTAGGGAGTAGTGTAGCATCTCTTCTGTTGTTAAGATACCATCCTCCCATATACTACACTTCCCTCCCAAAGTAAACAATAATAATGGGAGGATAGTCCCATCCCCCAAAAAAGAAATAATGCCTGGAAGGATGGTATCATGACAATAGAATAGATACTACACTATCCCTTGAATTGTTTATTGTAAGATAGTACATTAGTTTGATATAGTATATGCTATAGTGTGATGGGGATCTACTCTATTTCGTGACTATATGGACTTTTCTAGACATTATGTATAAAGGAGCCTACTAAGAAGGACTGAGCAGTCGATGGGCAGTCTTTCTCTATCATACTATTCTATATTTCTGCAAATATACACTCTTATAAATATACCACCATTTGTCTTATTTATTGTCGGCCCTTCAGATCACAACACTGGCGACGAGAACTCGGACTTATTCCGACACAACATAACAGGGACTTAAATTTCACCCAACACTGGCATCGAGAACTTGGACTTGTCGGATACTACATAACCATTACTGTTAGACTAAGGTGGTGTGCTCGAAAAAGTATTAATTACAACAGTAACAGCGAGAAGTTAAAAGCCGTACTGTATATTTGATACACAAGATGTGCCAATTCTGCGAACGGAAACACCCCAGCGTCAGAAAATATGGTTTAAAAAAAGAATATATGTTCTTAAAAAAGATTTCAAGCTATTCCCCAACACGAGGTTTTGAAATCTAAATCGTTCGATCATGGGAAGAAAACAACAAAAAGTCTCGATTTTTATTCGTTTTTTATTGAGAAACACGTAAATAAGTTTGAACAAACTTACTTATATTTTTATCGCTAAGTGGAAATAGGTAAGACAGTGTAAAAACATACACGAAAAAATCGGTAGTCTCTTTTAATAGAACAAAATGGAAGAATTTAAAAGTGCATGTTGGATACCATTAAACACGAATAAGAACAACACTTTCCACTGGAAGAGAAATTCTGAGATAAACAAAAAGAACAAATGGAATATCAGAAAAAAATGGAAGTAGAAATACTTCGTCTAGAAGAGAACTTTTAAGAAAAAAAGGACAAATGTCAAGAAAAAGATTTGAGAAAATGTTTTTTCATACTCAACAAGAACAAAATACACGAAAAAAGATTATCAAATAGAGGTCAAAATGTTGAAGATAAATGTGCATTTTCACAAAACGCTATTTGTATCGATAATTTTACTTACGACAAAATTATGTTTGCTTCGTATTTTAGACAATATGGAGACTGTACGAATTGGACCGATTTTAAAAGGTTCCTTTGCTACTACGAAAGTTGGGTACGGTTGAACTTACTAAATTTGTCAATTATATATTACCACAAAAAACAATAATACATTTATTAAAGCGGTACAATTATTAACTAAATTGTTTTGTATCTTTCTAAGTTCTTATATATATAAGCTCTAGTTGACCCAAAGAGCTGATTTAATACATGCAGTATTCATTAGTGTCTGGCGGACTTGATTAACTTCAACTGCACCCATGTAACTTTGAACTGTTGTTTCTTGTCTACTTCGGATACTATCTAAGTCAGAGCATACTTACTTTACTTATTTTATATATATTTATTTCATTTTATTTTATTTTTATTTCCTTATTTTATTTTTATTTTTATTTTTATTTTTATTTTCATTTTATTTTATTTATATTTTTATTTTCATTTTATCTTTATAATTTTGATAATGTTTATAATGTCTTTTTATCATTATTATTATCGCTTTATCTCTATATTCTTATTTTATATTTGTAAATTATTCCTTTTTCTAATATTTGTCCCTGCATCTCCTCCTGTCAATGAATGTTCCTCTAGGAACAAACTTGTTATTTTCTTCCTTTAATTTTCTGTAAGATGTCCTGCTGAAGGCGCTGATGAAGTGACGTTCTGGAGTGGCTTTGTAAAAAAAACTTTTAAATTGAAAAATTAAAAAATAAAAATTAAAGTATTTCTAGAATGTTTTGGAAACGACCGTACGCCATACTAGACTTGTTGTTCTAATTCTTTGAACAATTGGAATGTTCTGATCTATTAAATCATTTTATATATATATATATATATATAAGGGGTATGTGTATGCGTTCAAAAAATAAAGAAGAAAAAGTGATTAACCTTACAAACAAATAAAAATAAACTTACGTACTGAGATAATATTGCAATTTTATTTATCGAAAGACTTCATCGGAATAAAATTTAGATTTAATTCTAATTAAAAATTATTACAAAAATATAATCAGTAGACATAATACAGTAAGAAGAGAAAAAGAGAGTGAAGATATATATATATATATATATATATATATATATATATATATATATATATATATATATAGTTATGCACAGAACCTGTTTCCCTGTATCAAGGCTTTTCAGTGTGGCTAGATATGGCGAGTTCTTCATGTTGATATTTCAAACCCGATCACATGGTCAACAGCCGGCAATCTTAGCAGCACGTCATAACGCTCACAATCAAAGTAAACGAAATTATAATTTTTTATATTTGTACATTACTGATTACCGAGAGAGCTCAATTCTAATCACATAGAGCAATGCTTTGTGCTGTAGAAACCACTATACCCCTTATCATAGAGCTCACCCATCGAGTTGGGAGCATATATATATATATATATATATATATATATATATATATATATATATATATATATATATATATATATATATATATATATATATATATATGGTACTTGACTGTTTATCGCATTTGGGTGTGCCTGGCCATTTAGGTTTCAAATATCGGCGTTGAATACTTGCAACGCCTAGACACGCCGATGAGTTAAAGATGACGAAACTGCTGTGTGAGTGAGTATATTTGAAACACATGCGCACACACACACACACACACACATATATATATATATATATATCTTAGGTGGGGCATAATGAGAGCAATTGGCCTGTGTAGGCTTGAATGTCTTTACTTCATTCTGCACTGCCGCCGTGTTCATCGAGGACGAACTCAGCTCTCCATCTCCGACTGGATTTCCGACCTTTGTCGCCGGTCCTGTTCCAATGCCGTCTAAGAGAGTTTGGGCATGCAGCTCGTCGCCCAGGAGGAGAGATCATCCATGAGGTCCTTCTAACCCATTTTCTACTTGGTTTTGCACAAACGGGCTGGTGGTCAGCCGAAGACCTGGGAGGCGACAATCAAAGGCGATCTGGCAACACAAGTAGTTGGTCTTCGACTATGGAATCGCAAATGGCTAACCATGTCGTGTGACCGAGTTTAGAATCGCCGAAAATGGGCTGCGATAGCCAGATATGCTGTACTTGGTCGGGAGGAAGCCGGCTCAACTCGACTAGAGTGATAGCCATTACAAGTAAGTAAGTAACTAAGTCATATAAGTGTGACTGATTTGGTTACTATATAACTTACTACTCACTACGTGATAATTACTAAAAATTTCCGTAGCTAAATGTTCATCTCTCATGTGTTTCTACTTTGTATTCTATTTGTTTTTCTATGTATTTCAATAAAAATCGTGTGGGCGTGATTTGGTTAATGGATACCTGCGCGCACTATGGAATTCAGATCTTACCTCGCGTCTATTATAATCACTGTTTGTACTGATACTTTTTTTCTAATGTTTTATGGAAATCGCTCCAGACAAGACATGACGCCACATGATGTAATGAACTAGTAAAATATTACTTCAAGGTTAAAAACTAGCCAACGATATGTGTTAGATGGATAGATTCCGACCAAGAAAACAGAAATTCTTCCCCCTTTGTCAGAAACATCGCTCACGGAATGTGATGACTAAAGGACAAAATAAGGGAAGCAAGAGTTACGAGGCTGCCGAAAGTAAACTCAAGGTCCACTTTCTACTTTCCTTAAACCTTTTCGGAAAGGTATGAACCCAATATCCAGTAATGGATAAACTAAAATGTGGTGTCAATTTATCGTATACAGTGAATCGTTTACAATAAGTAAAACATTTTTATATGCAACTAGTTTATACTTAAACAGTATTGCTACCTGGGTATGTCAATTTCCACCTTTACCTAACTTTTAGCGCTTTATAGTTAGTATGATAAGAATATTAGTATTATACATGGTGGGCCAAAATAAGGGTCCTATCTTTAAATTTGAATAACTTGAATTTGAATAACTTCCACAAAATAAAAGTTAAACTCACCAAACTTTATGTGTGTGTAGACTGACCCTTCCAAGATTTTTTGAAATAAACAAAACAAATTTTAGCCGAAAAACACTTCTTAAAACTTACAAAAACTAAAGTATTGTTTTTTACACTGTTTTGAGTTTTTTAAGCAAAAATAATGTTTTCTAAATGAGGGTACGTTCCTTAGGGCTAATACGGCTCATGCTTGCTTCGGAAGGGGTCCTTTACTTATTCTAAAAAAAAAAATTAAAAAATCAATAAATAAAAAAGTTATGAATTTAAAAAAATAGGACCCTTATTTTTGCCCACCCTATATATTAGTATGTTAGTATGATAAGAATATTAGTATTATATATTAGTATGTTAGTATGATAAGAATATTAGTATTATATATTAGTATGTTAGTATGATAAGAATATTAGTATTATATATTAGTATGTTAGTATGATAAGAATATTAGTATTATATATTAGTATGTTAGTATGATAAGAATATTAGTATTATATATTAGTATGTTAGTATGATAAGAATATTAGTATTATATATTAGTATGTTAGTATGATAAGAATATTAGTATTATATATTAGTATGTTAGTATGATAAGAATATTAGTATTATATATTAGTATGTTAGTATGATAAGAATATTAGTATTATATATTAGTATGTTAGTATGATAAGGATATGTGTGTAATTTCGTGGACAAAAACGCTACTTTGTAGGAGAGAGTAAGTAACTATGATGATGCATTTACGTATTTTTTTATTAACAAAGAAAAACAGTAAAAATATGTTTTTAAGCAAAACATAATTCGCTTTGACCTAATGCGTAATACCTTTTATCAAAACAAAATTCAGTTAGTTTCAAAATATAATGTTCTTCATCTTATGTTAATGTATTTAAATTTATAAAACGCGTTTCCAGGTAAAAAATAAATATCTTAGCCTTATGTGAGATTCGAACTTGGATATTGGCATCGTAAATCTACCGCCTTAGTAATGTGTACTCTGCCTATTCTTTTTTTGTCAACTAATCACAAGTATTTCTTTGTGTACGAACGAACAAAAAACATATATTTTTTTTTAATAGTATATAGATATATAATTAGGAATAAGGCCACGGTCTTTTAGGTAATTTCTTTCGTCATAAATAGCGAAAAAGGGTCGACTTGCCGTAAAACAGACACTACAAACCACATCGATATTATCAATCAATCATATGTCTACATTAGTAGAAACGCGGTAGTAACCAACATCGGTAATTGCGGAACTATACTTAAATTTACATATTAATGCCGTTCAGCAATATGGAAATCTATCGGGCGTGTCGAATGCCTAGTTTAACTTAGTCTTTTTTTGTTGTTGTTTTCTTTCATGGTTTTAATCGTCTCTTAATGGGACCTTTACCTGGGATCGCGATTAAAAGAAACAGATTGGAAGCAGACCAGAAAAAAATAAAGAGAGAGAGAGAGAGAAAGAGAGAGGGAGAAAGAGAGAGAGAGAGAGAGAGAGATAGAGAGAGAGATAAAGATAAAGATAAAGACATGGGTGAGTGGTCTCTGGCCCAAACGCTGAGATCGTCGCCCCTGATAGGAAAAAAAAACAGTCTCGTTGGCTACGTCCGAAAAAGGAAACGATAAAAACAGTTTATATATTGCCTTTTTGTACATGTAAATATCAAAGATGTGTCACACTCAATAAAACATCAGTATGATTATTATTTCATACGTTTAGATACGTCCTCGCATCTTTATCGAAGGTTTTGTCGGTCTGTCACGCTGAAGTTTGCAATCGACTGCGCAGATTGAATGGACGCATCTTACTTTAGATGCGTCCAAGTATCTACATGAGAAGCTCTGTCCGTCGACCGTTCTGCCACGCTGATGTTTGCAATCGCATTTCCATTTCTAAACGCGCAGATTGAATGGACGCATCTTACTTTAGATGCGTCCAAGTATCTACATGAGAAGCCTTGTCCGTCGACGATTCTCTTACGCTTAACTTTGAAAAGGCATTTACGTCGGTCTGTTATGTTTTAAATGTATTTTTCTTTGGTCTGTAATGATGAATGTATTTAAGTAGTATTTCTATTGGCAAAAAACATGAAGTTATAATTATAACGGTTTAGAGACCAGCGAAAATGCAGAATTTTTGTTTCATGAATAAATATATATTTTTATTTAAAATTACAATTTTCGACTCATCAGGTAATACAGACAATATCCCCCCCCCCATTTTTTTGTTTCGGCGCGGCATGTTGTCACTTAGAAGTAGCCCTCTTTTCTTATCGAGGATTCAGGTTTTATGTCCGATTCCAGTGGTTTTTTGGTGGGCACGTGTGAGTTAAAAGTCAAAGTATTTCCACCGTTTGTCAAGATGAAATTTTGAAATTTGAAATTCATTTAATAATAATTTAATAGTTTTATTTTTTTAGATTAATGAGTCACTACTTACCTAGGACAAAAGCCAATCGAGGATAAGATTCTCAGTTTTGAACAACTGAAGATGTAATACACTTTGTATGTTTACAACGTGATTCTTATCTTTTAACTTGCCAATATAGCTTGAGGCACTAACTGGTCTAGCCGCAAACAGCGAAACAGTCTGTATGTGGATGACTATATAAATCTCCCCCCCCCCCCCCGGGTAGAGCTTATGTTTGTAAGGGTATCGCCAACTGCCATTAGCGTAAAAAAGGCAATGCTCGTTAGGTAAAAACTAATTCGAGCTCAGGCAATTGCAATGTTTACATTGAGATACAACTTCCATTTAGTCAGTGTCGCATGATGGCGTAGGGGTTAGCAGCGCCGACTGTCAGCTCGAAAGTTGCGTTTCGATCCCGGCTTGAGGCACTAACTGGTCTAGCCGCACTGATGAGCTGTGAAACAGCGAAACAGTCTGTATGTGGATGACTATATATATATATATATATATTCAAAATACTGGAAGCTATCCACATAAAAACACAACAACCTAAAATTAACAACATCATATATGTAAGATTTTAAAATGCTTAACGTAATGTGAGTTTGTTCTGTGATGCCATCCAGCATTGCTGAATTTAAATCGTCAACGACTTCCTGGAACTATGCGAAAAACGTTCTCTACACGTTTCTCTGCCGTCTTTTAAAAATTCTCTTCTTTCTCCAGCTTTTTTTTCATCAACTTTTGACACATTAGGATGATTCGACGCCATTAAAATAATATTTGCATAAATGAGAAAATGCTGCCTAAATACACAATATATATATATATATACATATATATATATATATATACATATATATATACATATATATATACATATATATATATACATATATGTATATATATATATATATATATATATATATATATATATATATATATATATATATATATATATATATATATATATATATATATATGCTTTTTTGAAAGCTTACCAAAGCATTCCGTTCAGGAGCCCAATCAACACCACAAAGGATTTTTTCATTCAAAAATGATTTATTTATCATTTTTCAAATTAAAGAGTTTCTTACCTACATGTGTTTCACTATCAAGTAGGTACTTGCTTGGTAGATCATCAGGGAAATTAAGTACCTTGAATAAGAATTACAACAACCGGCAATACACAATGGGGTGTTGCTTTAATTGAGGTCACTTAAGAAGGGAAGAAAAAAATAAAAGAAAAAAGAAAAAAGAAAAAGATAAAAAGGAAAAATAGAGAATGTTTTAGAAGGATATCTCGCACGATTTTCACAACATAGTTGCTACTAGGCGAAACAGCAAAAAATTAGTCCCAAAACAGCAACAAAAATTAGTCCTAAATGCACTCCAATGAAACAGTAATAATGAACAAGAATACACCTTCTCGACGGGCGGCACAACTATGAAAAATATACCCCCCAAATAAAGACCAAACAGTCAAAACTCCGTTTCCAAGTTACCATTCCAAGCCACTGATAGTATTGGCATTCCAGATCTATTCCATCAAAAGGAATAGATCTGGAATGCCAATACTGTCGTCGTTCTAAAGCATTCTGCTCCGGAACTTTCTTCTATCTTCTCTAAATTATCCAATCTTTGTCTCAGTCCTGTTTCCCTTCTTGTTAGAAAGAGTTTTCTGTTGTCCCTATCTTTGAAATTGCTGGTGATCGGTCTGACCCAACTAAGTATCGTCCTGTTTGTCTCCTTTCTGCTATTAATTACGTTTTTGAAACGTTGTTCAACGGAAAGCTTGTTCATTTTCTGCAAAGTTTAGGCCTCTTTAGTAATGTTCAGTATAGCTTTTGTGGTTTTCATTCAACTGCTGATTTTTTAACGTTTGTAACTGATCGGATCTGTCGGTTTATCGATGATTCGCTTGAGATTTCAAAGGTGTTCAACAGAGTATGTCATTCTAGTCTTCTATATAAATTCTCAGACTTTTCTATAAATACTATCATGGCACGTGTTCTTCAGAACTGTCTGATCTGTTCACGGCTTCCTTTGTTCCATCTCGTTTGACTCATTTGTCTAGTGGTCTTCATGGATTCGCTGTTTCGATACCTCGCTGTAATACAGCCTGCAGGTTTGTGGAACTCTTTTCCTGCTGACTGTTTTCCTTCTATCTATACCTTGATCTTTTCAAGACCAATGTCAATAAGAATTTTCTATTATTGCGATAATCATCTTTTGTTCTTTCTAGCCCCTTACATAAAGTGACTTCATGCCTTATCTGAAGCGATTGCCATTAAAAGTATATCATTTTTTATATATCTGATAATGTGATTTCTAATTAATTTCTCAAAGTTACACTATAAAAAGTAAGAGAAACTTGTCTCGAGTTACCAATTACAGGTGTTCATTACCTTTATTTATGAAATGCGTCATTCTTTTCTGCATTTCGTATTTTCAGCAAACACAATAACACTGTCATTTCATTCGATGAGAAATACGTTGCCAGCTCCAGCTGCTGTGCGCATCGCTTATTCAGTTTGAATTGTCAAATGACAGCTTCTATGAATATCTTGCTTTCGCCAAAGATTTGCTTGGATAATTACGATTAATTTTGAATACTATCTGAGTAAACCCATTTTTGACTTAATTGTCTTTTTCATCCAGTAATCTAAAATAGTTATTATATTAACATATCTACTGTCTTACAAAAAGAAATGTCATTTCATCATTATTTATTTCATATATATATATGTATATACAGGGTGGGCCAAAATAAGGGTCCTATCTTTAAATTTGAATAACTTGAATTTGAATAACTTCCACAAAATAAAAGTTAAACTCACCAAACTTTATGTGTGTGTAGACTGACTCTTCCGAGATTTTTTGAAATAAACAAAACAAATTTTAGCCGAAAAACACTTCTTAAAACTTACAAAAACTAAAGTATTGTTTTTTACACTGTTTTGAGTTTTTTAAGCAAAAATAATGTTTTCTAAATGAGGGTACGTTCCTTAGGGCTAATACGGCTCATGCTTGCTTCGGAAGGGGTCCTTTACTTATTCTAAAAAAAAAAAAAAAAATCAATAAATAAAAAAGTTATGAATTTTTAAAAATAGGACCCTTATTTTTGCTCACCCTGTATATATATATATATATATATATATATATATATATATATATATATATATATATATATATAGAGAGAGAGAGAGAGAGAGAGAGAGAGACTGCCAAAAAGATTTAATGCAAAGTTCCGAATACGTTCGTCGAACACTCTCAACTAGTCTTCTACCTGTGCTCGCTTCTAGGTACATATAGATCGTAATTTCCCTTAATTACGTGACAGTTTCCGTTGGCCGAGTATATATGGCTCTGTGAACCGGGTTCGCGCCTCCCGACCGTCTGAAATTGTTAGTTTCCTGCACTGATGAGAGCACTAAGCTTGAAACGCTAGCGTCTGTAGGTATTAATAATTTTATATATATATATATATATATATATATATATATATAGGCAGCATTTGTTGTTGAAGACAAGTATTGTTAAATATAACAGACCACTTATGTCTGGATATCCTTTCGTAGATCTGTTCCAGTGTCGAATCAGAATCTTAGTTTCGAGGGGGGGGGGGCAGTAAACAGCAGACAGTCAAGTTGGTTCGAAGAACGTTATAGAAATATTGCTTATAGCTAAGTGACAGTCTGTTTTTAATATCTCCGAACAGTGGTCAACTTTAATTTTTTTAAAGAGGCTTTATAACAATAATATTTACAAATAAATATTATATTATTTATACCTACATACGCCGGCGTTTCAAGTTTACGCTCTCATCCGTGTAGGAAGTTTACAATTTACTGACGGTCACAGGGATATATATATATATATATATATATATATATATATATATATATATATATATATATATATATATATATATATATATATATATTGTGTGTGTGTGTGTGTGTGTGGCCGTATAAGTGTCTATGTGTGAGAGTGTGTAATTATGTAAATGTAAACTTTGCTGTAATAATGTTTGTTGAGTTGGCTGGCTACAAATAAATAATATGTATATATGTTTACATATATATATATATATATATATATATATATATATATATATATATATATATATATATATATATATATATATATATATATATATTATATTTGTGGGTCTATCTGTATGTGCATATAAGGCCATTCTCCATCTCTACAAATCCACAATCAAACCATGTATGGAGTACTGTTGTTATATTTGAGCTGGTGAATCTCTGACCCATTTGAATGTTCTTGATAAGGTGCAGAAACGTATCTTTTCTTCTTCTCTTCACACTCTCTCTCACGCACGTGATGTTGCTAGTCTCAATCTTCTTTTAAATACTATTATGGCATGTGTTCTTCAGAATTATGTGATCTATTCCCCGCTTCTTTTGTTCCAGCTCGTTTGACTCATTGGTCTAGTGGTCTCCATCAATTCGCTGTTCTGATACCTCGTTGTAACATTGTAACTATTCCAGTAGCTTCTTTCCAAGATCAGCAGGCTTGTGAAACTCCCTTCTTGCTGACTGTTTTCCTCCTACTTATAACTTTTGTCTTTTTAAGACTAAAGTAAATAAGCATCTCCTGTCTTTGCGATAATCATTGTTAGCTCCGTACATTAAGTGGCTTCATGCCTTATCTGGAACGAGTTCCATTAATATATATATATATATATATATATATATATATATATATATATATATATATTCATTAAACTGTATATATGCGTGTATATGTATAAATATATAAATAATATGTGTATATATATATATATAATTAGAAATAAATAATATTATGAGTGTGTGTAGGGATGTATGTCTATTTTTAACTCAGTTTTAATTTTTTTTAAAGATATTTCACCCCAAACAAGGCAGGTCGCCACTGTAAATATAAGGGGCTACTGAGAATTAGGGAGTAGGTGTTGGGTGTCATCCTAAGTTGAGAGCTGTGCTGCAAGATGTCTGTTTACATTAGTTTTAAACCTCTGAATGTTGGTGCAGTCAGGGAAACAGGGAGCAGGGAGAGTGTTCCAGAGGCTGGCAGCACGAAGAAAGAAACTGCTGGAATAGAAGGCTCTTCAGCATCTGTGGACCTCTACAGTGAATGGATGAGACCTAGCTGATTGTAGGGTTGTCCTAGTGTATTTACGTCGAGGAGGCACTTGATCAGCTAGTTCATCGGAGCACAAGCCATTGAAGTATTTGTAAAACAAGCACAAGGATGCAACATTGCGGCGATGGGACAGGGGCTGAGCTTGATGGATAGTGAGGGATCAATTTAGTTGATGACTCTTTTTTGGACTTTGTCTGAGAGAGAGAGAGAGAGAGAGAGAGAGAGAGACTAGTGGATGATGCACCAGCCCAGATGTGGCAACAATACTCCTACATTGAGTATCATAAGTTATTTTATTTTCTGTCTTCCAAGAGGTCAATGTAGCCACCACCTGCGGAACAGGAAACATTAATGCCATAAGAAAATCCTTCCAAGATTCGTATCCGTTCATGACAAGCCACTGAATTGATCGCTGTTACTATTTGATGTTTAACGTCATCGAGGTTAGTGAGTCGCGGTAGACGATAAACGCAGACTTGTACGTATTCCCACAGGTTGGTATGAAAAAAGCATCTAATTGCAAAATTCCATCCTCTTCCCCTTTTCGTTATTAGTAAGTGCCTAAATGAGGTGTAGTGTACAATATTTCAAAATTAGATCTTGATCTTCTTAGCACATGTCATATAGTGGATTGAGAGATCGCAAGCTCAAAGCTCGCACAAAGATTTCTAGACTTCAGTGAACTCTGCTGAAACACAGCACATATTTTCGACACCGAAACTTGTGGTCATCTCAGTAGAAAAATATGAAGATTTGAACGCTTTCTACTTACGTAATTAATTCTTATATTCAGTTGATTAATCGGTTTCGTTCATAGAAAATATTTTTCTAGTCTCTCCACATCCGACGTATTTAGAAAGAGATACAATCTAGCACTCACGTGCTTTTCTTTACTGACAGAGAGAGAAAGAGAGAGAAAGAGAGAGAGAAGGATATATATATATATATAGAGAGAGAGAGAGAGAGACAGGGAGAGATGGTGAGAGATAGAGAGAGAAGGAAAGAGATAGAGAGAGAGGGAGAGAGTGAGAAAGAGAGATAAAGAGAGCGAGAGAAGGAGAAAGATAGAGAGATATAGAGAGAGAGAAGGAGAGAGATATATAGATACAGAGAGAGAAAGAGAGGGAGAGAGCTAGAGAGAAATAGAGAGGGATAGAGAGAGAGAGAAAGAGAGAGAGAGAGAGAAAAAGAGATAGAGAGCTAAGGGGTAGAATAAAATAAGAAAGGAAATCATTGGTATGTCACTTAAGTTTCAAAGAGCATTTTCGTTGGCCTGTCCACTGTAAGTTTGAAATAGCATTTTCGTTGGCCTGTCCACTGTAAGTTTGAAATAGCATTTTCGTCGGCCTGTCCAATCTAAGTTTGAAATAGCATTTTCGTTGGCCTGTCCACTGTAAGTTTGAAATAGCATTTTCGTTGGCCTGTCCACTGTAAGTTTGAAATAGCATTTTCGTCGGCCTGTCCAATCTAAGTTTGAAATAGCATTTTCGTTGGCCTGTCCACTGTAAGTTCGAAATATCATTTTCGTTGGCCTGTCCACTGTAAGTTTTAAATAGCATTTTCGTCGGCCTGTCCAATCTAAGTTTGAAATAGCATTTTCGTTGGCCTGTCCACTGTAAGTTTGAAATAGCATTTTCGTTGGCCTGTCCACTGTAAGTTTTAAATAGCATTTTCGTCGGCCTGTTCAATGTAAGTTTGAAATAGCATTTTCGTCGGCCTGTCTACTGTAAGTTTGAAATAGCATTTTCGTTGGCCTGTCCACTGTAAGTTCGAAATATCATTTTCGTTGGCCTGTCCACTGTAAGTTTGAAATAGCATTTTCGTTGGCCTGTTCACTGTAAGTTTGAAATAGCATTTTCGTTGGCCTGTCTACTGTAAGTTTGAAATAGCATTTTAATTGGCCTGTCCACTGTAAGTTTGAAATATCATTTCGTTGTCCTGTCCACTGTAAGTTTGAAATATAATTTTCATTGGCATGTCCACTGTAAGTTTGAAATATCATTTCGTTGTCCTGTCCACTGTAAGTTTGATAAAGCATTTTCGTTGGCCTGTCCACTGTAAGTTTGAAATAGCATTTTCGTTGGCATGTCCACTGTAAGTTTGAAATAGCATTTTCGTTGGCCTGTCCACTGTAAGTTTGAAATAGCATTTTCGTTGGCCTGTCCAATGTAAGTTTGAAATAGCATTTTCGTTGGCCTGTCCACTGTAAGTTTGAAATATAATTTTCGTCGGCATGTCCACTGTAAGTTTGAAATATCATTTCGTTGTCCTGTCCACTGTAAGTTTGAAATATCATTTTCGTCGGCATGTCCACTGTAAGTTTTAAATAGCATTTCGTTGTCCTGTCCACTGTAAGTTTGAAATAGCATTTTCGTCGGCATGTCTACTGTAAGTTTGAAATATCATTTCGTTATCCTGTCCACTGTAAGTTTGAAATATAATTTTCGTCGGCATTTGCACTGTAAGTTTGAAATATCATTTTCGTCGGCATGTCCACTGTAAGTTTGAAATATCATTTCGTTGTCCTGTCCACTGTAAGTTTGAAATAGCATTTTCGTTGGCCTGTCCACTGTAAGTTTGAAATAGCATTTTTGTTGGCCTGTCCAATGTAAGTTTGAAATAGCATTTTCGTTTGCCTGTCCACTGTAAGTTTGAAATATAATTTTCGTCGGCATGTCCACTGTAAGTTTGAAATATCATTTCGTTGTCCTGTCCACTGTAAGTTTGAAATATCATTTTCGTCGGCATGTCCACTGTAAGTTTGAAATATCATTTCGTTGTCCTGTCCACTGTAAGTTTGAAATAGCATTTTCGTCGGCATGTCCACTGTAAGTTTGAAATATCATTTCGTTGTCCTGTCCACTGTAAGTTTGAAATAGCATTTTCGTCGGCATGTCCACTGTAAGTTTGAAATATCATTTCGTTATCCTGTCCACTGTAAGTTTGAAATATAATTTTCGTCGGCATTTGCACTGTAAGTTTGAAATATCATTTTCGTCGGCATGTCCACTGTAAGTTTGAAATATCATTTCGTTGTCCTGTCCACTGTAAGTTTGAAATAGCGTTTTCGTTTGCCTGTCCACTGTAAGTTTGAAATATAAAATCGTTGTCCTGTCCACTGTAAGTTTGAAATAGCATTTTCGTTGGCCTGTCCACTGTAAGTTTGAAATATCAATTTCGTCGGCATGTCCACTGTAAGTTTGAAATATCATTTCGTTGTCCTGTCCACTGTAAGTTTGAAATAGCATTTTCATTGGCCTGTCCACTGTAAGTTTGAAATATCATTTCGTTGTCCTGTCCACTGTAATTTTGAAATATCATTTTCGTCGGCATGTCCAATGTAAGTTTGAAATATAATTTTCGTTGTCCTGTCTACTGTAAGTTTGAAATATCATTTCGTTGTCCTGTCCACTGTAAGTTTGAAATATCATTTTCGTCGGCATGTCCACTGTAAGTTTGAAATATCATTTTCGTTGGCCTGTCCACTGTAAGTTTGAAATATAATTTCCGTAGGCATGTCCACTGTAAGTTTGAAATATCATTTCGTTGTCCTGTCAACTGTAAGTTTGAAATATCATTTTCATCGGCATGTCCACTGTAAGTTTGAAATATCATTTCGTTGTCCTGTCCACTGTAAGTTTTAAATAGCATTTTCGTCGGCCTGTCCACTGTAAGTTTGAAATATCATTTCGTTGTCCTGTCCACTGTAAGTTTTAAATAGCATTTTCGTCGGCCTGTCCACTGTAAGTTTTAAATATCATTTCGTTGTCCTGTCCACTGTAAGTTTTAAATAGCATTTTCGTCGGCATGTCCATTGTAAGTTTGAAATATTATTTCGTTATCCTGTCTACTGTAAGTTTGAAATATAATTTTCGTTGTCCTGTCTACTGTAAGTTTGAAATATCATTTCGTTGTCCTGTCCACTGTAAGTTTGAAATATCATTTTCGTCGGCAAGTCCACTATAAGTTTGAAATATCATTTCGTTGTCCTGTTCACTGTAAGTTTGAAATAGCATTTTCGTTGGCCTGTCCACTATAAGTTTGAAATAGCATTTTCGTTGGCTTGTCCACTGTAAGTTTAAAATAGCATTTTCGTCAGCCTGTCCAATGTAAGTGTGAAATATCATTTTCGTTGGCCTGTCTACTGTAAGTTAGAAATATCATTTTTGTTGGCCTGTCCACTGTAAGTTTGAAATAGCCTTTTCGTTGGCCTGTCCAATGTAAGTTTGAAATATCATTTTTGTTGGCCTGTCCATAGTAAGTTTGAAATAGCATTTTCGTTGGCCTGTCAACTCTAAGTTTGAAATAGCATTTTCGTCAGCCTGTCCAATGTAAGTTTGAAATATCATTTTCGTTGGCCTGTCTACTGTAAGTTTGAAATAGCATTTTCGTTGGCCTGTCCGCGTTAAATTGTAAATAGCATTTTCGTTGGCCTGTCCACTGTAAATTTGAAATAGCATTTTCGTTGGCTTGTCCACTGTAAGTTTGAAATAGCATTTTTGTTGGCCTGTCCACCGTAAGTTTGAAATAGCATTTTCGTTGGCCTGTCCACTGTAAGTTTGAAATATCATTTTCGTTGGCCTGTCCACTGTAAGTTTGAAATATAATTTTCGTCGGCATGTCCACTGTAAGTTTGAAATATCATTTCGTTGTCCTGTCCACTGTAAGTTTGAAATATCATTTCGTTGTCCTGTCCACTGTAAGTTTGAAATAGCATTTTCGTCGGCCTGTCCACTGTAAGTTTTAAATATCATTTCGTTGTCCTGTCCACTAAGTTTGAAATAGCATTTTCGTTGGCCTGTCCACTGTAAGTTTGAAATATAATTTCGTTGGCCTGTCCACTGTAAGTTTGAAATATTATTTCGTTGCACTGTCCACTATAAGTTTGAAATATCATTTTCGTTGACCTGTCCACTGTAAGTTAGAAATATCCTTTTTGTTGGCCTGTCCACTGTAAGTTTTAAATAGCATTTTCGTTGGCCTGTCCACTGTAAGTTTGAAATAGCATTTTCGTTGGTCTGTCACGCTTAAGTTTTTAAGATAGCTTTTTACATCGGCGAACGCGCAGAATGTATGGACGCCTCTTAAGGCCCTGCCTCTCTCTTCACTTTCGAAGGCGTTCACAAGGAGACACCCATTTTCTGTTTTTCTTCGCGAAACGCAGGAGTTTCCAAACGCACGGAAAAGAGAACTAAATTTATTTTTCTTCATTTTCTTTCTTTTTATCTCTCGACTCATTGCTTCACGTTTTCTTTCGATATTCCTTCTGATTCGGTTGCATTCCTTTCTTTGTGTGTATGTGTGTGTGTGTGTGTGTATGTGTTACGGGTTTTACTTTTTCCTTTCGTTTTGTGCGTCGTTAATATTTATAAGCCGTTAATACCGTTGGGGGGATTGGTGAGAAGTGTTCCCGTCATGTCAAGTGAAGACTAGCGATAGCGCAGCTGAAAACTCGCTGGCGCTGCAGAAACGTGCAACGTAATAATCTATGGAAGCTCCGTGGCGCAACAATACACAATAATACACCCATCGCATCATCTATCTATCTATCTATCTATCTATCTATCTATCTATCTATCTATCTATCTATCTATCTATCTATCTATCTATCTATCATATAAGTCTGTGCAGATGTATCTATCTATCTATCTATCTATCTATCATATAAGTATGTGCAGATGTATCTATCTATCTATCTATCTATCTATCTATCTATCATATAAGTCTGTGCAGATGTATCTATCTATCTATCTATCTATCTATCATATAAGTCTGTGCAGATGTATTTATCTATCTATCTATCTATCTATCTATCTATCTATCATATAAGTCTGTGCAGATGTATCTATCTATCTATCTATCATATAAGTCTGTGCAGATCTATCTATCTATCTATCTATCTATCTATCTATCTATCTGTCTGTCTGTCTGTCTATCTATCTATCTATCTATCTATTATACAAGTGTGTGCAGATGTATCTATCTATCTATCGATCTATCTATCTATCGAGCTATCTATCTATTATACAAAAGCTGAGTAAATCAATGTTTGTTTCTCTTAAGACTTTTTTCCTATGTACTTTAATCAGCCAAAATACATGCAAAAATATACCTTGAGTTATGTTTGAAAAGAATTCTATAGTAATTCTTATAATTAGCCGTAATTTATAATTAATACCAACACAATACCACTGGGCTGCTTCCCCGTTGACTACAGCATGGTAGTTTTCAAATTCTTGCTGAGCCGTCCGATTAAGTAATCAATTTCAGCCCAGGTCCAAACGTGGTCTACAGTACTTTAGGTTTTTGTCTCACCCTTCACCTGACAAAAACCATTGACCCTTGTCCTTGAGGGGTTTTCGGGCCTTGATGAACGGTGACTCGTTAGTAAAAAAAACCTTTCATTTAGCTATATGTGTAGTTCTTTCACCTCCCCTCATTCGACGTGTAATCAACCACTCTCCCATATTTCGTAATATCTCTGTGAGCATTGCCAAGAAAAGGTGACTTTCTTTTTCAGCGTTGCCATCTAATTTACATACACCACAAACACTTATGTAAATTTGATGGCAAAATAACAAGTCTCGTTACTTCTATATGATCCTTACGAATAATTTAGAATAATTTAGAACTTATTTTTAGTTATGCAATATGGGGGGGGGGAGACGCTGGCTAAGTGGTTAACGACACGGACTGACGACCTGGGTGTGCCAAGTTCGAATCCAGTTCGTTCCACAGAAACACTTTTACTTAGGATGTTGGCAACCTTCATGTGGTCCTTCCCGTAACTACCCGATGTCTTCTTAGAACGAATTCTAACTAGGAAGAGATCGAGGAAACCAATGCCAACAATAGAATCATCTGATTCATAAGAAATGAATGAATTAATGAGATATGCAAGAAGAATGTCTTCATAGAAATGTCAGAGCTAATGAATTTTTTAATTAAATCAAATTAGAATGAATATTGCTAGTATTTCTGACCCAACGGGTCACTGGTTCATCAAGCTGATTTAAGCAACCTTAGTTTCCTTAAATCCTTTTCCTAAATACTTCAATGACATGAAATGCTAAAATATTACTTAGTTATGGGAATGGGTTACGTTTCAAAAATATCCCATGTTAATTCTTAGCTGTAATTTGTTATTAACTGTAATTTGTTATTAACTGTAATTTGTTATTAACTAAACAAGTTGCCCATCTCTCACTTAGGTATCTATTTATTTATTTCACCCTCTCTCACGCTCTCTGTTGTTGAATGTGTCGATGACCATTTAGAGACAGCGTGACTCACCTTTTTGCTTTATTTTGCTATCTTACTTACACATCGTACGCACACATCGTACAATTATACAGCAAAGTAATAAGTCTCGGCAATTCTTATATAAGTGAATATAGTCATTTGTATCTATGCAAAAAAAAATGTATGAACAGATATGTCACAGTTTACGAATTTTCGAAAGCAATCAAATTGGAATAAACAGCGGTACATGTTATAACCCTACGTGGCACGGGTACGTCTAGTTTTTATTGAAAAGTTACTTAAACATTATTTGATAATGAAAAAGGTTAATGTATAAAAAATAGTAGTAGTAGTACTATTTAACTAGTAGTAGTAGTAAAATAATAGTAGTAGTACTACTACTACTATTTAACTAATAGTAGTAGTAAAATCATAGTAGTAGCAGTACTACTACTAGTTTACTAGTACTACTACTAGTTTACTAGTAGTAGTAGTAAAATAATAGTAGCAGTCGTATTACTACTATTTTACTAGTAGTAAAATGATAGTAGTAGTATCACTACTACTATTTTACTAGTAGTAGTAGTATTACTACTACTATTTTACTACTAGTAGTAAAATATTAGTAGTACTACTACTACTATTTTCTTGTAGCAGTAGTAAAATAATAGTAGTAGTACTACTACTACTATTTTACCAGTAATAGTAAAATAATAGTAGTAGAACTACTACTATTTTACTACTACTACTACTACTAGTAGTAGTAGTAGATGTAGTAATCGAAGCTATAACAGATTTAATGTTACTTAGAGTAAATTTGAATTGCACAAACAATCATATAGTTACAACAATATGCATTACTCTGTCCAACTAATACTCTGAGAAAAGTGCTGTCTATCTCGGATCGTAAACACTTTATGGTCTGTACAAAAATAACATTAAGTCATGTTAGATAAAATATAATTAAATACAGGGAAAGAGAATCGCTACTAACAGCCGCACACTCCGACACAATCAGAACGAAATGACATAAATGCTGGTGTACCCCAGGGATCCATCCTTGGACATCTACTGTTCCTGATTTTCATAAATGGCCTCCCTGATGTCATCGAGACTGAGATAGATATATTTGCTGACGACACCACGCTCTACTTTCGTCATGTGGGCAAATTCGACGTTCACGTATCTGAGGCAATGGCTGAATCCTTAGAAAATAGCTCCAGTTTGTAGTGTATGGGGTCAAAAATGGATGGTCACTTTTAATGCCGCAAAGACAAAGCTACTTTCTTTCAATAACTACAAAAAACCTCGTCAACCACCGATTGTCATGGCAAATAACACCCTACCTGAGAGTTCATCATTCAAACTCCTTGACCTAACTTTCACAGATGACATGAATTGGAATAAATACATTGAAGACATTGCCAGGGCTGCTACAAAGAAGGTGGGCTCCCTCTACCGTGTCAGTAAACTTCTCACACCTGACATTATCCTATATCTCTACAAATCCACCATCCGCTCATGCATGGAATATTGTTCTCACATCTCGGCTGGTGCATCATCCACTAGTCTCTACCTCTTAGACAAGGTCCAAAAAAGAGTCACCAACTTGATAGGTCCTTCACTATCCACTAAGCTCCAGCCTCTGTCCCATCGCCGCAATATTGCATCCTTGTTTTACAAGTACTTCAATGGACTGTGCTCTGATGAGCTTGCTGCTCTAGTACCTCTATGACGTAAATTCACTAGACCAACCCGACAATCTGCCAAATCCCATCCATTCACTGTGGAGGTCCCCAGATGCCGAAGAGCCTTCTACTCCAAAAGCTTCTTTCCTCGTGCTGCTGGACTCTGGAACTCCCTCCCTGCTCCCTGCTCTCCTGACGGTACTGACATGCATAAATTTAAAACTAATGCAAACGGAATTTCGCTGCGCAGCTCCTAATTTAGGTTGACCCCCCAAACCATCACCCATTTTTCTCAGTAGCCCCTTACGTCTACAGTGGCGGGCTGCCTTGATAGGGTGAACTATGTTTTTAAAAAATTCAGGGAAACAGTAAATATAAACTCTGTCGACAGAGAGACGAAACAGTAAACCACATTGTAAGTGATTGCAACAAATTAGCTCAAAAATAAATAAAATAACAGACATAATTTGGTTGGGAAGATAGTCAACTGGGAACTGTGCAAACAACTACATTTTAAGTACACATGCAAAAAGTACAAACATAAATTGAGATATTATTGGAAAATGAAAGGCACAACATCCTATCGGATATAGAAATAAAAACAAACAAGTAAGGGTTGGATGGAATAATATTGAATAAGAAGGAACAACATGACAAATAGTAGATTTTGCAGTGCTAGATCACACAATGAAGACAAAGGAAGTAGAAAAAACTAATCAAATGCATAGAGTTTGTATGCGCTATGTAGGCTCTATTTATTTGATTAGTCAACGGAGTATGGAACATGAAGACG
This sequence comes from Sepiola atlantica, assembly GCA_963556195.1. NCBI lineage: Eukaryota > Metazoa > Mollusca > Cephalopoda > Sepiida > Sepiolidae > Sepiola > Sepiola atlantica. The sequence continues at coordinate 2,338,604 of OY744518.1, forward strand.
ATCTGGCATAATTTTGGTTATTCGAACTACATTTTTCATCTTGAGTGTTATCATCACAACGTTTCGGCCGCTGTAACTTCCGGCCTTCTTCAGGTGTATCTCTTCTAGTATGAAATTTGGGAGCCTTAAACCTATTCTTGTTTCTTCTATGTGTAGTCTTACGTCTTACTACTTATCACTATATTACTACACATCACTGTATATATATATATATATATATATATATGATAATTTTATTTACACAGACATGTACAAAATCTGCGACACTGGCATGTCGATGTTATCGATCAACAGTTACTATAAACTGAAATCTCATCAGGCAGAGTTAGAATCCGATCTTAACCTCAGATCATATTAACCCGGTAAAAATTCTCTGGATTACCACCCTGTGGATATTTTTCACCTGGATTATTACCATTATTATATATATATATATATATATATATTATAACCTTATCTATTATTTATAATTAATGGTTCCCATATTGTATTAAATTCTACAAGTAATTATTGGCCACCATATGCGCTGCTTATTTGACTCGTCTTATTCTCCACCGTGCTTCTCTATCTATAATGTTTACTTCGTCGCATAAGGGTAGATGGTTTCCTTTTTCCCTTCATATGTGGTCAACCATACCCGATTTTCCGATATCCTCACGTAGAACTGTCCGCAAAGACCCGTGGCGCAGTGGACATGGTATTAAGTAAAGCTCAGCGATATCAAAAATTGCGAATTACCACACGGGGTACCATGCTCTTGTTCCGTCAACCATTTGGAGAAGTCTTCAGTAATTCGCAATTCTTCGTATCGGCCGCATCGAGGATTGAACCTTGAGATGACTATCACTTAGAACTGAATTTAACTTAGTACTATATCCACTTTTAACCGCCATCAATATACAGGGTGCGTCAGGTATATGAGAACATCGCGTAATGTCGTTATTGTTACGTTATATTAATTATTTTTATTCTTTTTTTGCAGATAATGAAAAATGGCAGATAATAATGTAACGGAACAAATGAAAAGACAGGCTGTAATTGTCGCAATAAAGGCAGATCATAGCGATTTACAAATCGCACAATTTCTTAAAGTCGCCCGTTCTTTTGTTTATAAAGTTCGTAGGGAGTTAGAAGAAAATGATGGTGATTGTAAGCAGGTTGCTAAACGTAAAAAGCACGACCAACGGTCAGACACGATTAGAACACCTGAATTTATTCATCAAGTTCAGAATATTATTGATGAGAGCCCCCAAAAGTCAATGAGGTCCATCGCAAAAGACCTGAATGTTTCAGAAGCCACAATTCGAAGGACTGTTCATGAAAATCTTCGTTACAAGTCTTATGTGATGAGGAGAGGCCAGTTTATGTCCGAGACCACCAAAGAGAATCGTTTGATAAGGTCCAAGAGGCTGTTAAACAAACTGAAACATCCTGTTGAGCAAGGCATGCTTTGGTTTTTCTCAGATGAGAAAAACTTTGATCAAGATCAAAAGGTAAACAGAAGGAATGACAGATGGCTGTGTAATGACCCTTCCGAAGTTCCAACAGTCATGCATACAAAATTTCCTGCAACTGTTATGGTTTTGGGGGTTGTTAGCAACGAAGGACATGTGATGCCACCACACGTCTTTCGGCAAGGACTAAGAGTCACTTCTGCTGCTTACATTGAAGTCTTGGATACTGTTGTTAAGCCCTGGATCGATAGAGTAACAAATGGAAGGCCCTACATCTTTCAACAAGACTCTGCACCAGCACATAAGGCTCAAAACACTCAGGAATGGTTGGCGGATCATTTTTATGATCATATCACTCCAAACTTGTGGCCTCCAAACTCTCCAGACCTGAATCCATTGGATTATTATGTGTGGGGCGTCGTGGAGAGAGATGTTAATAAACACCCCCACAACACTAAAGATTCTCTAAAAGCATCCATTGTCAGAGTGATGGACAACATAGATGAGGACCATCTCAAGCGCGCTTGCAGTCGGTTTAGGTCTCGAATCGAAGCTGTCATTGAAGTAGAGGGGAATTTCATTGAATGAAATTATTAAACAATACCTTAGCTTACATGTTTATATAATTGTTTTTGATTAAGAATATTTTTGTTTGATTTTTTTTATCATTTAATAAAATGGAAAATATGTTCTCATATACCTGACGCACCCTGTATATAGCTTCAAATGTTACTTAGATAATAACATCTTTTTTTATTCACATTTATTTCAGGCCATTATCTTTCAGCTAAAACCAACGTTTAGTTTTGCATCATGTTTTTTACAGACATTCTACGCATTTGAACATACTTGTTCTGAACCACGTGCCTTCAAGTTAAGCTGACCTCTGAAAAGGCACATAGCGACTAATAATGAAGGCAAACGCGTGTTTCCCGATGTCCCTGAATCTCACAAAACACATACGACAACTTTTCTATTTGGTTTTGTGGGACAACAATATGTATGAAAGAATTAACTTCTTCTTTCGTGTGAATCAAATGATTCTGGTGTTGGCATTAGTTTCCCCGATGTTGCCAACATCCCTACGTGAAAGTGGTACTGTGGAACCGACTGGATTCAAACTTGGTCCGTGTCGATATCCACTTAACCACCATCACCTCCCAAAGAATTAACTGAAATGAATGGATTTTTTTTAGTCAAATTTGAATAATTTTGGTTATTCGAACTACATTTCTCATCTTGAGTGTTATCATCACAACGTTTCGGCCGTTGTAATCTCCGGCCTTCTTCAAGTGTATCTCTTCGAACTCGGGAATATTTCTGTCGAAGTCAGGAATCTGGACGGAATTTCGAACAGAACCCTTTATTTAATCCACGGGGGTAGCATGCTCTTGTTCCGTCAGCCATGACTGGGAGAAGTCTTAAGTAATCCGCAATTCTTCGTATCGCTCGCACCGAGGATTGAACCTTCAACCATCAGATGACTAAAACTTAGAACTAGATTTAACTTAGTACTATATTGACTGCGCCACGGGTCCTTGCCCAGTTCAAAGAGATACACCTAAAGAAGAACCTCCAGGTTACAGCGGCCGAAACGTTGTGATGATAACACTCAAGATGAGAAATGTAGTCCGAATAACCAAAATTATACAAATTATCAATCCTCATCTCAAAAATTCAGAAATATAAGTAACGTTTTAATCAGTTAGAAAATTGCTTTAAATGCCTGTAATGTTGTTAGCTTGGCTAATACAGTAATTAGCATAGCTGAGCTTTATCGCCAATAAGGAACCTACATAATAATATGACGCCCAATTAGTGTGTCAGCTACGTGAATCACGTATTCTGAACATCATAACAATGCTTCTAATTTTCCTTATACTTACGAATATAAATAAAGATATTTGGTTTATTGGCCTAATGCACATTTGTATTAAAGCTGATATTTTAGGGTTAGGGTTGGGTTAGGGTTAGAGTTAGAGTTAGAGTCAGGGTTAGGGTTAAGGTTAGGGTTGGGGTTGTTTACCTACGCCTGAAAAAGCTTGTAGGTTCATGTCTTCGCAATGGTATAATTGCACATTTAAACCAAACACATGTTAAAACCTAATGAAATTCAATCAGTAAAGAAAAATTGAACATCGTCACATTATATAATAATATGCTAAAACATATGATATTCGTGCGTACGTTATCACCTTTGACACACATTGAAAAATAAAATCATCAGGTGATTGATGATTAATCTACTGTCACTAAGGTAAAAATATCCGATTTTATTCATTTCAAAATGAATTGTTCTAAAATCAAATTATATCGTCTAGTCGACTAAAAAACAGGACCGTTTTAAATTAATATATTTCAAAATGAATTGTTTCAAAATCAAATGATGTCGTCCAGTCCACTAAAAAAACCATACCATTTTAAATAAATATATTCCAAAATGAATTGTTTTAAAATCAAATTATGTCGTCCAATCGACTAAAAAACAGTACCGTTTTAAATAAATATATTTCAAAATGCCACATTCGTTTTATTAGTCTGAAGAATATTTTGCTCACGAGGAGAATATCATTATAAAAAGAATTAACTTGTTACAACATAGATGCATGTCTGTTTTTATTTATTTAAAGAGTATTTAGCTGACAATGATATTAATTTTTACGGAAGAAGAAAAGGTAATTTTTTCGTACTGGTATTTATCCTCACAGACATTACTTATTTTTACAGGAATATTATTATTGCTATTTAATTATACAAATTGATTTGTTGAGCTTATGGACATCGCTCGTCTTTTTTGGCTCGTCTTTTGGCTCGTCTTTTGGCTTGCTTTTAACTGTTTGGTAGAATTCGCAAGTAATAGTAAGTATTACTCGACAAGGATCGCGACGTGAACGCTTCACCATTGATCACTATGATTCCTCAGCCATATCGAACCCCTAAGAATATCTCAGGAAGAGAACAGACTACATCTGTGGACCAGACAGCTACAGAATTCCCCTCTCCTACTGAAATAGGAACTTTCCCTTTCTGAGGCCTCTCCTTTCTGGTTCAGAGAAACGCTGGCTCCAGTGGAAAACACTCAACCGACTGAGAACGGTAATGAGGCGATCAAAAGTTAATATGAATATATGGGACTAAAAAACTGATCCAACCATCTGTGAATGTGGAGAGGATGACAATACGATGCAACTCTGTCTTGTCTGCCATCTACTGCTCAACCGATGCAGTTAGAAAGCTCTTGCGGAGTACAACAATATACAAAGGACTGCGTAAAAAAATGTGAAGCTGTTGTATGACCACATACTTCAAAGACACGCAAAGAATAATAATAATGATAATAATAATGATAATAATAATAATAATAATAATCAGAATCAGAATCAGAATCAGAATCAGAATCAGAATCAGAATCAGAAAAAGAATAATGATAAGAATAAGAATAATAATAAGAATAAGAATAAACAGAATAATAATATCAATAATAATAATAATAATGATAATAAGATGAATAATAATAATCAGAATCAGAAGAAGAAGAAGAATCAGAATCAGAATCAGAAAAAGAATAAGAATAAGAATAAGAATAAGAATAAGAATAAGAATAAGAATAAGAATTAGAATTAGAATAAGAATAAGAATAAGAATAAGAATAAGAATAAACAGAATAATAATATCAATAATAATAATAATAATGATAATAAGATGAATAATAATAATAATAAGAAGAATCAGAATCAGAATCAGAATCAGAATCAGAATCAGAATAAGAAAAAGAATAATAATAAGAATAAGAATAATAATAAGAATAAGAATAAACAGAATAATAATATCAATAATAATAATAATAATGATAATAAGATGAATAATAATAAGAAGAATCAGAATCAGAATCAGAATCAGAATCAGAATCAGAATCAGAATAAGAATAAGAATAAGAAAAAGAATAATAATAAGAATAAGAATAAGAATAAGAATAAGAATAAGAATAAGAATAAACAGAATAATAATATCAATAATAATAATAATAATAATGATAATAAGATGAATAATAATAAGAAGAATCAGAATCAGAATCAGAATCAGAATAATAATCATAATCATAATAAGAATAAGAATAAGAATAAGAATAAGAATAAGAATAAGAATAAGAATAAGAATTAGAATAAGAATAAGAATTAGAATAAGAATAAGAATAAGAAGAATAAGAATAAGAATAAGAATAAGAATCAGAATTAGAATTAGAATAAGAATGAGAAGAATAAGAATAAGAATAAGAATAAGAATGAGAAGAATAAGAATAAGAATAAGAATAAGAATAAGAATAAGAATAAGAATAAGAATAAGAATAAACAGAATAATAATATCAATAATAATAATAATAATAATAAGAAGAAGAAGAAGAAGAAAAAAAAATAATAATGAGAAGAATAAGAATAAGAATAAGAATAAGAATAAGAATAAGAATAAGAATAAGAATAAGAATAAGAATAAGAATAAGAATAAGAATAAGAATAAGAATAAGATAGTAATTGATGTAGAAAGAATTGTGGAATTTCCACGGGCCTCCGCTAGTTGTAAAATAATGGACTTAATAAAGAAGCGTTTGGTTGAATACAGTGTGAATGCTATCTTTACGCCAGTAGAAATTCATTTTGAAATACTGTCGAAATTTATAACGCCTCCGATAATTAAATACATTTTATATTAGTGAGAATTTCTGAAGGTTTTTAGTGCAACATCTTTCTAAAAAGTTAACTAAAACAACAACAAAAGAATGAAGAGAAAAGCCGTTAAATTAGGAAACTCCCTTATTCATGAGAGAATGAAAGAACACGTCTAGGGAGATACAATCAAACAGGAACAAACATAATTTATATTTAAAATGTGGGAAGTTTGTTTTACCATTTGAAGAGGTACCTTCACAGACTTTGTTCCCCACCAAAAAATTACGCATTCTTCCACAGAGGAAAGCACTTTAATTGTGTTTTCTTTTTAATGCCACGTCAAAGAAAAGAAAATGTACGAAGGCACAGTGGAAAAAAAAACTGGAAACTTGCGTACATTGTTTATTATTTTAAAAGGAAAGTTAATTACTTTTACTCAAGATGAAAAGGAATATTATATATTGCATAGCGGCATTTGCGTAACCTTTGGAAGATTATCTATTTTATTATTTTATATAGAATCGAAGAGAATTTAGTTTAATCTCTTAAAACCATTAAATGTCTTAGACATTTTAAAACAATGAAACATATATACAATGGCTTATCATATTTAAAGGAAGATAAATTATTTTTCTGCAAATTTGGTCTTCCATAGTTTAAAAAAATCGATTGTTGTAAAATGCAAAAAAAGCAAATTCGTGTAAAATATCCCAGGATTAAAAAATCAAGTTTTTCGTTATATTTCTCAATTGCTTAACTTTATTTCAAGACGTTGTAACGCTAAAAATCGATCCAAAGTTGAAATACGGTAGTAAATTATGCGAAACATTTTACTCCATTTTGTAAATAAGTTATAACACTTAATAAAAATAATGATTCATAAAAATTAGGACAAATGCACATTTTTTAATACTAATGAATCATCATGTACCAAGAACAAAAGCCACTCGAGGATAAGGATTAATGACATCGTAAATTAGATGATTCTGGCAATTTTATTCGTCAGAAATCGATGTGGAAGAGGGCGATGGGAATCTGTGTAGGTTCGGTCAAGTAGGAAAATAAATGCCTATTAGATTTACATAGGAATCCTATTATTTATTATTGGATGAGGCTACACTAGGAAAGGTATAAAAGCAAATGAATTGCATCTTTCTGGTTGGGGTGTTTTAGAAAACTACTACTTTTGCACACTTCTCAATTACACCCTATGACTTTCTGTTACTATCCTAAGGGCATTTTGTTTTGCACACTTCTGAATTACACCCTATGACTTTTTGTTATTACTGCAAGGACATTTTGTTTGACACACTTCTGAATTACACCCTATGACTTTTTGTTGCTACCACAATGGCATTTTGTTTTGCACACTTCTGAATTACACCCTATGACTTTTTGTTACTACCACAATGGCATTTTGTTTTGCACACTTCTGAATTACACCCTATGACTTTTTGTTACTACCACAATGGCATTTTGTTTTGCACACTTCTGAATTACACCCTATGACTTTTTGTTACTACCACAATGGCATTTTGTTTGGTACCCTTCTGAATTACACCCTATGACTTTTTGTTGCTACCACAATGGCATTTTGTTTTGCACACTTCTGAATTACACCCTATGACTGTAAACATTCTTAGCGACATATGTATATCTCTCCGCGATGTGGCCAACTTATCAAGAACCGTGATGCAAGCAAGGCAACTAGTGCTGAAAACATTCCAATGATATTTCCTAAGAATCTGTAGTCGGAACTAATTCATATTATTTCAAAGTTGTCCACTCGTTGCTTATAGTAGAAAAGTTTCTTCTGATATTTCAACACTTCGTGAGTCAAAAATATTGGAGATTAGTCTAAAACATCTCAATGTAAACCAATCAGGCTCCTGTTCGTCATGAGTAAGTTTTTATAATCTGTGATAAATCAAGAAGTTGTCAACAATCTCAGCAAAAACAATCAACTCAGCGACAAGCAATATGGACTGCACAGTCAACAGCTGACGTGCTGACTGTAATATAAGGCGAAATCAGTGAATCTATTGAATAACTCTTGTCATTTGGTGGATTTTAGCACCATTGTTCGCTTTACAATGTTGCTAGCTCTAGAATATCTGAAAATATATTCTACAACATCAAATCTATTCTGTCTGATACATTTAGAAAAATAATTGTTGATGGGCAAAAATCTTCAAACCTGTCCTATAAGCGCAATTTGTTTGATCTCTCTTGTGCTTGGTTCACCGGGTATATTCTCCAGGGTAAAATTTTTTTTTTTTTTATGAGCCTGGTTGTATATGTGATTACTGGGATGATGGATATCTTCTTAAGATTCCAGTTTCTTTTCATGTCGTACATAAGACCTTGGTATTTAGTTATCTTCTCCCTCTCAAATCTGTTTAACCCAGTATCATTAGGGACACTGGTTTCAACTAGAGTTGCTACTCCCCCTTTTTGTCTTATATCACTATACCATGTTTAACAACTCCGTTTTCTATGTATTTAGTTGTAAGGATCAACGACGGCGTGCCTCAAGAATCCATTCTGGGCCCAATCTTTTTCTTGAATTTCGTCAACGATCTCCCACATCACATTCTAATATAATTCATTGAAATTTATGCAGATGACACAACTATCTATGGCAACACTTCGAAGAGCATTAATGATCAAGATCTTTCTGATTATCTTTCTTCTGATCTAGAGCTCGTGGTGCAATGAAAAAAGGTAGCTGGTTTCTTTTAATACATCAAAAACCAAGCTTCTCTTTTATCACCACCGACGTAATAAACATAAGGGCTACTGAGTTTTAGGGGTCATCCTAAGTTGGGAGCTGTGCAGCAGATGTCTGTTTACATTAGTTTTAAATTTCTGCATGTCGGTACAGTCGTGGACACAGTAAGCAGTGAGGGAGTTCCAGAGTACGGCAGCACGAGGAAAGAAGCTATTGGAGTAGAAGACTCTTCTGCTTCTGAGGACCTCGACAGTGAATGGATGGGACTTAGCTGATTGTTTGGTTGGTCTAGTGTATTTACGTCGAGGGTGCATTAGATCAACAAGTTCATCGGATCACAATCCATTGAAGTACTTGTAAAACAGGTACAGGGATGCAACATTGCGGCGATGTGACAGAGGCTGGAGCTTGGTGGATAGTGAAGGACCTATCAAGTTGGTGACTCTTTTTGGGATCTTGTCTAAGAGGGAGAGACTAGTGGATGATGCACCAGCCTGTTCTGTTATATTGATACCATCTTGCAAGACATTACTTTTTACTTTTTCGGGGGTTGAGTGGCGTAGTGTATATTCTGTTGTCATGAGAGCACCTTTCCAGGCATTATGTCCCTCTTTTTTAGGCAGTGTTGTATATGGTGTTTCGTTACTAGCAAAACTTATGATTGTTCTAAATTAGGGCAATGTATAGCTTATGTCTTTTCCTACTAAGTTATAAAACCTAATAAAATAGCGCTTAATAAAAATTATAATAAAAGGCTCCTCTAACGGTTTTTAAATAATCTATTATTAAACTAAAGTTGAGTGGATCAAAGTTTGTTTCCTAAAGTCATTTTCTCTATATACTTAAATAACATAAAACACATGCTAAACTACTCCTTAGTTCTGGGATTGAGTTATAGTTGAATAAAATTAAATTGTAATTCTTCTAATAAGCCGTAATTTGTAATTAACTGAATAAACCACCCATTTCTTACATAGCTTTTAATTATTTCTCTCACGCTCTCCCCTTTAATGTTGATTCGCCCATTTTCTAATAGTTTTAATGTCTCTGTGAGCAATTAGAAAACGACCCTCTTTTTTCAGCGTTTTTTTCCTAATTGCTGTATTCCGCCATCTATTTTACACAGTCTGTTCGTACACACCATCAACATTCATATAAGCTAGAGGACAGAATAATGAGTCTCTTTACTATAGAAGTAAAAGGGACTTATCATTTTTAGTCATACAAGTAGATATGTCACAATTTATAAATTGTCGAATGAAATCAAGGTGTTATATTATGGTAGTAGTGGTTGTGACCCAACGGGTCACTGATACTCTAGCAACTTATAAAAACTAACTCAAATAGCGTTCGCTCTACATTAATCGTCGGCGTGTCCCAGTTCTTTCTGAGATTCTCATGGTTGGCTATGCTCTTGAGGAGAAATCGACTCTGAAACTTCTTGGTCTTTCCTTCTCATCAAATCTTTCCTGGAGTTCATACATTAGATCCATTGTTCTTTCTGCTTCCCGTAAAGTCGGTTCTCTCTATCGCTCCAAACATTTTCTCACACCCGAGGCTATTCTCTATCTCTACAAATCTACAACCAGATCATGTATGGTGCACTGTTGTCATATTTGGGCTGGTGAATCTTTGTCCTATGTGAGGGTTCTTGATAAGGTGCAGACACGTATCTGTAATTTGATTGGACACACACTTTCTTCTTCGCTACACGCTCTGTCACGGACGTCATGTTGCCAGTCTCAGTCTTTTCTATAAATACTATTATGGCATGTATTCTTCAGAATTGTCTGATCTATTCCATGCTTCGTTTGTTCCAGCTCGTTTGACTCGTTGGTCTAGTGGTCTCCATCAAATTTGCTGTTTTGATCACTCATTGTAATACAATTCTCTATTTCAGTAACTTCTTTCAAAGACCCGCAGGCTTCTGGAACTCTCTTCCTGATGACTGTTTTCCTCCTACCTATAGCATTGGTCTTTTTAAGACTAAGACCAATAATCATATTTTGTTCTTGTTAGCTCCTCACATCAAGAGGCTTCTTGCCTTGTCTGGAGCGATTTCAATTAAAAAATAAGTAAGATACATCTTACACGTTTTATAATATTAATAAAAATGAAAAACAATGAATAAAAATAGCTCTTATATATCTTATTATTCTTCTGTTGATAATATTGTCTTGAGTTTTCTACTTATTTCAATTTTATTTCAATTATAGACTTAGCATCCACGTTCCATACAAAATGATATTTCACAAAACCGCGTCTTAGAAAATAAACGGATCTTTTCTAGAAGCGGTTCGCAACTAATATAGACTTGGTTTTTGTAAATTAAATAATCCCACTAGTCATGTGCGGTGCGACCACACATGTTGGCATGTGAGTCTTGTCTAAAGATACGCCGGTTTAGGGTAAGGTTTGTTTACGTTTATAGTTAGGTTTTACAAAATGGAGGATAAACATCACCGTGGAACGCATCGCGGAATGGTGAAAAGCTTTCTGTGTGGGTCTTAATATAAGAGAAACGATCTTATCATTCACAGTAACATACATTGATTACATTCTCTTGAGTAGGTAATAAAACTTCTCTTTTATTGCAACACTCATTTTTTCGGGTTTTTTTTAGGGGTGGGTATTTTTGGAGACGGGGTTCTTCTACAAAGATCCAATAAAACTGCTTTTATTTTATCATCTCTATACCTTTTTTAAAGTTAATGGTTAATGATTCCTACATAGCGTTGCATGCTGGCATATAAATACACCGCTTATGAGAACGGCCACGTCACGCTTCACGCGATTGCTCGCGTCACGCGCTTCGCATTCAGTAACCTAAAGTCAGAAACTACACAAGATACACGCACAAATCTGATATATTCTTTTTCAGAATTGCCTCGGACAGAATATGGGAACATTTGTATTTGTAATATGCTTTTGGGGATTAACAAGACAAAAAATAGTCATGGGGGAGGAGTTAACATTTAGAGCGATTTTTCCATCGTATATTGTACTTGCGAGAGAGAGAGAGAGAGAGGGGGTTATATATAGAGATAGGCGGTAGAGAGAGGGAGGAGAGAAAAGAGAAGTAGATAGACATAGATAGAGAGGGGAACAGAGATAGGTTATGAGATAATTTAAATGGAAGATGTTACACACAAGTATATGCCCTGGACAACGCCGGATATCCATACTAGTTTTTAAATAAGCGCAAAAGTCATCCACACAATTTAAGTACGCAAGAACCATTAGCGTATACAAACAATTATCACCAATGCTATTTAAATACAGGAAAAATATCACCGTACATAAATGAGCAATGCACTTGAAGAAGTCCGGAGGGCATATCGACCGAAGCGTATTAGATATATAAATGTCAACGCTGATAACGACTGTTGCATAGTCTTTAATTTCTCGTAAATTTTCTTCCCCGTCGTCTCGATGTCGTCTAGTGGTTGAGTTCTTTCTTCGTTTCTGTACTGCCGTTAACATCGCCGTCCGCTGTGTCTGCAACAAAAACCTCCATAACACGATTCAGGAGGCAACTATCCTTTTAAATTTTGATTCTGTTTTATTCAGGCGTCAGTTTTCTGTCGCTCTTGGAGATGTTTTACTAACGTTGAGGGAGAGACCAAATTACTACTTTATCGTAGTTAATTCCTAGCTTAAGTCCTTAGCTATTCGAGGAGGGAAAAGAAGGAATATCATGCCTGTATTCTCTAAGGGAAATAAATTCCCTTTTTCATTTCGGACTACATAGAGAAATCGTCTGTTCGGCTTGCTTCCAAAAAACAGACTGGCAAAACTCAGTTTCCCCACACAAGAACCCGTGACGTCACAGAACCCTTATGCGCAGGTGCATTCGTCACAGCCTGACTCCCTTGAACTCTCGACCTAAAAGGTCTCATCAAAATGGTGGCCTGTCAACGTTTGTGAGCTCCAACTGTGAGAATCAGTTTTATTCTGCACTAGACTGTACGTGTCCACCCGCACTAAATCGCGCAAGCCAAATCAAACGATCCCCCACACATACGTCCACTAAACATGCGTCCGGCCTCACAGGGCCATTATCCAACACGACAATATACCGGTGAAAAATATCTCCGTCAATACTTGGGACTGATTAAGTACTGAAATCTTCTGGGTGCCTATTCGTTACAAGTAACAAACAAGTTATTTCCGAAGTGTAGATGATACACCAGCCCCGATAATACTTGAACGCGGCACTTCGAATCCACAGCCCTAGCTGATAACAACTGAACCAGTGAAACTTGCAGACGCGAAAAGAAAACATGATTTAAAATTTGCAATGAAACAAAACCAGTCTGTATTAAGTCGCTAGGAACGCGTCAAAGTTTTAAACTTCGAAGAATTGTTTCTTTTATTTTTGTTTCGTGGAATTCTTATTGTTATCTCCATGTTTTCTATCATTTGCTCGCTTTAAGCGTATACGTATATGTACGTATATGTACGTATATGTACGTATGTATGCTTATATTCTCATCTTATTGGTCTGTTGTACTCGGCGATCACATCGACCCATACACAACGGAACCATTGCGTGTAGATAGGCTCGTTGTTAATTTATCGGAGTTCTTCTATTATACATCTAAAACTAAAAACAGAATATATAATGCAATGAATGTGGAGAGCGTATTTGCTGAGCGAAGCTAATATTCATCATTGTTTTCTATTTCTTTTCTTGTCTTCTTTACGAACTCTTCAGATAAGTAATATGGCGGCCAACCGAGTCTGGTGTCTTTCTTTTAAAACCTTTTTTTTTCTCTTGTGATTGTTATTATTGCAAAGTGGTTGTTAGCGCATGCGTAGTGGTGTCTTGTCTTTTAGTTGCTCTCGCTGACAGATTCACTTTTTTGCTCTTGTTGAACTTCACTGCTTCTCTTTTGACTTGATAACTTTTGCTTTTTTTATTTTAGTGTCTGTTCTGCGCGTGCGCAAAATAAACGCCGGTGATTATTCATTATTAGTGTCAGAGTTCATTTGGAACATTTGTTAATGAAACTTTAAAAGATCTTCTGTTTTATGAATACTAGTTAACCCAGATGCTGTGTATTTGGGGTCACCGTCGTGGCCTCTAGAATCAGCTACGCGTAGTTCAAATCAAATATCGTCTATTGCGATCATTTAAGGACTAATACTGTTTCGAAGAATACTAACATGCAATCCCTTTTCCCGCTCTATGTAAAGTATCACCTTGTCCCCAGTTTTCCGTTTGCAATAAATCGCTGTTAGATAACCGCCCCAAAAAGGTATTTAAAGAAGCTGTATATTTTGTTCTTATGAATATTAGTTTTTCTAATACTGTTGGGTAATCACTTATCAACGCCAAAAGCCACTCAAACCTAAGGGTTAATGAGATGGAATGATTGTGAGCTGAAATATGAGGAACACTGTGGGAGTACTAAAATTAATCAATGGTATTAACTAATTTTGATAACGTATGGGCAGTTTGTGACATTCGATGTTGCCGCGATGGAACTACACACACACACACACACACACACACACACACACACACACACATATATATATATATATATATATATATATATATATATATATATATATGGTTATCTTTACATGTACAAAATCTGAGACATTGGCATGTCGATGTCATCGATCAATAGCTTTTATAAACTGAGATCTCACCAGGAAGAGTTAGAATCTGATTTTCCAAATATGATTTAAGGTTAAGATCGGATTCTAACTCTGCCTGATGCGATCTCAGTTTATAATAGCTGTTGATCAATAACATCGACATGCCAGTGTCGCAGATTTTGTACATGTCTGTGTAAATAAAAATAATCATATATATATATATATATATATATATATATATATATATATATATATATATATATATATATATATATATAATTTTTAAAATAGGCAAAAAGCCGTATATACAATGAATAAGATGCAAATATTTTTCATTAAAAAAGATTATTTTCTTTACTTTACGACCAGTGGCGAAGAGCATTATTGAGCAGCTACGGGTCGTCTTGGCCTTGTTTGCAGTAGCGGTGTCCTGATGGAAAACGTAGGAGCGTCCGGTGGTTATCTCGTCTATCCAGGCCGTCACCACGCTCCTCATCACCTCCTGGTGTGATCTCAGCGGTGACATAGTTGCCACACTAGGGTGGCAGGTTGGCGACGCTATTTTGCACAGAGCTAAGTGTTCACATACAGTGCCTGGTATTCCCAAATGATCACCCATCTATTATTGACCAGGCTCAACGTCGCTTAATTTCGGTGATCGAGCGGAAACCGGTGTGTCACCGTAATGATGCCGTATGTATGTATGTATGTATGTATGTATGTATGTATGTATGTATGTATGTGTATGTTTAAAAAATGTTTATTTTTTATAATTCATTATATATATATATATATATATATATATATATATATATAAAGTATAAAGGTATACTCAAAAAAGAATAAAAGGGAAATACCAGTAGAGTGCTCAATTAAATTAAATTAAGAGCGTAATATTTTTATTTTTAAATACAGATTTTAATCAGACATGGACCAGTAGTTTCTGACAAGAAACGGGTTTAATTCCCGATTCCGTCTTCTTCAGCATAGTCTGAAATAGTAAATGATGGAATTTCTTCAAAAAACACTTATAACCGTTATGAAACGCTATGTACACAGAATTTGAAATGGAGGGCCGGCGAGAAGCTTAGATCAGAAAAAGCCGTTAAGTAAGAGATTCTATATTTAGAAGTGAAGAACGAGAAAGAAAGGGAGAAAGAAAGAAAGACAGAAAAGAGAGAAAGAAAGAAAGAAGGGGAAAAATAAAATAAAATAAAATAAAATTTATAATAATAAAAAAATTATAATAATAAAAAATTTAAATAAGAGTAAATACAATATTATTGTTATATGTAGTACATAATTAAAGGTACGCATCTCTAATTAATTAAATTATCTAAAAAGGGAGGTAACTATTTATTATTATATAAAATATATATATGTATATATAAATTTCCAATTGTTTCAATTAATAAATATCAATTTAAAGTAAAAATATAAATAAAGATAAATATATAAATAAAAAATAAAAAATAAAAATCAATATATAATTAAAATATCAATATATAAATAAAAAAATCAATATATAAATAAAAAATCAAAAAATCAATATATAATTAAAATAAAAAAATCAATATATAAATATAAATAAATAAATAAAAAATTCGATATGTAAATAAAATCAATATATAAATAAAAAATAATAATATGTAAATAAAGAATCAAACATCAAAATGTAAATAAAAATATAAATATATAAATAAAAAATCAATATATAAATAAAAAATAAAAAATCAATATATAAATAAAAAATCAATATATAAATCAAAAATCAATATATAAATAAAAAATTAAAAAATAAATATACACATACACACGTACATATACACATATACATACACACACATATATAAATATATATATATATATATATATATATATATATATATATATATATATACATATATATACACACGTATGCATGTGTAAATAAAAAAATCAATATATAAATAAAAAATCAATATATAAATAAAAATCAATATATAAATAAATAAAAATTCGAAAAATAAAATTTAAAAATTTAAAATTTAAAGAAGAAAAAGGGGAAAAATGGAGAAAAGAAAAATAAAGGGTTGTGATAAGGTTCGTAGAACGAGAAATCTGCAGTAGAAGTATATACGTGTCTGAAAAATGTATGTAGGGCTCTAGGAAGGCTTAAGTCACTCGATCCATCCAATAAATAAGGAGTGCTTGTTTACGATGTATACAGCCCTTAAAAACCTCATCGCGTACATTTAAACATCTTGTCAGAAATCACTGGTCCATGTCTGATTAAAATCTGTATTTACAAATAAATAAATATATATATATATATATATATATATATATATATATATATATATATATATATATATATATATATATATATATATATATATATACGACGTTTTGGTAAAGTGTGTATACAAATCACCCGAAACTCCTGGTTATAGTAGTAGACGATCTCAGAACTAAGATCGTGAAAAGTTAAAAAATGCAGGTTTTGTTCGGTTTCAAAATAACAAGCTCTCTTTACACAGTGTTTTAATGTAATAAATTATAGTTTCAATCTACATTATAAATTATAAGTTCAATCCACGTTATAAATTATAGGTTCAATCTACGTTGTAGTTCTTACCGTTGTAGTTTTAACATTTAACAATAAGAAAGAAACTTGGAAACCTCTTTTTATTAAAATACAAATAAAGAAAGAAATAAGGAAAAATGAAAAATAAGCACAGATAAAAGTTTAAAAAGTGCAAAGTGTAAAATTGAGATAATTTTATGAAAAATTGAATAATACAACAACTTGTCTATCTACAACTTGTCTATCTATAACTTGTCTATCTATAACTTGTCTATCTACAACTTGTCTATCTATAACTTGTCTATCTACAACTTGTCTATCTACAACTTGTCTATCTATAACTTGTCTATCTATAACTTGTCTATCTATAACTTGTCTATCTATAACTTGTCTATCTATAACTTGTCTATCTATAACTTGTCTATCTATAACTTGTCTATCTACAACTTGTCTATCTATAACTTGTCTATCTATAACTTGTCTATCTATAACTTGTCTATCTATAACTTGTCTAACTACAACTTGTCTATCTATAACTTGTCTATCTACAACTTGTCTATCTATAACTTGTCTATCTATAACTTGTCTATCTATAACTTGTCTATCTATAACTTGTCTATCTATAACTTGTCTATCTATAACTTGTCTATCTATAACTTGCCTATCTACAACTTGTCTATCTATAACTTGCCTATCTACAACTTGTCTATCTATAACTTGTCTATCTACAACTTGTCTATCTATAACTTGTCTATCTACAACTTGTCTATCTATAACTTGTCTATCTATAACTTGTCTATCTACAACTTGTCTATCTACAACTTGTCTATCTACAACTTGTCTATCTATAACTTGTCTATCTATAACTTGCCTATCTACAACTTGTCTATCTATAACTTGTCTATCTACAACTTGTCTATCTACAACTTGTCTATCTACAACTGGCCTATCTACAACTTGTCTATCTATAACTTGTCTATCTACAACTTGTCTATCTATAACTTGTCTATCTACAACTTGTCTATCTACAACTTGTCTATCTACAACTTGTCTATCTACAACTTGTCTATCTATAACTTGTCTATCTACAACTGGCCTATCTACAACTTGTCTATCTATAACTTGTCTATCCATAACTTGTCTATCTATAACTTGTCTATCTATAACTTGTCTATCTATAACTTGTCTATCTACAACTTGTCTATCTATAACTTGTCTATCTATAACTTGTCTATCTATAACTTGTCTATCTATAACTTGTCTATCTATAACTTGTCTAACTACAACTTGTCTATCTATAACTTGTCTATCTATAACTTGTCTATCTATAACTTGTCTATCTATAACTTGTCTATCTATAACTTGTCTATCTACAACTTGTCTATCTACAACTTGTCTATCTACAACTGGCCTATCTACAACTTGTCTATCTATAACTTGTCTATCTACAACTTGTCTATCTATAACTTGTCTATCTACAACTTGTCTATCTACAACTTGTCTATCTACAACTTGTCTATCTATAACTTGTCTATCTATAACTTGTCTATCTACAACTTGCCTATCTACAACTTGTCTATCTACAACTTGTCTATCTACAACTTGCCTATCTACAACTTCTGCAAAAAAGAGCTTTCCTTTCTTCCTCTGTGAACTTGAAGCCAAACGAAACTACAATAAACAGAGTTTCTGTTTCAATAGCGTCCTCTGTGTAACGCGATACCACGGGTCAGCTTCACAGCTGACTACAACATGATCGTATCCAAGTCCAATCTTAACAACTAGTTGTCGATTCTTTCTCTTGAGGAATCAAATTCTGCCCATTCCTCCCCAATCGTTAAAGATTAATGGCCGATATGGCAGCATAAAATG
>OY744518.1:2362500-2438496 GCA_963556195.1 Sepiola atlantica
AAGGGAATCAAACCGGGTTTATAAAAGAGTGCTCAATAAAAATATAGAGCTGTATTGTGAATGCTTTTATTCAAACATGTACAAGGTCTGCTACACTGGCATGTCGATGTTATCGATCTACAGCTCTCAAGAGCTGAGGTCTCATCAGGCAGAAAATTGTTTTTTTGATTCAACTGGTTGCTGGAATTCAGCAACCAGTTGAATCAAAAAAACAATTTTCTGCCTGATGAGACCTCAGCTCTTGAGAGCTGTAGATCGATAACATCGACATGCCAGTGTAGCAGACCTTGTACATGTTTGAATAAAAGCATTCACTATATATATATATATATATATATATATATATATATATATATATCATTATAGGCGATACAAAGTCGAGAATAAAATATGGTAGGTTATTCTGGTCTGGGTGTAGCTAAACAACGAGTACTTACATTGAAGGTTTGAACTCTGCCCAGGGTGGTCATGTCCATGTCTTCCTTTTGTGCACGCAAACAAAAATTAGTTTTAAATTAATCAATTAAAATATTATATATATTAAGAATTAAATAGATATAAAAATCTGCCTCAAAAACGCATACAAATTAACGGCTGCTTAAGTGGATAACTACGCTGACTGGAACGCTGGGTGTATCAAATTCGAATCCAGTTCGTTGCACAGAAACACTTTCTTCAAACCCACACTTTACGTTGAGGGGAGGTTAATAAAATTAGAAAGACATGCCTAAATAAAATTATCCGAACATCTAAGGGACATCACTCTGTTTTGCAATTATCAACCCTTAAATGATTTTTGTTTCAAATATGAAAAAATTCCAATAAAATACCTATTTAATATGATATTCAACGAAAGTGTGTCAAACTGCAACTTGCTTCGCATCTACAATGAGCCTGTTGCTAAGCGTAGGTATTAGTATGATGTTGCATCAGCACACCCGCTCGTCATTTTTGGTCGTCTTTTGGCTTACTTCAAACTGTTCGGTAGGATTCGCAAGTAATCGTAAGTATTACTTGACAGGGATCGCGACGTGAACGCTTCTACGTTGATCTCCATCTTAAAAGCAATCTTAAAAGACAGGCGCTTTTATGTCACCGTAAACAACAAACAAAGTCGCTGGCGCCGACAAAAGAATGGCGTATCCCAAGGTAGTGCGCTTGCTCTATTACTATACAACATTTACACTAATGACCAACCAATGAACCAGAACACTGAGCGGTTCATCTATGCTGACGAACTTTGCGTAACATCCCAAGTGAGTACGTTTGAATCAGTATAACAAACCTCAACTCAGCCTTAGATGAGCTACTCCTCTACGACGAGAGTAACCACCTGCATGCAAACCCTGCAAAAACTCAGGTGTATTCGTTTTATCTCAAGAACCGGAAGGCCAACCGACCCCTAAACATCACGTGGTCTGGAATACAACTTGAGAATCGCACCAACCCTGTCTACCTTGGCGTAACCCTAGACCGCACCATCGCATTCAGGGAACATGTAAAGAAGACAAAAATGAAAGTCAGCTCCCGGAACAACATCCTACGGAAATTGATCAACTCCAAGTGGGGAGCCACAGCACACACATTAAGATGTACGGCCTTAGCCATGCGCTATTCCTCTGCGGAGTATGCTTGTCCGTTTTAGGAGAGATCAACACATGCCAAAAACCTAGACCCAGCATTGAACAACACCTGCCGCTTCATCACTGGCTGCCTGAAGCCCACCAACCTGAACAACCTGCATCTTTTCACTGGCATTGCCCTTCAGATGTGAGATGGGAAGTTGCCAGCTGAGTAGAGATCACAAAGGCTATCACTGATGAAAGCCATCTCCTTCATGGACGTGAACAAACGGTCCAATGGCTGAAGTCAAGAAGAAGCTTCCTCAGCCATGTCGAACCCCTAACAATATCACAGGAAGAGACCAGACTACAGTTGTGAACCAGACAGCCAGAAGATGACCCCCTCATACTGACATGGGAATTCCTACTTCTGAAGAAACTCCTTCCCGGTTCAGAGGCACTCTGGCTCCAGTGGAAAACAGTAAACTGCCTGATAACGGGAATATGGCGATCAAACGTTGCTATGAGTAGACGAGGCTACAAAACTGACCCAGCCATATGTGAATATGGAGAGGTGAACCATACGATGCAACACTGCCTTGTCCGCGCCCCCCTACTACCCAACGAATGATCTTGCAGAGTACAACACTGTTGCAAAGGACTGCGTAAAAACGTGGGAAACTGTCATATGACCATATGCATCAAAGATACGTAAAGAAACAGCACACCCGCTAAATAGGTAAACAGTATCTTCGATGTAAAACTAACATAAAGAATAAAGCATTTAAGGGTTAATGCAAGTGCGATTATCTCCCTTGATTCTAAATTTCAACGCAAACTTAAATACAAACAACACCCATATTAAATAAAAACACTAATGTACATGGTAAAAACGCTAGTAAATGTCTTTACACACTATAAAAATAATATACAAAACCACAAATAAATAAATAAAAAATATTGTTACATCTGGCCACACGTAGATTCTATATAGATACACTCTGAAATGAGGTTTTAATCTCGAAATATTATAAAAACTGGACACTTCATAACATACACTTGATTAAAGATGAAAGAAACAGCAGCAAGTAAAACATTTTTTTTAAATGATTTCAGTACATATTGTTTCTTTATGTCTATTATCATTTCGTGTCTTACCAAGACTTTCTTTCAATTCAAGCGGTGTCTATAAGCTTACATTGCATGGTCACAGCCTTCTAAACTTCAAACATATCTATAATAAAATGTAGATGCGGTCAGATGCAACCAACTCTAGTAAGTTACGTTCCTTTCTTCCTAACCAACTAATCACATAACCTCTCCATCAAAAAACATAACCTCTCCATCAAAAAACATAACCTCTCCATCAAAAAACATTTAGAATATATGAAATTTCAACAATTATAAACAATTCTGTTTTTTAGTCTTCTTACTGCTGGCATGTTCACAATCTTTAATTATATCGACATGTATACTGTCATAAGCGCCAATATCTGGTGAGCGCAGATCACATTAAACTGCACAAGATTGTTCGTTGTAGTATAAATCAGTATAGAGCTCTCGGCTTGCAAAGTACCTAGAGACAGATTTCACGTACAGCACCTGGTATTCCCAAACGGTCACTCATCTAAGTACTGGCCGATGTCAACTTCCCTTAACTTCAGTGATCTTGCGAGAACCAATGTCTCAGCGGGATTATATCTAGTTTTAGTCTGCTTACCGCTGAGATAGTCTATCGGCCATCTTTAAGTTTGTTGACACTTGTACTACTTCTCTGGGGGACACAAGGATACTTGGTTATGAACCATAGGCGTCTACCTTCGTTTAATAAGAAAGAAGCGGTGTTTTCAGAACGAGGCAGCTGGCGAAATATTTCATAGTTAAATATTAATGTTTATCGTTGTTATCAAGCGACTAACGCTTCCTGTACTCTTGCAAAAAATAATAACCTCCACGTCGAAGAAATACTGTCATTTATCTATTAATGTGCGTAACTGCTACCCTCTATATATTAACTGTGCATTTCTTCTGTTTTTGTCATGGGCACTGTCCAGCAAGAAGGACAGTCACCCACACGTGTCGACCTATATACTTAATCTACATGTTATGAAATTATATAGACTATATCTATATCTCTCTATCTCTCTCTCTCTCTCTCTCTCTCTCTCTCTCTCTCTATATATATATATATATATATATATATGTATATATATATATTATTTATGACCGTTTTGTTTATTACTAACACTAGCAAACATATGCGACCAGAGGGAGCATATTTTTACTAGTATATATGACGAACGAACGTATACTATACAGCTCCTCAAATGAGGAGGTAATGCATCGAAGGATGGTATCATGAAGAACGAACATATACTACACTACCTCCCCCGAAAAGTAGGATGGTATCATGATAGCAAAATATATATTGCACTACCTCCCCTGAATAGGATAGTTATCCCTAGGAGGACGATATGATGACCATAGAACAGATGCTACCCTATCCTGCTTAAAAAAAGGAGTAGGCAATGCCTGGGAGGATGTCATAACGAAAAAACATATACTACTCCTCCTCCTGAATTGAGCATTGAAAGATGCCAATGTTATAATAGGATCGTTTTGACTTAAGACTAACAGATACCAAATCTCCGTGAGTAATAGAAGTACTAGTATAGTGTCGGATCCAGACAGACAGATACCAAATCTCCATTAGTAATAGAAGTAATAGTATTGTTTCGACTTTAGACAGACAGATACCAAATCTCCATTAGTAATAGAAGTAATAGTATTGTTTCGACTTTAGACAGACAGATACCAAATATCGATTAGTAATAGAAGTAATAGTATTATTTCTGATTCAGACAGACATATAGCAAATATCGATTAGTAATAGAAGTAATGATATAGTTTCGGATTTAGACAGACAGATACCAAATCTCCATTAGTAATAGAAGTACTAGTATAGTGTCGGATCCAGACAGACAGATACCAAATATCGATTAGTAATAGAAGTAATAGTATTATTTCTGATTCAGACAGACATATAGCAAATATCGATTAGTAATAGAAGTAATGATATAGTTTCGGATTTAGACAGACAGATACCAAATCTCCATTAGTAATAGAAGTAATAGTATAGTTTCGGGTTCAGACAAACAGATACCAAATCTCCATTAGTAATAGAAGTAATAGTATAGTTTCGGATTCAGACAGACAGATACCAAATCTCCATTAGTAATAGAAGTAATAGTATTGTTTCGACTTTAGACAGACAGATACCAAATATCGATTAGTAATAGAAGTAATAGTATTATTTCTGATTCAGACAGACATATAGCAAATATCGATTAGTAATAGAAGTAATGATATAGTTTCGGATTTAGACAGACAGATACCAAATCTCCATTAGTAATAGAAGTAATAGTATAGTTTCGGGTTCAGACAAACAGATACCAAATCTCCATTAGTAATAGAAGTAATAGTATAGTTTCGAATTCAGACAGACAGATACCAAATCTCCATTAGTAATAGAAGTAATAGTATTGTTTCGACTTTAGACAGACAGATACCAAATATCGATTAGTAATAGAAGTAATAGTATTATTTCTGATTCAGACAGACATATAGCAAATATCGATTAGTAATAGAAGTAATGATATAGTTTCGGATTTAGACAGACAGATACCAAATCTCCATTAGTAATAGAAGTAATAGTATAGTTTCGGGTTCAGACAAACAGATACCAAATCTCCATTAGTAATAGAAGTAATAGTATAGTTTCGGATTCAGACAGACAGATACCAAATCTCCATTAGTAATAGAAGTAATAGTATTGTTTCGACTTTAGACAGACAGATACCAAATATCGATTAGTAATAGAAGTAATAGTATTATTTCTGATTCAGACAGACATATAGCAAATATCGATTAGTAATAGAAGTAATGATATAGTTTCGGATTTAGACAGACAGATACCAAATCTCCATTAGTAATAGAAGTAATAGTATAGTTTCGGGTTCAGACAAACAGATACCAAATCTCCATTAGTAATAGAAGTAATAGTATAGTTTCGAATTCAGACAGACAGATACCAAATCTCCATTAGTAATAGAAGTAATAGTATTGTTTCGACTTTAGACAGACAGATACCAAATATCGATTAGTAATAGAAGTAATAGTATTATTTCTGATTCAGACAGACATATAGCAAATATCGATTAGTAATAGAAGTAATGATATAGTTTCGGATTTAGACAGACAGATACCAAATCTCCATTAGTAATAGAAGTAATAGTATAGTTTCGGGTTCAGACAAACAGATACCAAATCTCCATTAGTAATAGAAGTAATAGTATAGTTTCGGATTCAGACAGACAGATACCAAATCTCCATTAGTAATAGAAGTAATAGTATTGTTTCGACTTTAGACAGACAGATACCAAATATCGATTAGTAATAGAAGTAATAGTATTATTTCTGATTCAGACAGACATATAGCAAATATCGATTAGTAATAGAAGTAATGATATAGTTTCGGATTTAGACAGACAGATACCAAATCTCCATTAGTAATAGAAGTAATAGTATAGTTTCGGGTTCAGACAAACAGATACCAAATCTCCATTAGTAATAGAAGTAATAGTATAGTTTCGGATTCAGACAGACAGATACCAAATCTCCATTAGTAATAGAAGTAATAGTATTGTTTCGACTTTAGACAGACAGATACCAAATATCGATTAGTAATAGAAGTAATAGTATTATTTCTGATTCAGACAGACATATAGCAAATATCGATTAGTAATAGAAGTAATGATATAGTTTCGAATTTAGACAGACAGATACCAAATCTCCATTAGTAATAGAAGTAATAGTATAGTTTCGGATTTAGACAGACAGATACTAAATATCGATTAGTAATAGAAGTAATAGTATAGTTTCGGATTCAGACAGACAGATACCAAATCTATATTAGTAATAGAAGTAATAGTATAGTTTCGGATTCAGACGGACAGATTCCAAATCTCCATTAGCTTTTGAAGTAAAAGTATAGTTTCGGATTCAGACAGACAGATACCAAATCTCCACTAATAATAGAAGTAATTATATAGTTTCGGATTCAGACAGACAGATACCAAATATCGATTAGTAATAGAAGTAATAGTATAGTTTCGGATTTAGACAGACAGATACCAAATCTCTATTAGTAATAGAAGTAATAGTATAGTTTCAGATTTAGACTGACATATACCAAATCTCCATTAGTAATAGAAGTAATAGCATAGTTTCGGATTCAGACAGACAGATACCAAATCTATATTAGTAATAGAAGTAATAGTATAGTTTCGGATTCAGACGGACAGATTCCAAATTTCAAATTCCAAGATTCAAATTATTGTACCATTCTATATATTATTATTTACTTATTTTTGTACCTATGTAAAAAATAATATTTTTTCGTACTCGGCGTCCAAGAGCCGCATCCATTTTTCGAACACGTAAAGATACGTATTTTACCTACACGTCAAGAAATTATAGAGATAAATATTATGCAAATTATCTATATATACGTGCAACTGTGTGAAACTATCGTCGTCCGATCGGCGACCACATGTCGGGTCTTCCTTTGAGATAGCATTGTGACTATCCGGACACGCCCTTGGCGCTATTTTAGGACCACAAAAATCACATTTGTGCAGACCAGCCTGGGACTACGTTCTGATCCAGATCCTCAATTTTTCTTATTTTGAAATCGTCCGTTAGGGGTGTAAGCATCTGTTAGCATTAATTCTCTTCAGGGTTAGAGAATTTGTTGGGACTATGAATCATTGAGTTTGCACACACCACTTTTACACAACTTTCTCGTTGAAAAATGTTCATGCAAAATGGTGAATAGACTGCTTTCTGATATCTTGCTTTCTTCTGTTAACTCACACAACTTCAATTTACGATTGACCAAAACGAGTTTGTGGACTTTTTCATATTTTCAGGGGTAACTGCCGAATTTAGGCGAACTGATCGTTCAGCACCATTTATGTCCAGAGACACACTTATCGAACCATTGCGATGCTTGAACCAGATTTTCTCATCAGATAGCCATGCTTTATAAACACATTGACATCCAGAGTTTTCCATTGTTTTGAAAATTTGCAACGATAGCTTCACTTCACTTCAATAACTGTAATTTGTAAACTAATAATCGAAATAGGCTAACATTTTGACATGTGACATTTGAAGATTATTGCTTTATAAAAAGTATTGTTTTTATTAGTGACGCTATCTATGTGGCAGGTCCGAGACTTATTGAGTGATATGTTATTTGTATAAACAAAATCTGTATATCTTGTTAATCTGGAAAATACCGCTATTGGTGTCGCCATGTGTACATTAGTTCCCATTTACTTGCCTCCCCACGAGAGCAGAGTTAAACACAAGGTCGTTTTTTAATGTGGGAATATCAAACTCACAAAAAGGGGCACTATGAAGTATAACAAAAAATTGCCAAAATCTAGAAGAATAACTCGTTCACAGGTCGAGGACAGAAAAGATGAGAAAAGATACTACACTTCACTCCGATCCAAAGAAGAGTGTAGACATTATTATATTAGTGTTCTATAAAAGTAATTTCGTTTTTATTTCTTAACTTTATTACTCGAAATATAAAACATTATCAGCAATGCAGAAACCCGTTAATGTATTCTAGCCGCATGTAATTTCGACAAATTATTTTACGGCATGTAGTCAGTTAGCGTGAGATTCAGTGGATACGGTGTCTGAGCCATGATTTCATATCTCAATTAGCTTAAAAATTCGCAATCATTGGATAAGACTGGACCATTTACGTACAAATATATACACATAACTAAGTTCATATATATATATATATATATATATATATATATATATATATATATATATATATATATATATATATATATACTCAGGCAGCAAGTCATTATTCATTAACTCCAGTCTTCTTATTTAAAAATAATTAATCCTGAAGACGACTAGAAAATCGAAAGCGCTCGAAAAAAATGGCCGAATTAAATATAATCGCAGAAATACTTTACGGATTGCCACCCGAAACCAAAAGGATAGCTCGACGGTTTGAGAACCTCACGAAAAAGATTTACAAACGGGAAAGTTCCGCGACGTTTAATAACGCTTGCTTGGATATATATATATATATATATATATATATATATATATATATGTGTGTGTGTGTGTGTGTGTGTGTGTGTGTGTGTGTGTGTTTGAATGTGTTGATGGCGTGAATACATATGAACAAAACATGTTAATAAAAAATGTAAAACTTTTGCCTCGTTCAAATAAATATTGTATGAAGCTTCAGTCGATAAATATTTTACTGTAATATCTTTATTTTTATTTCAGAATATTACAATGAATTGGATTTTCATAAAAAATCAAGATACATCGTAATTTTCTTCACATATTATTCTCAAATATTAATATTTGATACAGCAAATCGTTTTTAGCAAACTATCCATATATAATCATGAGATGATTCGAGAATCCTTCGCTTTAAAGGTGACATGCGACTAACCGAGATATAGGTCGGTTTGATTCGTCTATTAAAGACATGTCAACCTTTTTCGGGTTATATACCTATTAATTTACTTTATCAGGAAGATAAAGCTTTTCCCACATTGAAATCTGACAAACGTCGCGTAATTTCAGTGTAAATGTTTTGGGGCATTGGAATGCAATTATATTCTTTAATTTTATATCATATTTATTCAAAATGAAATTACAACGATAACTTTCAGACAAGATTCGTAGATGTTTTTATTGTTGATAATTCAGACCTTCCTCGACTCACGCTTGGGCAGGTCTCATTGACGAGATTCTCTCCTCATATCTCGAATCCCCGTCTTCAGATCTTTTGACAGCCGTTTTGTCAACATGGACGTCGACAAACCTTCAGCAACCACCCGATCTCATACATCAGTCGTCCTGGGACGACATTCAATGTCAATCCGTGTTTGCCGAACTCGTCCGTAGCAGTAACCAGCATAGAGCTGCCTACCTTACAGCGGTGCTTGGCTCAGTGCCATCCCTTCAGCGACACTTGGAACCCTCTTGGACAATAACACTATCCGGATCACCGAGTTTGCCCTGCATCATCTCTCTTGTCGATTTAGTGTCGGCCGCCTGCCTCGCCACTCTGCCCTTAACGACGTAGTCAGGCGATGGCTCGACTTGGCAGGTTTTGCATCAGTCCTTGAACCAGTCGGCCTGGACAAGGGCGACGGTCGCAGGCCTGACGGGATGACTGTCTTTGCTTTCCGAGCCGGAAAGCCGCTGATCTCGGACGCCACTTGTTCCGACTCCTTTTCACCAGCAAGGATTGCGGAATCCGTGGTGAAGCCCGGCATGGCGGCTCTGCTCGCCGAAACAAGGAAGGGCGGAAAATACAGCTCGCTCACTGACCGTTTCGTCTTCCAACCAATTTCAGTGGAAACGTCGAGTGTGCTTGGCTCCGAGACTGTTAAATTTTTTCAGGACATTGGACGGAGGATTTCAACGTCTAGGCACGAGCCCCGTGAGTCAGCCTGGTTGTTCCAACGCATCTCCCTGGTTATCGTTCGTGGCAACGCTATGTCAGTAACGGCGGTGTAACTTCCGTTCTAATCGTCATCTGTTGACTCTCTCTTTCTTTCTCTCTCCCTCTCTATCTACCGATGTCTGTATCTGTCTCTTTGCTTCTCTTAAAAAAAAGAAAAGAAAAAATTGAAAATAGTTTCCACATCATCAGTTTATTAAAAAAATTTATTTGCTTGTACATTCACTGAATTATTTTTTGAAATAAAATTCTCCTTTCGAAAAAAAAATAATTCAGACCTCAACATCGGCTTTTAGACAATTCAAAATTTGAGGTTCACAACATATATTCATACTTTTAATTATTCATTTCTTTTACTTCATTTCCTATCACATTTTTTAAATAATATGATTCCTGTAACAAGCCAAATATCCATTCCGAGGTACATTAACTACATTAACTATTCATTCATGTTTATATTCCTCTTTTTCATTTCGCCATTTTGTGTGCTTACGCAATAACATTGTGGGACACACTCCGGATTACTAGATCGTCAGATTAGCATTTTTCAAACGAAGTACACAATTTGTCGTGAATTTTCAAAATGGCTACGCCATTCGAGTCCATTAACTTCAATTAAATAATTCCATTTTTTTGTTTATTTTTATTTAATTGTTCTATTTCATATCTTTCTCATAATCACAACGTTTAGCTTCCCGATTAATACCCTTCACATTTAACTATTGTACGCAAGGTTGCAACGATAACAGAGCAATTTACCTCTACAAAGCCACCATCCCCCCATGCATGGAGTATTGTTGTCACAACTGGGCTGATGCACCATCCACTAGTCTCCCCCTCTTAGACAAGGTCCAAAAAAAGAGTTTCTAATCTGATAGGTCCCTCACTGGCCACCAAGCTTCAGCCCTGTCCCATCGTCGCAATGTTGCATCCTTGTGCATGTTTTACAAGTACTACAATGGAATGTGCTCCGATGAACTTGCTGCTCTAGTGCCCCCTCGGCGTAAATACACTCGACCAACCAGACAATTTGCTAAATCTCATAAATTCACTGTGGATTCCACCAGGTGCCGGATAGCCTTCTACTCCAATAGCCTCTTTCCTAGGCTCGCCAGTCTTTAGAACTCCATCCCTGCTCCCTGTTTCATCGACTGTACCGACATGCATAAATTTAAAACTAATATGAAAAAACACTTATCTGCACAGCTCCCAATTTAGGGTAATCACCTAAAATCTCACCCGAATTCTCAGTAGCCCCTTACGTAGACAATGGCAGCTTGCAATGTTTGAGGTGAACTCAATTTAAAAAAATTAACATCACAAAATATTTCTTTGCATATTTCGTCAACGGAATAAAAGAATAAGAAACTCGAACGGCACCTGCTGCTGCTGCTGCTGCTGATGATGATGATGATGATGAGACGTTTTATTTCTTTCTGTTTCCTCTTTTATAATTTACCGATTGATATATTTCTTTCTTTCTTTCTTTCTTTGACGTCTCCTAGAGTAAAATATTTTCATCTTTTTTAAAGACATTTTTTTCAATTCTTTCTTTTCTTTCATTACCGATTTACACGTATTTTATCTTTCTTTGTATTTTTATTTTTGTAACCGATTTAGACGATTTTTTCTGTCTATTTTCTTTTTTATGTACAGTACATTTTATATTCAAACGTTAGTAATATTCAGCGTTACCTTAGCACATCCTCCAAGGCCTTACTACCTCCTTTTGCCCGATGCGCTATCATCCGTGTAACCCCTTACCCAAATATCTTTTCTCGCCCCCGCGTATGTAGGTTGCTGCGAAGATGCTCTTTCGTACGCTTAAATGTTATAAATAATTTGATTAATTAAATGTTACTAATAATTTTATTAATGAAATGTTACTAATAATTTTATTAATTAAATAACACTACAATTAATATTCATAGTTAAGTAACCCTAACCCTAACTCTAACTCTATTCGAACGAAGTTCTAAAGTGGTAGCACGAGTTCTTTTGGTCCTTCGACTTCGAGCAAAGGTCCCGTTTGTTTTAGAATAAAATACTCAGAAATAATAGTTAAAAAAAACCATAATTATGACTTAGGTAATGGCAGAGTTAAACACACACAATCTTCATTATAATATGAATGAATTTTTAAATTTACTATTTAAAAAATACACCAGACAAATAGGGAAACATATTATTTATCAAATTTTTCGTGAAGATAAAATTGTTTTAGTGGATGAATGTTTTGTTTGATTAATTTTAGACTTCTCAAAGAACCCTACTAAGTTGATTCAACTTTGCGTAAAAACAATGTGAACACAGGCTAAAATTCTTCACTCCTGTTCAACATGGTGAAACCTCGAAAGATCACTAAGAATGAAAATATCTGCACTAAAGTATTTTATCATACCGGATGGTCTCAGAAAAACAAAAACAAGAAATGCATTAACTGTTTTAATTCCTTTATACAGGGTGACTCAAAAGAAACGGGCCCCGTGTACACTTTATGTGATATCTCTTTTATTTATTCACCGATTGCCCTTATTTTACAGGACATGGCTGAATCAACGACCGTGAGTACAGCAATACCTCAGTGGGAGCTGGCGCAAAGAATGCATTGTGTTAAATTTTACTACAAGACAGGCTCGTTTAAGAAAACACAGGACAGTTTCATGCATCAGTTCGGATGTGAAAAGGCTCCACCAAAAAGCAGAATTCAGAACTGGGTGGACCACTTCGAGAAGTATGGGAACGTGGAGAATTTCAACGTTGCCAGTGAGAACCGTCCAAGCCACTCGGCACGTCCCAAGAAGCGGACAGCCGAGCTGGTCGAAAGTGTGAGAGAGTCTCTCCAGGAGAGTCCGAAACGCTCTGTGCGTAAGCGAAGTCAGTCCCTCGGTATCTCCCATGAGATTTGCAGGAGAGTGCTGGTGAACGATATCAGAGCTTACCCATACAGAATACAGATGCTGCAGACCCTTACAGCCTCAGACAAGAAGCAGAGGAGCGCTATGGCAGTCAAGATGCTCGATAAGATCGAGGAAACACCAGGTTTTCTTAACCTCCTTTGGACCTCAGATGAAGCCCACTTCCATCTTGACAGAAAGGCAAACTCCAAAACAAATGTCTTCTGGGGGTCCTCCAGACCCAATGAAGTAGCCACCAAGCCCCTGCACTCTCCTAATTGCACGGTGTGGGCTGCAATCTCGGTCAGAGGCATCATCGGACCAATCTTCATCGAATAATCTGGCGCGGCAGTGACAGTCACCAAGGAGCGGTATGTGGAGGTCCTCAAAACCTTCAAGAGTGAGCTCCAGACCCTCTACCCGTCACTCATGAGCAAGTTTTGGTTCCAGCAAGACGGAGCAAGTTCTCACACCTCAAACCTGTCCCGAGATTGGCTGAAAGAGAACTTCGGAGGCCGAGTGATCAGTCTCAAGACTAATTTTGAGTGGCCACCCCATACCCCGGACGTAAGCCCCCCCCCCCAGATTATTTCCTTTGGGGCTATCTTAAGGACAGAATGTACGCAGGGAAACCTAGATCCATCACGAAACTCAAGGAAACCATCAGGAAGGAGATGAGAGCCATTACCAATTCAGTCTGTAAGAACGTCATGGACAACTTCGTTCTGCGCCTCAAAAAATGCACGGAGCTAAAAGGAGTCCATCTAGAACACATGCTGTAG
This sequence comes from Sepiola atlantica, assembly GCA_963556195.1. Lineage (NCBI taxonomy): Eukaryota > Metazoa > Mollusca > Cephalopoda > Sepiida > Sepiolidae > Sepiola > Sepiola atlantica. The sequence goes on from OY744518.1 coordinate 2,376,326, forward strand.
AACGGGGAAAAAATGCCAAAGACCCTAGTGTTTTGATATGATGTTGTGAATATAATAAACAAGTTATGCCCCCAAATTTATTTCATTCGGACGAAACACTAAGAAACGGGGCCTAATTAGATTTGGGGCCCCTTTTTTTGGGGTCACCATGTATATATATATATATATATATATATATATATATATATATATATATATATATATATCAGGTAAGAAAGTAATGTCGTATTTTTTTACTTCATCACTTTGCAGCCTCCTCAGTTGTACACAGTTCTAGATTTTTTGGTTAATTGGTGTTTTAATATCTTGCTTTGCCTTTCAGATATAGTAATTTGTAGGAAAATATTAAGTTGAACGGTCTCAGCCGTCAAAAAATGGATATTAGTGAGGAGCATCTGAGTCATTGCATGCTCTATGAATTCAAAAAAAGAAACTCAGCTGCAGAAACTACAAGGAATATTGGAACTGTCTATGGGATAAATGTTCTGAATGATCGAAAATGTCAATGGTGGTTTGCAAAATTTTCTTCTGGAGACTTTAACCTATCAGATCGGCGACGTTCGCGAAGGTCAAAATCAATTGATAAAGACGCCATTAAATACACTGTGGAGTCCAATCAAAAGTTAACCAGCAGAGAATTAGTTCAACAATTCAATGCAACCCATACCACAATTATTTCATGCCCTCATGAGTTAGGAAAAGTTTCCCCACGATTTGACTGACGCTCAACAAAATCAAAGATTGACTGTTTGCGCATCTGTGCTTTCCATGAATCATCGAGTACCATTTTTGTGACTGGAGATGAAAAAAAGGTTATTTATAAGAATACCCAACGCAACAGACAATGGTTAGACCGAAACCAAGTCCACAGCCTGTTTCAAAACAAGGACTACACCCAAAGAAGGTTATGCTCTCTTTATGGTGGAACATGAGAGGACTGATTCATTATGAGTTACTAGAGCCTAATCAAACAATCACAGCAGTAAAATATTGTTCGCGGCTGGATGATCTAAGAATTGCTTCATCAAAAAAACGACCAGCAATAGGAAGGATGTAGTGCTTCAGCATGATAACGCGAAACCTCACATAGCAAAACTCACTCAGGATAAGGTCATGAGTTTCAATTGGGAAGTTTTACCTCATCCGCTTTATTCACCTGACATTGCCTGACATTGCTCCATCCGACTACCATCTTTTCCGATCGTTGCAGCATCACTTAAACAATTAAATTTATGAAAATGACCACCAACTCAAAAATAACCTTAATTTGTTTGTCTCTAAAAAGTCAGAGACATTTTCTGAAGAAGGTATCAAGCAGCTACTTGATCGTTTGACAGAAGTCATAGGAAATGAGAGAAATAATTTTAAAGATTAAAAATGCCCTAATGTGAATGTTTCAGATGAAATAAATGTGTTGGACAAAAACGACATTACTTTCTTTCCAACCTGATATATATATATATATATATATATATATATATATATATATATATATATATATATATAAGGAGATTGTAGTTTGCTTGAAGCATTGCTGGTAAATATGAGTGTAGGTTTGTAATCCGAGGCTAGAGCAATGGGATATAGGTACCGGAAGGTGGAGAAGGTGAACAAAAACAAACGAGAAGAGAAGACAAGAATGGAATCTCAAATCAATTTATTAATATTTCACGTAAAACAGATTAAATACCGGAACAGTAAATAAAAGGTGGTTACTGTCAGGCAAATAAAAATCCGGAATAAGGTAATCTTAAATTTTTGAAAGAAAAACTTTCATTATCAAAAGACCAAAAATTAACGACCGAGTGGTCGAAAAAACGAACGAACGAGATGCAATGATCAACTGTAGTTGACAGAATACAGCAGAGAATAAAGAGTAGGTACGCAGAAAATGTCATAATTTAATTATATAATTATACAGCTAAAGTTATCATCTTATTAATATTTATTTATTTATATACTAATTATTATAATTTTATTATTTTTTGATTTGATTTGATTTATTAACTTTTTTTCTTTATTTATTCAATTCTAATTTTAAATTTGGGCCGTTATGAGAATACAAATGGTCAAAGGGAGGTAACTTTGAAAACAGAAAATGGTTAGGATTAAAACTTGAAAAATTGAAATCAATTGTGGAAAGAATTAACATCATGAGAGTAAGAAGAAACCGTTGGAAAGGGATGGGGGGGGGGAGGATTAAGAGATTAAAAAATATACACACATATATACATATGAAGTGTAAATTTCTAAATACATATTTATTGTAAAGGTATAATATTCCGAGAATTAATCTATTTAAATTTATTTTATTTATTTATTTATTTATTTTTTGTTATTATTATTTATTTATTTGTTTATTTATTTTTTATTTTTTATTTTATTAAATTTTAAACTTTAATTTAGGGATTATAAATATATACACATACATTCAGGACCGGCGGGCCAGTTATAAAAGTGGGAGCATTCCTAAAAAGTGGGGGGCCCGGTCAAACACATGCACACACAACTTCATCGTTGATGACCGTAAAGTGGGAGTGCCAAGTCAAAAAGTAGCCCCAACTGCCCCCGGTGTCGCCGTCCATGCATATACACACACATACACACACATATACATACACACATATATATATATATATATATATATATATATATATATATATATATATATATACATATATATATACAGGGCCTACATACATATGCATAAAGTGTATATTACTCCATTCTTGTTTATATTTAAGTCTATTATTCTAATGCTTTTCTTATTAATATGTAACTATGTAAAAATTAAAAACAGGATAAAAGGCATTGAGGTGTGGGGTGGATGGTGCTGGGCAAATAAATGGAAGAGACAAAGGCAAGGAGGTTGAGGGTGGGAGTGTAAGAATGTAAGAATCAGAGGATGAAAGGGGAAGACAACTCATATCTGTTATTCAAAGTGTAGTGAAATTTCGAGATTAGAATAGCTTCCGAAATTCGAAGCTGACCGACATTGCGGACAGAGTTGAGAATGCGGACACTAATAGAGCGATGTGTGTTGCCACATGATATTAAGTGTTTGTGGAAGGAAGAAATGTGGGTGTTAAAATGTTCTTTAAAGCGTTGGTGCAGAGGTCTAACGGTGCTACCGATGTAGAACTTCTGACACTTAGCGCATTGTAGGTTGTAGACCGTATATGTGCGGAAGCAGAGGCCAGAGTTGGGGATGGGGTAATTAGCTAGAGAGCAGGGGTCCGGGGTGTGGTGGCTTTTTTTGGACAAATGCTCTCCCATACAGGCACTTCTCTCCGACAACATGTTCCATAATATATTTCGAGGAAGACTTCTTTGTACAAATGGTGGGTGTTTCAAATCTCAAAAACACGTGTGGAATTGCAATATTGCTTATAACGCAGTAAATATTAATATCCGCAGCAAATTGAATAAAACTAAAACTATAACTGATTGCTGTTTTCATTTTTTTCATTTATTACTTATTTATTTTTTTCTGAATATTTTATATTTGACTCCACTGATGAAGTGTTATATATTTATATAAAACATATATATATATATATATATATATATATATATATATATATATATATATATATATATATATATATATAAGGAGATTGTAGTTTGCTTGAACCATTGCTGGTAAATATAAGTGCAGATTAGTAGTTCCAGGCTGTAGCAATACGATGTAGTTGCCGGAAGATGGAAAAAGTGAACAGAAATAAACGATGAGAAAACGAAACTCAAAACGATGTATTAATAATTTCACGAAAAAACAGATTAAATACCTTAAATTAACATAAATAATATAATGTATTTATTTATTTACACTTTATATATGTATGTGTGTATGTATACTTATCCATTAATCCCCCCTTCTCCAACGTTTCTTCTTATCCCCCCCTCCCCCGTTCCAACGGTATCTTCCTACCTCCTTGACATTGATCCATTCCACAATTTAAATTCATTTTCAAATTTCAAATCTCATTTCTAGACATATTTTTTCCTAAGTTATCTCCCTTTGTTTGCACATATTATAATAATAACGGCCCACACGTAAATTTAAATTTAGAATTGAATAAAGAAAAAAGAGAAAGGGAACAAAAATTAATAAATCACATAAAATAAAATTATAATAATTAGTATATAAATAAACAAATGTTAATAATATGTTAACTTTAGTTGAATAATTATTTAATTAAATTTTGACATTTTCTGCGTTCCTACTCCCAATTGTCTGCTGCGGTGTTTCAATGGTTTGACACCGGTTGTTCCCGTTTTTTTCGACCCTCTCGGTCTTCTATTGTTGTCTTTTGAAAATGAAAGTTTTTCTTTCGAAAATTTAAGATTACCTTTTGCCGAACTTTTTATTTACCAGACATTATTTACTATTCTGGTATTTAATCAGTTTTTTCGTGAAATTATTAATAAATCGTTTTTAGTTTCGTTTTCTCATCGTTTATTTCTGTTCACTTTTTCCATCTTCCGGCAACTACATCGCATTGCTACAGCCTCGAACTACTAATATATATATATATATATATATATATATATATATATATATATATATATATATATATATATATATATATACAAAGTTATGAAAATATATTTATGGCAATTAAGCTACACAGAGGCTCCCGCAGTTAGCCTGAAGATTCCCCCCAGGAATGAAACGCGGGAGCCAATTTTCATAATTTACTACCTAGCTGTACTTACGTATCGAGCACTGTTGAAGTAAATACTGAAAATTGATACATAAAAAATATATATCTCTTTATAATATTTTATGTGGATACATGAAATAATATATATATATATATATATATATATATATATATATATATATATATATACAGGGTGTCTCAAAAAAATATTCCTAATGACATGTTTCGCGACGTTTGCGAATCCCTTGGTGCGCGTTATCAGCTTTGTTTGAACAATAATGGTCATCAGTTTGAACATTTGCGAACATGATTCTTCAATTACATCTGTCTCATGTATTCGATGCTATTTCATTTCACTCTATGTTCATAAATAAAAGTTTTCTCGTCATTCTATGAATGAGTACATTTTTTTGAGACACCCTGTATATATATATATATATATATATACATACAGTACAAACATTTAAGAAAAAAAAAGAAAACAAAGGAAAAAAGGTCGAGGAATAGAAGAGGAAGTAGAAGAGGAAGAAGAAAAAGATGAAGAAAAGGATGAAAAATGAAGATCAATAAGACAGTGACGAGGGGTAGGGAAGGATGGGAGGAAATAAGGGGGATAAAGAAATAGGATATAATGAAGACGTTTATATTTATTTCGTATAAACTTTTTACAGACATTTCTACACATTTGCATACATTTTTTGGCTAAAATAGAGGACGTCTGAAGTCTCGTCAAGCGAAATATTCAATCGAAAATAAAACAATATATATAATAAGGCAGGGAACATCATGTGACTTGAATCCAAAAAATAATTCATGTTTCGTCTCGAAACATTTATTTTTTAAACAATTATGGGGTCAGAACATATTTTTATTACATCGTACATATGATCAAAAGAAATAATATATATATATATATATATATATATATATATATATATATATATATATATATATATATATAGTGTATTTTCAGTGTAACTCCTGCTCAATATAATATCAGAACAATATTAGCATATTTGAACCGACTAACTGTAATGAACATATCAGTTTAATGTAATCATTTATTTCACTTGCCTGACGACAAGATCCTCAAAGTTGATCAAATAATTTTTCAATGTCAAATGATGTTTTTGTTTTACGGCAGGAATGTCAGACTTAACTGAAAACTTGGACCACATGTTCAGTTTATTTTGAGGATCCTGCTGTAAGGCGGGTAACATAAATGATTACATTTAACAAATATACTTTATCTTTGGAAGCAATCGTGTCAAGACTCTTGTACAAAAGCGAAAAGTAATTGAACCCCGTTTGAGCTATCGCAATGCATTAAGTACTGAATATGTTCGGGCACAAATGAATGCTTTTAAATCGGACTCTGATCAATTCTCCAGAAAAACCATCAGCAGACGACAGACTAAATTAGATTCAAAGACGAAAAAAACTGCTAAGAAACACTTATTTAATCATCCACAGATGCTTCAGATTTGGAATTATGATTTCTGGAAAAGTTACCTGTGTCGGTAACGTCCAATTCAGTTAGCATGGTCGTGTGTATGTCCGAGTACGTTTTTGATACGGCGAGTGTTTTTGTTATTCCATTTGAGCTACCATTTCGTGAAACCTGTGAGAAAAGTCTAGAAAATAAACGGTATTATTATGTACACCAATATCTACGACATGCATTATGGAATCACTTCTCGGCTCATATACCAACAGGACAATTGTGGCACAATTTGGGGAGCTAAGTGCTACCTGTTATATTCGTAATCCTTATGCCAGACTTATTTCAAAAATAGTAATTCTCTGCGTTTTGAGATCACTGAGTGCACCTGACCCTCAGTCATATTTGGAGGACTAAAGGTCGGTGTCAAACCAATTCAATTACAGGTGCATGTGATGGGATCAGAGATCAGACCAGTCGTCGTTCGAGAAAATCAGTAATGAAACTCAAAAATAAACATTTGACAAGGCGTATATAAGTACAATGGTTTGTTCCATTATTACATAATGTCTGATCTGCAGCACGATGGTCCCGACCAAACAGCTGGCTAGCCAGTCCCAGAAGCAGACGACAGTGACTATCGTCAGACGATAATCGCTCACTGGCCATAACAAGATGAGACATCGCACATACGTGCACATGTTGTCACACATCGTCCCGTCGTCACATAAAGTCCGGCAAAGATGGCCCAGCCGTCCAAAAGCAAACGATGTTGCCACATTGGTGCCGGTCCCAAGAGATACCCCTTCGGCCAAAGCAAGTAACTTTGTCACACAATGACTTGAACATTATATTAAAAGCAGTGAAGAGACTATTTGAGAAAGAAAAGAGAGTATAACATATTGGAACTGATAGATTGATCAAGTGAAAATCCAGATTAAATTCTATCGAACACATTTGGGATGTTGTAGATCTTATAATTCATCGAACACAACTTTCATTCAAAGACGATCAGCGTGAACAGCTAGAAACGATTTCGAACTTAATAACAAAAGAGTGTTGGATATTCGTTTATCTTCACGGGTGTGTACCTAGGCTTAATCTCAGTTGGTTGGTGTTTCTTGTCTTTCGGTCATGATTGATAAGAGAGGGACTCCAGGGTTTAGTTTCAGAAGATTTGTCTAACGTAACAGACAGACAAATGGTGTGGTTGTTTGCATGAGCGCGCGCGCGAGAGAGAGAACTAGAGAGAGAGAGAGAGAGAGAAAGAGAGAGAGAGAGAAAGCGAGAGAGAGAAATACTTACCGGGAAAGATATTAAGGCCATTTTGCGCCACTGTGCGCCGGCCCCTGCTGCTAGCAGCGGACCACCTGCTTCCCTCCTGGTCGTCAGGAACAGAAATGGGCCAAACCCCCCCCCCGTCGTGACGTCACTTCCAACTTCAGTTTTCAGGAACATAAAAATAAAGCAAACAAGAATCCAAGCTGTTATGAAAGCCAGGGGATCTACAAGATATCAGTTTTCTTTGTTATTACGTCTCAAAAAATATTTAGTTGTTACAGGTTTTTATTTACCAAATAATGAATAACATTTTTCCAATAAATAATAACATTTCTAGTGTTAAACACGTCTTTTAAATGCTTCTTATGACACTGTGAAATGTACGGTACTCTAAGGTAACAAGAGAAAATAATTATTTAAATATAAATGAGTGGAAATAATAGTGAAACCAATAATTTAAAAATTGTGAGTGATTGAGTGGTGAAATTGAACTCAAAATGTGACCAGCAAAATTCTCGCAAACCATCGTTTCCCCTCTTACGATATAACAGACCTGAGTGATAAATGTTCATGATATAATCCAAACTAAATGTTCTCTTTACTATCCTAATTCGATAAGCGAAGATTACAATTTCAGAAAAAGAACTTGGTAAGTTCAGGACGATAATAACAGTAACAAAGTAGTTAAAAAAAATTATCTCCAAGAATTCGAATTATTGGTGAATGGGGTAACTCTAAATTCAGCTAGAAACGTATATAGAAAATGGATTTTTCATTGGATTAACCACGTGACGTAGGAGATATTTCAGTTATATTCAATTGCTGCCAGAATGTTAGTCAAGATAGACGTAATGTACGGTTTTGGGTAATTGGTGAACGCTAAGACATCTCGTTAACTCCGATGACGACAGTCCAAAAGCAACACCGGAGAATAGGATTATGAGATCATCTTTACGCTTGGTCTTCGAAACGGCCAATGTAACACTCACACGCACATATGAGTATAGACACACACACACACACGCACACATACACAAACGTATCAGGCCTATGCATGTATACATACTCACATGCATGCACACAAAATAAAGCGTTCTCACATATGCAAACATATACACACACAAACTTACGTATATAAGCAATCATAGGAGCTCCCGGGCTCATGAAAAAGAATGTAAAAAACTACCTGGCGAATATACCCGGTGAACCAAGTGCAAGAGAGACCCAGACAATTGCACTTAAAGGGATCCTAATTGGAAGACTCACATCAAATCCGTTGCCAAGGTCTCTGGAAAAATAATTGGATCATTCTATCGCTCCTGAAGGTATCTCACTCCTGACACAATCCTCTACCTATATAAAAGCCAAATAAGATGGAGTACTGTTGCCACATCTGGGGAGGTGCTGCTCAGTGTCTTCTTTTCTTGCCTTGACAGAGTACAACATCGACTTCGAAATATAGTGGGCGTCTTCTCCTCCTAACTACTTTTTTTTTACAGAAGAGACGATGCTAGTCTTTTTCTACTCTATCGTTGAATTCATGGCAGGTGCTCGACTGAGCTTCAATCTATGCAACCCCCCATGTAAAACATTGAAAACAAAAAAATCGTCTAGCTACAACAACTGCCAATAATTTCCCTTTCTCCCTCTCTCTCTCTCCCTCTCTCTCCCTCCCTCTCTCTCCCTTTCTCCCTCTCTCTCTCTCCCTCTCTCTCTCCCTTTCTCCCTCTCTGTGCCTAGAACTAAACGAAATTCCCATGAAATTTCCTAGAACTACCCGCCTGTGAAACTCAATACCACGGGGCTACTTCCCAGATGACTAGAACATGATCGTTTTCAAGTCCAATGTAAACAAATTCTTGTACAGCCGTTCTCCCAAATAATCAAATTCTGACCAATTTCCACCATCATTCCCAATCATCACGGTGTTGTCTCACCATCCACCTGACAAACACATTAACCATTATCCTCGAGTGGCCTTTGGGCCTTAATAAGTAGTGATTATTTAGTAAAACAAAAGAATAAACTTCAGTCTATGCCCGACTTTTATATTTATTAAGTTACCGTCATGAATGTCCAAACCTCTCTGCTTTTGTGTCGCCGTTCAATGATATCAAATAAATCCTGTGGCGAGACTAGGATACTTCTGCAGTTTACGGGCCGGACTTAAATAATAACGTTATAATTCAGAAACCCATTTTTAACATAGTGAGGTGGCTGGTTGATTTACTATTCTGTACTTTCACCTAACAATTTAATACGTAAAAGATACCGGTCCGTAAACTGCATAAGTACCCTAGTCTCGCCACAGGATTTATTTGATATCATTGAACGGCGAAACACAAAAGGTTTGGACATTTATGACGGAAACTTAATAAATATAAATATAAACATAGCTGGAAACGACGTGCAAATATGTCGATATTTTTTACAATTTTTTCTTGGCACTGAATTGGAGCCTCTGTTTTCCTTAGCGTTTAAGTCTAAGATTGTTGCATTGGATTTGAATTGAGCCTCTGTTTTCCTTAGCGTTTAAGTCTAAGATTGTTGCATTGGATTTGAATTGAGCCTCTGTTTTCCTTAGCGTTTAAGTCTAAGATTGTTGCATTGGATTTGAATTGGAGCCTCTGTTTTCCTTAGCGTTTAAGTCTAAGATTGTTGCATTGGACTTGAATTTATGGACCCACCTCATCGAAATCTTCTGTTGAAACGAGCTTGCAAAGTGACTATTGATTCTGTATTTTCTTGCACTACCTCTAACCCTAACCTTAACCCTAACCCTAACCCTAACCCTAATCATGACCCTAACCCTTACCCTAACCTTAACCTTAACCCTTATTATTACCCTAACCCTAACCTTAACCCTAACCCTAACCCTCACCCCAACCTTAACCCTAACCTTAACCTTAACCCTAATCATTACCCTAACCCTAACCCTAAACCCTAACCCTAACCCTAACCCTAACCCTAACACTAACCCAAAGTATTTTTTTTAAACTTCTTCCCTTGCAATTCTTCCTCTTCATAAACCTGAAATATGAAAACAATCGCTCAATTTGTAAAGATTTCACTGATGTTTTCATGGATGGCGGAGGACGAGGGGTAGAGTCATCCTGTGCATACACACATTTCTCATATGCATACATATGCATACATATGCATACATATGCATACATATGCACACATATGCATACATATGCATACATATGCATACATATGCACACATATGCACACATATGCATACATATGCATACATATGCACACATATGCATACATATGCATACATATGCATACATATGCACACATATGCATACATATGCATACATATGCACACATATGCATACATATACGCATGCACATGTAAGATTATACTAGTCTCGGTGCTTATGCAGTTTACGGACCGGGTTATCTTTTAGATTGGATTTTCCAGTTAAATTCAATGTTTACGGTATCTTTTGCGTATTAAATTGTTAGGTGAAAGTACAGAATAGTTAATCAACCCCTTCATCCTCATGTTAAGAATGTTTTTTTTTAAATTATAACGTCATTATTTCAGCCCGGTATAAGTATCCTAGTCTCTCTACAGGATTTATTTTAAATAGATTATGGTTTTGTAGAAGACCCACTCTCTTCATCAGACAAGTAATGTACGTACAGGTGCGCTGTGTGTCATAAGATATATCTGTCCGGAGGTGTTATTCCAGAGTTTTCCGTCTCCTAGATTAGTTGTTCTGCCAAGTCTTGGTAGTCTAGTTTTATCTATGTGCCCATAGTTGGGGGGGGAGTAAGATTCATACTTTTACCAAACGTATTAGTTAAGGTGGTTCAATTTCCCTCGACAGAAATCGAACACGGCACGCCGAACCCACAATACGCATACTCATACACACGCACACATGCAAACGCACACATACATTCTTATATACACGCATATTTCCTCTCAAAAATCTTCACGCATACAGTTGAAGTGAGTGTCCCTAATGATGCAGGATTAAACAGAGCTGAAAGGGAGAAGATAACTAAATAGCAAGGTCTTATGTATTGCATGAAAAGAAACTGGAACCTTAAGAAAATCTCCATCATACCAGTAATTATAGGAGCAACAGGACGAATGAAAAAGAATTTCAAAAGCTATTTGGCGAGTATACCCGGTGAACCGAGTGCAAGAGAAATGCAAACAATTGCACTTAAAGGGACGGTTAGAATCTTAAAAAGATCTTTAGGCTGGAGTGTCTGAAATAGCCGGTGAATGTCTGGCATCCGGTAGGATGCCCCATCTCCAGCAAAAACGGAAGGATAAGAAAAATAAAAAAAATAAAGAGTGATTTATAAGATGTGTCTTTTTATTTCTATGATAGGTGTGGTCCGTCGGGCGTCTTACGTTTGAAATTGCATTTTTGTTTGACTGTCACGATTACGTTTGAAATGATATTTTCAGCACTAAACGCACAGATTAAATGGACTTATCTGAACTAAGATACGTCCACAAATATCTATAAGAGTTTCTGTTCGTCTGTTGATTCGTCGGTTTGTGACGGATAAATCTGCAATAGCACTTTCAGCGTGAAACGCGCAGATTGAATGGACGCATCTAGAGAATCGGCATTCTTGTGTGATCTTTTTTCGACTAATTTAACCTTTATTCCAAATTCTTCTCGTTTATATTTCATGGCGACTTTAACGTGAAACTTTTCCGAGAAAAGGAATAAAGAAGAAAGAAGTGTCTTTTTTGCTTTTTTTTTCGCTTTTTGTTGTAATCTTCTAATTCGAAATTGTTTGTTTTCTATTCTTCTAAGAACGACCCCCAACTCCTCAGTCGCACCTCATCGGGCCCATCATGACCCCCCCCCCTTCTTCGTATCAGAATTACTCGCACCGAAATCTCTTTCTTATCTTTCGTTTTTACTTATTTATTGCGCGACGTTAATTCAGCGGGTTTTAATTATTCATCCATCGCCTCCCCCTTCTCTCTCTCTATCTCTCCCCCCCCCTCTCTCTCTCTCTCTCTCTCTATATATATATATATATATATATATCCCTCTCTCTCTATCTCTTTATTTCTCTCTCTCTCTCTCTCTCTCTCTCTATATATATATATATATATATATATATATGTATATATATATATATATATATATATGTATATATATATATATATATATATATATATATATATATATATATCCCTCTCTCTCTATCTCTCTATTTCTCTCTCTCTCTCTCTCTCTCTATATATATATATATATATATATCCCTCTCTTTCTATCTCTCTCTCTCTCTATATATATATATATATCCCCCTCTCTCTCTCCTTCTCTCTCTTTCTGTCTCTCTCTCTTTCCTTCTCTCTCTCTGTCTTTCTCTCTCTCTCTCTCTCTCTCTCTCTCTATATATATATATATATATATATATATATATATATATATATACATATAGTACGTCAATGAAAATTAATAAGACCTGCAAATGGAGGCAAATCGGTATTTTCAGTTGTTCAAAACATGGATTTCTATACAGATTCCTCTGGATTTACCAATATTTCTGAGCCCCACGTTTTTTGGATTTCGTTATTGGTGGTTCCCTTGCCCGTTTGAACTTTAAAAAAAAAAAAATTTTTTTTATTTTTTTAATTTTTTAATTTTAAAAGAAAACATTTTCAAATTTGGAACTTTGACAGTCCTATCCTGTCAACTTATCAATCATAATTTTTCCTCTGATGATAAGATTTTAATCTTTGAAAAGCCTGGTTTAAGGAAAGAAAGAGATGAAAAATAAATGTTTTTATTAACTAAACTGCTCCTTGTTTTGAACAACTGAAAATACCGATTTGCTTCCATTTGCAGGTCTTATTAATTTTCATTGACGTACTATATTTTTGCTCTATCTATCTTTCTCACTCTCTCTTTCTCTCTCTCTCTCTATCTCTATCTCTCATTCTCTCTCTTCCCCTCTCTCTTCTTATTAGCATCACTTCTGTCGGAATATTTTCCAATGAACTTGGACGCCTCGGTTGCACCAGGTTTTCCTTGTGGTTTCTCGGTCTTATTTACTTTCTTTCTTTTTGTATTTCTCTCTTAAATTTCATTCATTCTTCTATGTAGCTTTCTCCGCTCTTTCTATTTCAGACATACAGTTCTATCGTTCGTTGTCTCTACTTAAAGCATTCTCTCTTTATGTGTATCAAGAGGCTTTCTATTTTACTTTCGTTCTCTCTTTCATTCGTTTTTACCTCCTTTCTTTTTTATTAATATAATCGAATGGAAAATAATACGACAGGCCAGTACATGTAGAAACTTAGACGACTCGTGTAGATTATGCTTTAATGAGAAATTTGAAATCCTAAACTTTAAAGACTCTCAAAACCTATTAAACTGTAGAAGTGAAATAGTAAACAACTGTTTACACAGAATAAAAATTTTCTTAGGTAAACACTACATGATAAATAAATAAATAAATGAACAAATAAATAAAAAAAACTAAACTAAACAAAAATTTAAAATATAAATACAAGCAAGTACATGTTACAATAAGGTCACTCATTATTTCGACACAATAAAGAAACAGGGATGGGCCACCCTATTGAAAACAGAAAAATAGAATAAGAAGTAAAATCAACCATACCTTTATTTGTGAGAAGCCCAACGATTGGCGATTGGCGATTGGCTAAGAGAATAACAAAGGATCTGATTGGTTAACTAGCGAGACTAAACACCATGTATATATATATATATATATATATATATATATATATATATATATATATATATATATATATATATGTGTGTGGCGTTTGTGGCGAACGTCTTCAGAAAATGAAGATATGGAAATAATTTTGAAGGCACACACATGGGGTGAGGGAAGGATGATCTGATTGGACCATATGAGAAGACATTAAGTGATGGTGGAATATGATAAGTAGGTGACACATTCTTCTATGTTTCTTATTCTTCTGTTTATAATTTTTTAAATTTATTTACTCTCTTTTACTATCACACCTAATGAGCTAGTATGGAGAAGGCGATGGGGAGGGGGAAAGGCGGCAGAGAAGCTGGCTAACGTGAACAAAAGGGGTGGGCATGAAATTGATACACTGGATGTTAGAATCCAAAGATTAATAAGAAAGAAACAGGGATAGGTCTGCTAATTTGTCACACATTAGGTTTTTAAAGAGACATTCATAAAAATGAAAAGCCATGGTGGACAAAATGCGTGAAAAGTTAAACAAACGGGAAAAACGGGTTAAAAGGGTGGGAGAAAAACAAAAATATAAATAGATTTCAAAAATAGAAAAAAAGGGTTCAGTTAGAGAGAGATGTATAAAAATGATTTGATTATCAATATATAAAAATAAAAATATATATATAAATATACACACACATACACGCACATGTGTATATATACATATACACAAACATGTGTATATATATCAATACATACATATACACATATACACACATATTCAAATATATATATATATATATATATATATATATATATATATATATATATATATGTAACAAGGAGTGAGGTAAAATAAAATACCTTTAAAGCATGTTAAAGAGGCGATATTAATTTTATTTAAAAAATAAAAATCGAAACCGATTTTTAAAAAAATTTCTTTTATAAACTTTGATTTTTAGTTTATAGTAATACAGATAATTTCGCCAAGTATAATTGGCCTCTTCAGTGTGTTGTAGATCCGATCTTATTGGACTGCCGGCCTCTGATGGTGCAACCGGCGTTTGAGATGGGTTTTTTTTCCACTTTCGGTACGAGATCACGCATGCACGCGAGTTATGTATAGATTTAAAAAGTTCATAACTTTTTTTCAAGCATCCTAATGGAATTAATAACAAGGAGTGAGGTAAAATAAAATACCTTTAAAGCATGTTAAAGATGCGATATTAATTTTATTTTGAAAATTTGCTGGCGGTGTGGAGGAAATCCTTAATGTAGTTTGGAAAGATGTGTTGGGAGGTTTTGAGTAGTTTGTGTGAACTTTTTGGGATGATCTTTTTTTCAATGCAACGGTTGAGGAAAAGGTCAGTCAGAATATCCCAACAATCCTTATTTCGAAACGTAGGCACAGACAGTGGCCGACATCCGGCGTCTACAAGCCCATAAATCAGCCATTAGTGTCCATTTATTGGAGCCTCAATTGTGCACTAGAGGGTATTCTGATTAGGCGTTTTCCGTCTTGTACAGAGCTCGTTCGACAATTCATATCCAGATTTTCGAAGCAATTGCCATCAATTTTCATTAAATTTTTACATCAACAATTGAGAACTGATGGCTGTACGTTGAAATACCTACCTCGCATATGCATTTTAAGCCTCGTTCGCTAATTCCTTTTATGGTTCTATTGATCATCCGTAATTTCACCCCATATATATTGTCGACGACTACCTTGACAAAAGGTCGACCGAAAGACGTCTAGCTAGCAATAAAATGTTTTTCTTCTCCGTTCATTAAATTATTTTCTTTTAACCATGTTACTAAAGTAAGAAAAATCAAACAAACAAGAAGAAAGGAAAACAGATTCTTGATCCTCTCTACTCGTGTTTTTTTTTTGTTGTCATTTTGGTAATAATAGCCTCCTTCTTTTTCAGTAATTACGAATGTTTATTTTAAAAATTGTACCTATAAAATATGTCCGTCTGTCTGTCTGTCTGTATGTATGTCTGTCTGTTAGCTTCTCTCTGTCGTTGTCTGTCTGTCTCTGTCTCTCTCTACACACACACATACACACACACACACACACACACATATATATATATATATATATATATATAAGGAAATGGTAGTTTGATTGTGTGTGTATATATATATATATATATATATATATATATATATATATATATATATATATATGATTATTTTTTATTTACACAGATCTGTACAAAATCTGCGACACTGGCATGTCGGTGTTATCAATTAACAGCTATTATAAACTGAGATCTCATCAGGAAGAGTTAAAATCGGATATATATATATATATATATATATATATATATATATATATATATATATATATATATATATATATATATAATACTAGCAGGGCTACCCGGCGTTGCCTGGGGCGATAAAAAACAAAGTAGTAGGAATTAAAGAGTGTGTGTAACATCTTTATATAAAAACCTCAATCTCTCTTCTTTCTCTAGTCGTCTCTCTTTCCCTGGTCCTTATTATTCCCCTCCCTCCTTCAACCCTCTATTTCCCTTTTTCCCATATGATTCTTCTCTTGTTTAAATGTGTTAAAAACTAATAATAATGTAATTTACGTAAATTCTCTTTACTAAATATGTATTTTATGTAACTGTGGATTTTCTCAAAGAAATATGTTATGTAAACAAACAAACATTTAGGATGAAAGTTATTAATTATTCTTACATTGTATTTTCGATCCCGACATAAAATTATATTTTATTTTTTAAAGACTTTAAAATCGAACTTGAATGCAATGACTGGCGGCCATTTTGTAATTTCCTATAATTTTCTTTCGTAAAATAGTAGCAATAATTTGATTAGCGTTTGTCGCTTATTTAAAAAAAACAATACCACAAAACTAAAAATTTAGAGGCGCGTCCCTGGCGCTAAGTACGTTAGATAAAATACTGTTCTTATATAAGATATTATAAAATGTACATGTACATGTATGTGTGCACGTACAGAGTGGTGGGCAGTGGCGGCTAGTGACGGACCTTCGCATAGTTTCTTACCCTCTCTATGTAAATAGAATTGCCGCTAAGAAACGTTAAATAAAATTAAAAGTTATTATTAGTATTACGTAATTAAATTACAATGTAACTCAGCAATTTCAAATTACTATAAAATATAATGAAAAATAACGGAAAAGGCCCCTCCCCTGATGAAATCTTCCCCATGGACCCTTAAGGGGTTGGTTTATAGATTCGGCAATACTCTCATCATCTTACTCTGTGAATTTTACATAAGAATACACTTTTATATGTTATGTATATTCTCTAAGCTTGTTTTAAAAACCTAAAGTGTGTTTTTAAACGTGAGTTATCGTTCTTCTTTAGCTATCTTCAAACAAATAAATGTCATTAAAAACCATAAATTGTTTTATGAACTTGAGGTATAATTTGCAGGACAACACTGAATACTTTTCTTATATAAGATATTATAAAATGTACATGTATTTGTGTACGTACAGAATGGCGGGCAGTGGCGGCTAGTGGCGGACCTTGGCGTAGTTTCTTACCCCCTCCATGTAAATAGAATTGACGCTAAGAAACGTTAAATAATATTAAAAGTTATTTCAAATTATTACGTAATTAAATTACAATATGACTCAGCAATTTCAAATTACTATAAAATATAATGAAAAATAACTGAAAAGCCCCCCCCCCCCTGATGAAATCTTCCCCATGGGCCCCTAAGGCGTGGGTTTATAGATTCGGGAATACGCCCATCAACTTACTCTGTGAATTTTACATAAGAATACACTTTTATATTGTATTTATATTTTCTAACATTTTTTTCTATAGGGCACACACACACACAAACACACAAACATACAGACATTCAATTTTATATAGAAGATATATATATATATACATGTATATATATTTACATATATATATACACACACACATATATATATATATACATATATATATATATATATATATATATATATATATTCACACAAAATAAGAACAGAATAGAATCAAGTGCTCAATGTTCTATAGGATAGAGCTATATCAAATATAAATGTAATTCGATTTAACACTGTAATTTGGTTTGAATCAGAGACACTTCTGATGTTAGTTCAACATTCCGTACAGATTCCCGAGTTCGACCAGACGCAACTGAAGAAGATCGGTGGTTAATCGGTTGAAACGTTGTGAGAAAAACATCCAAGATGAGAAGATGAGAATAGTAGTCCGAATATTCCAACTAATCCAAATTATCTTCATCTGAAAGATTCCAAAACATAAATGGTCCATAAACGGAATAACTTCCATGAACAAAGTTTGTTCACAAGAACCTGTCATCTGTGGAACACAATACCACAGTGTTGCTTCCCAGTTGACTACAACATGGTCATTTTAAAACCCAATGTTAATTGTTGTCAAGTCGTCTACTCAATCATTTACACCCATTGTTTCCAATCCACCCAAGGTGTTATTCATCGCCAACCGACAGACTCATTAACCTTTATCCTCGAGTGGCGTTTGGGCCTTGAAAAATGGTGTAATACTAGTAACAGAAAATAACGTTTGGGATTCTTTGGTTAACCATTTTGATTGTGAAAGGAATACTCATGAGATCTTACAGACAAATAATAAATATATAAGAACAGGAAAATATACCCGGTTAGTTTTGAACTTTCCAGTAGTCTTTCTGTGCTGTCGTTTCATTTCCTTTTTCCGCATTTTATTCCAGTTGTGCAGGCGATGCGCATGTGCAGATGCCGGAGCATTGAATCGAACAACTGCACAAACGATAGACAATATGAGCGTAGATTAATTATACATCAAATTGCTGCCAAACTTGAAAACTTCTCTACTCTGCAGCCAGCAACGCCACTACCACAGCATTCGTCACAATTCTTCATCTTCAACGCCACTACCATAGCATTCGCCACAATTCTTCATCTTCAACGCCACTACCTCAGCCATCGTCACAATTCTTCATCTTCAACGGCACTACCACAGCCATCGTCACAATTCTTCATCTTCAACGCCACTACCTCAGCCATCGTCACAATTCTTCATCTTCAACGCCACTACCATAGCATTCGTCACAATTCTTCATCTTCAACGCCACTACCATAGCATTCGTCACAATTCTTCATCTTCAACGCCACTACCTCAGCCATCGTCACAATTCTTCATCTTCAACGGCACTACCACAGCCATCGTCACAATTCTTCATCTTCAACGCCACTACCTCAGCCATCGTCACAATTCTTCATCTTCAACGCCACTACCATAGCATTCCTCACAATTCTTCATCTTCAACGCCACTACCATAGCATTCGTCACAATTCTTCATCTTCAACGCCACTACCTCAGCCATCGTGACAATTCTTAATCTTCAACGGCACTACCACAGCCATCGTCACAATTCTTCATCTTCAACGCCACTACCTCAGCCATCGTCACAATTCTTCATCTTCAACGCCACTACTACAGCCATCGTCACAATTCTTCATCTTCAACGCCACTACCATAGCATTCGTCACAATTCTTCATCTTCAACGCCACTACCTCAGCCATCGTCACAATTCTTCATCTTCAACGGCACTACCACAGCCATCGTCACAATTCTTCATCTTCAACGCCACTACCTCAGCCATCGTCACAATTCTTCATCTTCAACGCCACTACCATAGCATTCGTCACAATTCTTCATCTTCAACGCCACTACCATAGCATTCGTCACAATTCTTCATCTTCAACGCCACTACCTCAGCCATCGTCACAATTCTTCATCTTCAACAGCACTACCACAGCCATCGTCACAATTCTTCATCTTCAACGCCACTACCTCAGCCATCGTCACAATTCTTCATCTTCAACGCCACTACCACAGCCATCGTCACAATTCTTCATCTTCAACGCCACTACCATAGCATTCGTCACAATTCTTCATCTTCAACGCCACTACCTCAGCCATCGTCACAATTCTTCATCTTCAACGGCACTACCACAGCCATCGTCACAATTCTTCATCTTCAACGCCACTACCTCAGCCATCGTCACAATTCTTCATCTTCAACGCCACTACCATAGCATTCGTCACAATTCTTCATCTTCAACGCCACTACCATAGCATTCCTCACAATTCTTCATCTTCAACGCCACTACCTCAGCCATCGTCACAATTCTTCATCTTCAACGGCACTACCACAGCCATCGTCACAATTCTTCATCTTCAACACCACTACCTCAGCCATCGTCACAATTCTTCATCTTGCACGCCACTACCACAGCCATCGTCACAATTCTTCATCTTCAACGCCACTACCATAGCATTCGTCACAATTCTTCATCTTCAACACCACTACGTCAGCCATCGTCACAATTCTTCATCTTCAACGGCACTACCACAGCCATCGTCACAATTCTTCATCTTCAACGCCACTACCATAGCATTCGTCACAATTCTTCATCTTCAACGCCACTACCATAGCATTCGTCACAATTCTTCATCTTCAACACCACTACCTCAGCCATCGTCACAATTCTTCATCTTCAACACCACTACCTCAGCCATCGTCACAATTCTTCATCTTCAACGCCACTACCATAGCATTCGTCACAATTCTTCATCTTCAACGCCACTACCTCAGCCATCGTCACAATTCTTCATCTTCAACGGCACTACCACAGCCATCGTCACAATTCTTCATCTTCAACACCACTACCTCAGCCATCGTCACAATTCTTCATCTTCAACACCACTACCTCAGCCATCGTCACAATTCTTCATTATCAACACCACTACCTCAGCCATCGTCACAATTCTTCATCTTCAACACCACTACCTCAGCCATCGTCACAATTCTTCATCTTCAACACCACTACCTCAGCCATCGTCACAATTCTTCATCTTCAACACCACTACCTCAGCCATCGTCACAATTCTTCATCTTCAACACCACTACCTCAGCCATCGTCACAATTCTTCATCTTCAACACCACTACCTCAGCCATCGTCACAATTCTTCATCTTCAACACCACTACCTCAGCCATCGTCACAATTCTTCATCTTCAACACCACTACCTCAGCCATCGTCACAATTCTTCATCTTCAACACCACTACCTCAGCCATCGTCACAATTCTTCATCTTCAACACCACTACCTCAGCCATCGTCACAATTCTTCATCTTCAACACCACTACCTCAGCCATCGTCACAATTCTTCATCTTCAACACCACTACCTCAGCCATCGTCACAATTCTTCATCTTCAACACCACTACCTCAGCCATCGTCACAATTCTTCATCTTCAACACCACTACCTCAGCCATCGTCACAATTCTTACTCTTCAACACCACTACCTCAGCCATCGTCACAATTCTTCATCTTCAACACCACTACCTCAGCCATCGTCACAATTCTTCATCATCAACACCACTACCTCAGCCATCGTCACAATTCTTCATCTTCAACACCACTACCTCAGCCATCGTCACAATTCTTCATCTTCAACGCCACTACCATAGCATTCGTCACAATTCTTCATCTTCAACGCCACTACCTCAGCCATCGTCACAATTCTTCATCTTCAACGGCACTACCACAGCCATCGTCACAATTCTTCATCTTCAACGCCACTACCTCAGCCATCGTCACAATTCTTCATCTTCAACGGCACTACCACAGCCATCGTCACAATTCTTCATCTTCAACGCCACTACCTCAGCCATCGTCACAATTCTTCATCTTCAACGCCACTACCATAGCATTCGTCACAATTCTTCATCTTCAACGCCACTACCATAGCATTCGTCACAATTCTTCATCTTCAACGCCACTACCTCAGCCATCGTCACAATTCTTCATCTTCAACGGCACTACCACAGCCATCGTCACAATTCTTCATCTTCAACACCACTACCTCAGCCATCGTCACAATTCTTCATCTTGCACGCCACTACCACAGCCATCGTCACAATTCTTCATCTTCAACGCCACTACCATAGCATTCGTCACAATTCTTCATCTTCAACACCACTACGTCAGCCATCGTCACAATTCTTCATCTTCAACGGCACTACCACAGCCATCGTCACAATTCTTCATCTTCAACGCCACTACCATAGCATTCGTCACAATTCTTCATCTTCAACACCACTACCACAGCCATCGTCACAATTCTTCATCTTCAACACCACTACCTCAGCCATCGTCACAATTCTTCATCTTCAACACCACTACCTCAGCCATCGTCACAATTCTTCATCTTCAACGCCACTACCATAGCATTCGTCACAATTCTTCATCTTCAACGCCACTACCTCAGCCATCGTCACAATTCTTCATCTTCAACGGCACTACCACAGCCATCGTCACAATTCTTCATCTTCAACGCCACTACCTCAGCCATCGTCACAATTCTTCATCTTCAACACCACTACCTCAGCCATCGTCACAATTCTTCATCTTCAACACCACTACCTCAGCCATCGTCACAATTCTTCATCTTCAACACCACTACCACAGCCATCGTCACAATTCTTCATCTTCAACGCCACTACCATAGCATTCGTCACAATTCTTCATCTTCAACGCCACTACCATAGCATTCGTCACAATTCTTCATCTTCAACACCACTACCTCAGCCATCGTCACAATTCTTCATCTTCAACACCACTACCTCAGCCATCGTCACAATTCTTCATCTTCAACACCACTACCACAGCCATCGTCACAATTCTTCATCTTCAACGCCACTACCATAGCATTCGTCACAATTCTTCATCTTCAACGCCACTACCATAGCATTCGTCACAATTCTTCATCTTCAACACCACTACCACAGCCATCGTCACAATTCTTCATCTTCAACACCACTACCTCAGCCATCGTCACAATTCTTCATCTTCAACACCACTACCTCAGCCATCGTCACAATTCTTCATCTTCAACGCCACTACCATAGCATTCGTCACAATTCTTCATCTTCAACGCCACTACCTCAGCCATCGTCACAATTCTTCATCTTCAACGGCACTACCACAGCCATCGTCACAATTCTTCATCTTCAACGCCACTACCTCAGCCATCGTCACAATTCTTCATCTTCAACACCACTACCTCAGCCATCGTCACAATTCTTCATCTTCAACACCACTACCTCAGCCATCGTCACAATTCTTCATCTTCAACACCACTACCTCAGCCATCGTCACAATTCTTCATCTTCAACACCACTACCTCAGCCATCGTCACAATTCTTCATCTTCAACACCACTACCTCAGCCATCGTCACAATTCTTCATCTTCAACACCACTACCTCAGCCATCGTCACAATTCTTCATCTTCAACACCACTACCTCAGCCATCGTCACAATTCTTCATCTTCAACACCACTACCTCAGCCATCGTCACAATTCTTCATCTTCAACACCACTACCTCAGCCATCGTCACAATTCTTCATCTTCAACACCACTACCTCAGCCATCGTCACAATTCTTCATCTTCAACACCACTACCTCAGCCATCGTCACAATTCTTCATCTTCAACACCACTACCTCAGCCATCGTCACAATTCTTCATCTTCAACACCACTACCTCAGCCATCGTCACAATTCTTCATCTTCAACACCACTACCTCAGCCATCGTCACAATTCTTCATCTTCAACACTACTACCTCAGCCATCGTCACAATTCTTCATCTTCAACACCACTACCTCAGCCATCGTCACAATTCTTCATCTTCAACACCACTACCTCAGCCATCGTCACAATTCTTCATCTTCAACGCCACTACCATAGCATTCGTCACAATTCTTCATCTTCAACGCCACTACCTCAGCCATCGTCACAATTCTTCATCTTCAACGGCACTACCACAGCCATCGTCACAATTCTTCATCTTCAACGCCACTACCTCAGCCATCGTCACAATTCTTCATCTTCAACGGCACTACCACAGCCATCGTCACAATTCTTCATCTTCAACGCCACTACCTCAGCCATCGTCACAATTCTTCATCTTCAACGCCACTACCATAGCATTCGTCACAATTCTTCATCTTCAACGCCACTACCATAGCATTCGTCACAATTCTTCATCTTCAACGCCACTACCTCAGCCATCGTCACAATTCTTCATCTTCAACGGCACTACCACAGCCATCGTCACAATTCTTCATCTTCAACACCACTACCTCAGCCATCGTCACAATTCTTCATCTTGCACGCCACTACCACAGCCATCGTCACAATTCTTCATCTTCAACGCCACTACCATAGCATTCGTCACAATTCTTCATCTTCAACACCACTTCGTCAGCCATCGTCACAATTCTTCATCTTCAACGGCACTACCACAGCCATCGTCACAATTCTTCATCTTCAACGCCACTACCATAGCATTCGTCACAATTCTTCATCTTCAACGCCACTACCATAGCATTCGTCACAATTCTTCATCTTCAACACCACTACCTCAGCCATCGTCACAATTCTTCATCTTCAACACCACTACCTCAGCCATCGTCACAATTCTTCATCTTCAACACCACTACCACAGCCATCGTCACAATTCTTCATCTTCAACACCACTACCTCAGCCATCGTCACAATTCTTCATCTTCAACGCCACTACCATAGCATTCGTCACAATTCTTCATCTTCAACGCCACTACCTCAGCCATCGTCACAATTCTTCATCTTCAACGGCACTACCACAGCCATCGTCACAATTCTTCATCTTCAACGCCACTACCTCAGCCATCGTCACAATTCTTCATCTTCAACGCCACTACCTCAGCCATCGTCACAATTCTTCATCTTCAACACCACTACCTCAGCCATCGTCACAATTCTTCATCTTCAACACCACTACCTCAGCCATCGTCACAATTCTTCATCTTCAACACCACTACCTCAGCCATCGTCACAATTCTTCATCTTCAACACCACTACCTCAGCCATCGTCACAATTCTTCATCTTCAACACCACTACCTCAGCCATCGTCACAATTCTTCATCTTCAACACCACTACCTCAGCCATCGTCACAATTCTTCATCTTCAACACCACTACCTCAGCCATCGTCACAATTCTTCATCTTCAACACCACTACCTCAGCCATCGTCACAATTCTTCATCTTCAACACCACTACCTCAGCCATCGTCACAATTCTTCATCTTCAACACCACTACCTCAGCCATCGTCACAATTCTTCATCTTCAACACCACTACCTC
The DNA here is from genome assembly GCA_963556195.1 of Sepiola atlantica. NCBI lineage: Eukaryota > Metazoa > Mollusca > Cephalopoda > Sepiida > Sepiolidae > Sepiola > Sepiola atlantica. Next base: position 2,401,640 of record OY744518.1, read on the forward strand.
AGCCATCGTCACAATTCTTCATCTTCAACACCACTACCTCAGCCATCGTCACAATTCTTCATCTTCAACACCACTACCTCAGCCATCGTCACAATTCTTCATCTTCAACACCACTACCTCAGCCATCGTCACAATTCTTCATCTTCAACACCACTACCTCAGCCATCGTCACAATTCTTCATCTTCAACACCACTACCTCAGCCATCGTCACAATTCTTCATCTTCAACACCACTACCTCAGCCATCGTCACAATTCTTCATCTTCAACACCACTACCTCAGCCATCGTCACAATTCTTCATCTTCAACGCCACTACCATAGCATTCGTCACAATTCTTCATCTTCAACGCCACTACCTCAGCCATCGTCACAATTCTTCATCTTCAACGGCACTACCACAGCCATCGTCACAATTCTTCATCTTCAACGCCACTACCTCAGCCATCGTCACAATTCTTCATCTTCAACACCACTACCTCAGCCATCGTCACAATTCTTCATCTTCAACGCCACTACCACAGCCATCGTCACAATTCTTCATCTTCAACACCACTACCTCAGCCATCGTCACAATTCTTCATCTTCAACGCCACTACCTCAGCCATCGTCACAATTCTTCATCTTCAACACCACTACCTCAGCCATCGTCACAATTCTTCATCTTCAACGCCACTACCATAGCATTCGTCACAATTCTTCATCTTCAACGCCACTACCTCAGCCATCGTCACAATTCTTCATCTTCAACGGCACTACCACAGCCATCGTCATAATTCTTCATCTTCAACGCCACTACCTCAGCCATCGTCACAATTCTTCATCTTCAACACCACTACCACAGCCATCGTCACAATTCTTCATCTTCAACACCACTACCACAGCCATCGTCACAATTCTTCATCTTCAACACCACTACAACAGCCATCGTCACAATTCTTCATCTTCAACACCACTACCACAGCCATCGTCACAATTCTTCATCTTCAACGCCACTACCATAGCATTCGTCACAATTCTTCATCTTCAACGCCACTACCTCAGCCATCGTCACAATTCTTCATCTTCAACGCCACTACCTCAGCCATCGTCACAATTCTTCATCTTCAACGCCACTACCACAGCCATCGTCACAATTCTTCATCTTCAACACCACTACCACAGCCATCGTCACAATTCTTCATCTTCAACACCACTACCACAGCCATCGTCACAATTCTTCATCTTCAACACCACTACAACAGCCATCGTCACAATTCTTCATCTTCAACACCACTACCACAGCCATCGTCACAATTCTTCATCTTCAACGCCACTACCATAGCATTCGTCACAATTCTTCATCTTCAACGCCACTACCTCAGCCATCGTCACAATTCTTCATCTTCAACGCCACTACCTCAGCCATCGTCACAATTCTTCATCTTCAACGCCACTACCACAGCCATCGTCACAATTCTTCATCTTCAACACCACTACCACAGCCATCGTCACAATTCTTCATCTTCAACACCACTACCACAGCCATCGTCACAATTCTTCATCTTCAACGCTATCGTTATTCCCACCTGGTTTTCCAAACATGTTTCGTTTTTCTCCACATTATCATCGTGTCTAAAAAAAAACAGGCCATCTTCTTTTCCGTCGCCGTATTTTCGTATTTTTCTTTCTTCACTTTTTATTTTCTTGTCGCTTTGAACCACATACATATATGCATCTATATTCCGACTAATATAAGCATTCTATGTTTCTCCGTTTTTATTTGTCTGTCGGTCTCTGCTATTCAGACTAACAATAAATATTAGACATCAATTAATAAATAATCCCCAAATTTCAGTTTCTTTTGGGGTAATTTTAAAGTATTTTGATATTAGTCCAACCGTCGATTTGAAAAGTCAAATCTTTCAGATTTACATTAAATTTGATCTATAGTCATTAGACCCCAATCATATAAAATTCCCTAGATTTCTATTTCTTGTTAAGACCCCTTAAGCTTAAGCCGTACGTTTTATACATTTTCTAGAATCAAATGCTTGTAATGGATTTTTTACAAAATAGGAATTAGGATTCTAGACACAAGCATTATATTTTGATTATTTTTGTATTTATTTATGATTAGTGTTTGGAATTTGTCATCAAAGTGGTGCAAAACTGTTTTATTTAGGGAATTATGTGTACCTCTCCTGGCACGGATATCCTAGTTATTTTTTATTTTTTCGTATTTTATAACTACTTCAATGGTCATAGATCTTCAAGTTAAGGACGGGAAAAGAGCGTGTTTAATACCAATAACAAGATTCGAAACTGGCACCTCAAAGACTGAAACCCGACGCATTGCAACTGAGCCGAACCCTGTTCCATCCACTAGCGAGGATTGACTCTGTGGTAAAACGTCAGTCTCGGTTTCAAATCTCGCTAGGTTCATCCACGCTGACGAGTTGTAAGATAATTATATTTTTAAAAGTATGTTCCTTCCTATATGGAGGCATCACATTGGTGAAGGAAAATTTATTTCCATCTAGCATTTAGGCAAAATGTTTTTCCGTATACATTTTCGAATTCGTTTAAAGTATGGCAAATAAAAAAATAAACAAATCAATGACATCTATAAAAGCGACACATTTTATCTACTAGTGGGAATTGGTTCAGTGGTAGAGCTTCGAGCTTCAGTTTCTGGGGTCCTGATTTCAAATGTCGCTAGGTTTTGTTACGCTGAAGAGTCGCAAGACGACGAAACACGTGTCTGTGGATAATTATATTTTAAATACATAACAGAGCGATATGTATTTCTGGGGATTGGCTCTGATAAGAAGTTGTCTCTCCTCCCTCATATAAGGTATTGTTAAAAACAAGGTCAGGTATTGGTTTTGATGAAAGTGTTTCTGTGGAACGAACTGGATTCGATCCCGGCACACCCAGACCCTCAGTTCACGTCAGTAACCACTTAGCCACCGTTCCATCCCCTAAGGTAATACTAATGCAATTCTACCGACTTGACAATAGTAGTTTCATCTGCGTCATTGATTCAGAGTAATATCAAGAAGCGGATGAAACTCATCTAACACTGAAGAAAACGAAACCTGTGACCCCCAATATGTTACAAGATTATTTTCATATAGCAATTAAAATCTGCCTAAAACTATACAGTATAAAATCCTTTTGGAGAGAGAGAGAGAGAGAGAGGGAGGGAGAGGGAGAGAGAGAGAGAGAGAAAGAGAAGTAGAGAAACGTCATTAATATATCCAGTCAAAATTTCAGGTAATTTACTCAAGTTAAATGGAAAATTTATTCACACCACCTCTGTCAATTTTATACTTGATTTGAAAAGAATCTCAAATAAGAAAACAAACCCAATTACATTTCAGGATGAATTTCAAAACATAAGACACCAGTAGTTCGACTACAAATAGATGAAACCCAAGGTGAGTACGCAGTCGGAAGTGATGTCATCCGTGGTAGAAAGGAATACACAAAGATACTACCGAGGACTGTATCAATTTGCCAGGCTGATGTAATAACCATTGATTTGACATTGTAATAAACAAAACCTCATGGTCAAGTAAATTGATCGTATGTACCGAGTTAATATCATAACTGAAAAACAAAATAATGAACAACCCACTAATTATTAAACTTCGCAATAGAATCAATAACCTCTGCATCACAAAAACAACCATCTTCTGATGGATACCGATCCATGTTGGCATTCAGAGAAACTAACATTCCATACATGGATTTAGATCCATGTATCACCAATTAAAAAGTAATAAATAAATATTTGGAATATCTGGAGGAATAATAAACTAAAAAAATTCAAATAACGATGTCTGCTTCATTTACAGCATATATTGGTGAAATGCATTGATTTCAATTAAATCTGTACTTGACATTACCAGGTGGGTTATCTGTAGAACCTTTTAGCAGGTGAATTCGAACAGCATATATTGATTCCTGAATGAAGTAACGTTGCATAAAATATGAATTCATCCGCCTACTTTCTAGTCATTATTCCTTGCTGCGTGTGCAAAATCTAAAAATTTCAGTACTCTCGCAGATTTCCAAGTTGTGACGACGTAGTTCCTCGAACGCTCGGCGAACTGTTCACATTTTTTTTTTTTGCAAACAATTTCTTGTATATTATTTCTTGATTGCCCAGAAGAGGGCAATATCTTAATTGTTATCTTTTCCAGTTCTCTTTAAGAGGTTAGGGTTGGGTGGTTGAGGAAGACTGAAAATTGAGGACGGGGGGCGATAAAATGCTTTTTTAAAATTTTGTTATTCTTACGGTCATTCGGAAGAGGGGGTAGGGTCTGTGGCACCTGCGCTTAGGATTAGTTTAGGGTTAGCTTAGCGTTATCGCTATTTGTAGGGTTCAACTGCTTTTTTGTGAGGAAGGTAAAATGCGAATAGGGGAAGAAGGCCGATGAATTGGAATTAAGCATATTAACGAAATATTAGAAGAAGAAGAAGAAGAAGAAGAAGAAGAAGAAGAAGAAGAAGAAGAAGAAGGAGGAGGAGGAGGAGGAGGTTAGGAAGTAGGAAGCAATTTCGCCGAAATTGAAGAGGAACAATCACAAATCTGCGAAAGTACCTGGCAAAAAAATCGGGTTTCCCAAATATTTAGCTCCACAATTTACTGTTTGCATGTCACAGCAAATTTCGTAATTTGTCGGTGAAACTCGGGAATCTTTGTTAAATTCTTAGATGATTCTTCTGCATTTGTACAAAAAATGCAAATAAATCCATTAGTTCTACCAAACAGAATGATTCCAAAGAATGGTTATTCTATTTTTTACTTTCGGTGAGCATTTAATGACCACCTTAGGTTGAGATGCCGTGAAACAAAGAAAAAATAATTCTGCTCGCCGAGTTCCAACCAGGGACTTAATTTTTTTTTATAACATAGTCCACCCCAAACAAGGCAGGACGCCACAATAGACGTAAGGGGCAACTGAGAAAAAAGGGAGAAGGTTTGGGGGGTTAACCTAAATTGGGAGCTGCGTAGCGAGATGTCTGTTTACATTAGTTTTAAATGTCTGCATGTCAGTACCGTCGGAAAAACAGGGGGCAGGGAGGGAGTTCCAAAGGCCAGCAGCTCGAGGAAAGCAGCTATTTTAGTAGAAAGCTATCCGGCAGTTCATCGGAGCATAATCAATTGAAGTATTTGTAAAACAAGCACAAGGATGCTACACTGCGGCGATGGGACAGAGACTGGAGCTTGGTTGACAGTGAGAGACCTATTAGGTTAAGTTGAGTCGTTTATTTTGAGAGTTTATAGATTATTTTATTAATAAACTTGCGTATCTTATATTTGGCGGGTTTCTTAACTATCTCAAGTGGCACATTACGATACACACGTATTGACATGTCGTTCACAGTGGTATGACATCTTCTGTCTATCTATTATCATAATATCTGGGAGGTGAGCTTGAAATTTCCTGCCAGTGTGTATAATAAAATTACATAAGATGGTTGTGTTTTTCCATGTCCGTGACAAGATATGATGCTCAAACGATTTTCTAATGTGTCCATAGAATTGGCATAGTTTCTAGTTCAGATATTGGCCAATTCTTTCGTGCCTTTTTCTGTATTCATCAAGCGCTAATACCGTGTAAACTATTAAGTGGTCGATAGTTTCTGGATATTTTTCATATTTATTGGATCACAGGTATTTTGCGATGTTAGCCCGATAGTTACTTATATATATATATATATATATATATATATATATATATATATATATATATATATGTGTATATTGTTTATTAAATATTATATTAATATGTGTGTGTGTGTGTGTGTGTGTGTGTTTGTCTAAAGCAGCTTTGATTAATTTATAAACGAAAATAAAAGCAGGGATACTCACTAAGTTTAACATATCGCAGACTTAGAACTTTTATAAGCCGATTTACCGCTGGAAAATTCGCAAATACAAAAGAGGATTTAACTATATAACAGTGAAACATAAATAAGGAAACTTAACTTAAATTGTGAAATAGAAAACATGGATTATCAGCTGTTTACCAGGTAACTGTTTCGGAGATTTCAAAACAGAACAGCTATTAAATTCATGGCTAATTCATATATATAAGAAAATGAAAAGATGAAAATAAAAATAAGAAATATACAATATTTATTAATCCAAATAAATAGTCGTTTTTGAGTCTTTGCTCTCTTTTATTTCTATAGATTCATTATTTCAAAAGACTGTGTTGTATTATCAGTTTAGAAAACAGTGAACCTTTTTGGTCATATAGGTGTGATACATGAAAAAAAAGAAGAATTTATTTATTTTGCTATTCCTATTATTCCTTTTATACGAACTCCTATGAATTTAACTCAGCGGTAAGAACAATGCACACACGTCTGTTAAATTATTTTCCAAAGTTTCCCATAATAGAACTCCACTAATGAATTCCAATTAGTCGCCTCAGGCAAGGCACGAAACTACTTCAATGTCAAAAAACAGTCAACGATAAGTATTAGATGGATAGATTCTTATCCAGAAAGCAGCAATTCTTCCCCCTTTATCAGAAACATCGCTCATGGAATGTGAAGACTAAAGGACAAAATAAGGAAAGCGAGAGTTACAAGACTGCCAAAAGTTAACCCAAGTTGGTCACTTTCTACTCTCCTAGGGTAGAATTGGAAACTATCTCTACCTATCCAGCGTTGCCCGGTCGTAGTGTTTGTACTTGGAATTTGTTTTAGTTATGTAATTTATGCCGTTTCCGGGGGTTTCTTTTTATATATATATATTTTTTGTTCCCCCCCAAAAAGAATTAACTATAAACTGACAATTAGATAATTTGAAGACGGCGTCCACATGAAAATAATTCTAACTCGGTGAAAGTATTTTTCGGAATTAAATAAATCAAATAACATTTTATTATCCTCAACATAAACTTCATTGATACCGATTTATTTTTGTGCTTCATGTTAGTTTATTTTCGTGTTGAGATTTAAGTCTGTGGTTGAATTAGCTATTATTCTTGACTCACAACAAGTCATTATTAATACTTGCTCAGGGACAATAACATGTGATCCTCCTTAGATTTCCAGCAATTTTTACCTCATTTGAAAACAATTGTAAATAATTTTGCATTATCGAAACAGCCGCTTACTAATATTTTTTTCGCTGACAACTACCGTTGGCCGTTTCTGGAATTAAGTGGCAACAAGCCTCTCAAAAGTTCCAGCACCCTCTGTGCTCTTCTGGTGGAGGTCTGATTGATGCTTTTTCTCCGCGACCATTTATTATTATTATTATTAGTAGTAGTAGTAGTAGTAGTAGTAGTAGTAGTATTGTTATTAGTTGTACCCACTAGGAGTTCTCACACAGATTGCTCACCGACGAAAACCAGTGGTATTCCCTGGAGTGTGAGTGACAACAAGCCTCCCCAGATTTCTAGTATTCTTCACCTCTTTTTCAGTAACCACCGCAAATAATGATGCGGTATCGCAACAGCCGCTTACCATTGATTTCTCGCTGGTAATGACAATTGGTCTTCTCTGGGATTTGGGTGGCAATAAGCCTCCCCAACGTCCCAGCATTCTCTGCACTTTTCCAGTGGAGGTCTGGTTTGTGCTGTCCCTCCTCGGTCTTCTCATCCTCCTCGACCCTCTACAAATATTGTGTCTGATGTCCGCCAAGGCCGGCACCATTTTTTTTTTAAATAAAAAATAATAAATAAATAATTAATTTTTTTTTAATTAATTTAAAATAAAAAATATATATATTTATTTAAATTATTATTTTTTTAATTTTTAAATAATTTCCTGTTTTTCGTTTCAATTCCTTAATTTTTCCTTTTTCTCTTTCCTTATTTAAAATAAAAAATTTTTTTAATTCTTTTTAATTAAAAAAAAATTGGAGGGAGAGAGGGAGGAGCTTATAGTGTTTCTTGTAATTTCTGTTTCTTTGGTTCATTTTTGTGTAGTGATAGCTGATGCCGGTGTAATTTGTTGGGGGGGGATTATGAAGGTTTGTTTCTTGCAGTTTCTGTTCCTTGGTACTTTTGTAGTGTTTTTCGTGTGGTTTTGTTTTCTCTCTGTTGTAAGGTCCTTGTGACTGATTACCCTTCGGAGCTTATGCGTGTTGGTTTCTGCATTCGAGGATTTTCCTTAAGATTGCAGCTGTTTTATGGTCCCTTGGATTCCAATTTCTCCCAGTCTTTTCTCCAGGTTTTTGGGGATTGTTCCTAGTGCTCCTACGATTATTGGTATTATATTAACTTTCTTCATGCTCCATATTCCTTTCAGTTCTCTGGCTAGTTCTGTGTATTTACTTCGTTTTTCCGTGTCTTTATCTTCACTCTGTGGTCTACTGGAACGGCGAAGTCTACGATTTTACAAGATTTTTCCTTTTTGTCAATTATAATAACATCAGGTCTCCTTGCTTGTATGAGTTTATCTGTTTGTATATCCATATCCCAGAGGATTTTGTGTTTTTCGTTTTCCAGTACTGTTTCTGGTTTATGTTTTTACCATTTGTCTGCATATTCGAAGTTCAATTGTTTGCACAGTTTCCAGCACAGTCATATCTGTTCTTGTATTCTTTTTGGGCAGGTTTGCTACATTCACTTATTATATGATTTACTGTTTCGTCTCTTTGTCCACACAGTCTGCATTTATTGTTTTCCTGTGTTTTATCTATTTTAGCTTTAATGTAGTTTGTCCTAATCGCATTGTTCTGTACAGCCATCAGTAAAGATTCCGTTTCTCTGTTCAAGTTTCCTATTCTTAGCCATGTCCAGCTATTTGCGTTGGTTTCTTCTCTTGTGGGTCTTATGAAGCGTCCATGTAGTTGTTTTTCTTCCCATTTTTCTTTTCTTGTCTGTTTGTGTCCAGTTTCGATGCTTCCTGCGTTGTTCGTTGGGACGGCATCTCTTGCTGCGGTGATCAGCCTTTCTGTGTTCTGGTTTATGTATTTCTCCAGCTCTTTTTTAGTGTCGTCCACACAGTCTTCTATACCTACCAGTCCTCTTCTCCCTTCGTTTCTCTTCACGTAGAGTCTGTCTGTATCGTCTTTTGGACGTAGTGCATTGTGCATAGTCATTAATTTTCTAGTCCTTTGGTCAAGGTGTCTGAGTCTTCTTTAGTCCAGCTTATAAATGGTCCAGAATATCTTATTAGTGATACTGCCCAGGTTTTTATTCCTTTGATTAGGTTTCTGCTATATAATTTTGTTTCTAAGAGCTTTCTTGTTCTCCTCAGGTATTCTTTTCCAATCTTCTCTTTTATTTCTGTTGATTTGATTGTGTCTGCTTCCAAAACTCCCAAATATTTATAGCTGTCTTGTTCATCTAGCGCCCTCATCTGCTCTTGTTTGGGTAGTCCCATGCCATCAGTCGTCTCCAGCTTTCCTTTTTTAATCTCTAGCAATGCACACTTTTCCATTCCGAATTCCATTTTAATGTCCTGACTGAAGATTCTGGTCGTATTTATCAGCATTTCCAGTTCCTTTTTGCTTTTTGCAAATAGCTTCAGGTCGTCCATGTACATGAGATAGTTTATTCGTTGTTCTCTGCCTGTGAACTTGTATCCGGCATCACATTTCCTGAGTATGCAGTTGAGTTTCCTCATGGCTATGATAAACAGTAGTGGAGATAGGGAGTCTCCTTGGAAAATGCCTCTCTGTATTTTTATCTCCGTCAAGTATTGTCCTCAGCTGTCAGTTCTAATCTCCATGTTTACATTGCTTTCTTGATGAGATTAATAATCTTGTCGGGTATCTTGTAAATGTTTAAACATTATTATTATTATTATTATTATTATTATTATTATTATTATTATTATAATTATTATTATTATTATTATTATTATTATTATTATTATTATTATTTACTCACTAGGAGTCTTCACACAAAACTATTCAGTGATTGCTCACTGACAATAACCAGTAGTGTTACTTGGCATCTGACAAGTCTCCCCAGCTCTTTCGATAACCATTGCAAATTATTTTGCGTTATCGCAATGGCCGCCTACCATTGATTTATCGCTGGCAGCGATCATTAGTCTTCCCTGGAGTCTCCCCTAAGTCCCAGTACTCCATACCCTTCCAGTGGAGGTTTGGTTAGTGCTCCCTCTCCTCGAACTTTCCATACTCCTTGACCCTTCACAACCCTTTTAAGGAAAGAGGAGCAGTTTATGAGATTTCTTGTAGTTTCAGTTCCTTTGGGTTCAAGTCGTACTCTTTCTATGTGTTTTATTTCCATCGCAACCCCCAACGTGGTTTGTGAGCATTCGTTACTGATGTGGGGTTGTTTCTGTATTCGAGAATTTTCCTACAGATTTCAGCTGTTTTCTTCATTGATTTCCCTATAATATCGGTCTTCCCTTTCATTCTAATTTCTCCTAGTCTTTTTCCAGTTTTTTTTTCGGTACTGTTCCTAGTGGTCCTACGATTATTGGTATTTGTTGTGGTTGCAAGGTTGAACAATAATTAGTGAGGAATACAATGAAGACGCAAACAACAAGGAGAATACAATAATAAGTGTATTAAAGAAAAGGTATAGTTACAGTATGTACAAATGAAGGTGTCGAGTAAGAGAGTCTTTGTGGGAGGACATGTACGCTCTTCGGCGTCACTTCCGGTGGCATTTAGGTAACACACCCTAAGGCCAACCTAGGCTTGCCATTTATAGTGTAACGTTATTCGTATATGCAAATGAGTGGTTGCCACCACAACACCCCCCTCCCAAGATTTGAAGTCACACAGATTTCAATATCTTTTTCTTTACGTATACGGTGGGGGCTGCCCACTCGCTGTGTTCTATTTTTGATAGAATTCCTGTCTGTTCCAATCTATCTAATTCTTTATTAATCTTTTCCAACCCAGCGAACGGAACGTTTCGCTTTTTTCTAAAAATTGGGCTGGCGTTTTCTTTAAGTTCAAACGAGGCCTTGAATTTATTACAGCGACCTAAGTTAGTCGTGAATGCTTCAGGAAATAATTCTTTTAAATCGTCTTTTATATTTACTGTTGTTGGAGAAGAACATTCTATTTTTTTACAGAATGTATTGATTGGCTTATCCCATAGTCCAAATTTCTCAATTAAATCTATTCCAAACAGATTTTCACTATTTTTCAGTACGAATATTTTTAATTTCTTCGTAATCCCTTTTAATTTTATCGGAAGGACAACTTCTCCTTCAAATTTTATACCACCACCAGTTACCGTCCGGGCTGATTTACTTGTTTTCATCATGGTTGGTTTTTTACCCAACTTTTTCCATGTATTCAGGTTTATAATAGAAATATCGGAGCCGGAGTCGAGTTGTAACTTTATTGGTGTTTTAAATATTTCCACTTTTACGTATTTTCGCCGATCTTTGTCTAATTTTGTATTTGATTTTGTTTGCTGTACTCTCTTTCTGGTGTAATCTTTATATCTACAGCAATCGCTTTTGTGTCCCACCTTCTTACAAATGTAGCATTTTTCTTCTTATAAGGACAATCTGATTCCCAATGCTTTTCTGCACATCTCTTACAGTTATATCTAGGAAGAGGCTTGTTATTTGATTTTGTTTGCTGTACTCTCTTTCTGGTGTAATCTTTATATCTGCAGCAATCGCTTTTGTGTCCCACCTTCTTACAAATGTAGCATTTTTTCTTTTTATAAGGACAATCTGATTCCCAATGCTTTTCTGCACATCTCTTACAGTTATATCTAGGAAGAGGCTTGTTATATTCTGTCCTATATTTATGGTTATTAGGATTGTAATATCCCGTTCCATTTCGATTGCTTTTCTTTGTAAAGTTCTTGGTTGGTGTGTATGGTTTTCTAACTTTTCTTACATATGCCACTCCGGATTCTTCTATATTTTTTTAATCCTTTTTTAGTGTAATGGCCCTTTCACAGTCCTCTGCTAGTTTCTAGAGGGTTAAATCTTGCTCAGATTCCAGCTCTAATAACCCTTTAAAAAAGCCCACAGAAACTGAAATTAAGGGAATGTTTATTAATGTCTAATATATATTATTAAAATTTCACAAAAATCAGAGGTATCTGAATTTTAACAAACGACTTCCACCCCTTTTTTACCCCTTTTACATCAAACTAAATTAAACAAAATATAGCCTGCGCCTGGACCCCTTACGTCTAGCAACCGTTTTCCAAAGTTCATAATGATCGGTTAAATAGTTTAGGAGTTAATAATGTAATACAAATATGTAGACATACCTTACATTATATATACGGATTACACCAAGGAAGGTCGAACGATCGCAGTCGAAAATTTTGTTCTCTAAAAAAAATATTTTTGAAAGAGACATTTTTGGTATTCCGACACGTCAACAAATAAGATATATTAAAATATATTTTTTTCACATTATTTTCACACACACACACACACGTATATATATATATATATATATATATATATATATATATATATATATATATATATATATATATATATGGAGAGTTTCAATTACCTACTAGACACCATCCTCGAGTGAATAAGGTCTCTCTGTACAAGGGTTTGTCAGAACAACCTGACATGAAGTTACTTCACCCTATAAGTAAACCCTGACCAAATATTCAATATAACATAGTATTCGAAGCCCAAATAAGATCCCCTCAACACGGCTATACACTGGCTCATACGAGGAATAGTGCACCTTCTTCAAGTCATGTTACCTCTAGTAACACCACTTGACTGGATACTCCACCAGACTAGATGAATTCTTATCCTGGAATTCGTTAAGAGCAAGAGACCCCAAGAAATATATCCTACAACATAATTATCTAATTAATTGGGGAGAGGAAAATTAATGTTCTTAAATTATTTACGAACTCAATGTTTAACTGGTAAAGAATGAAGTTTAATCTCAGATAGATATAAAGTGTTAGCCCAGAAAAGGGGCCCTTGTTTTCTGAGAAATTCGACTGAAACAATACTATATATATATATATATATATATATATATATATATATATATATATATATATATATATATATATATATATATATATCCGTCTAGATCAGGGGTGGGCAAACTTTTCAGAGCAAGGGCCACATTAAAAAAAAATTTTTTTTACTGGGTCGCATAGTATATTTTCCAATATAAATGATATCTGAAATAACCGAAATATATGGATTGCAAAGCGAAAATGCAATAATTTTTCATTTACTAGCATTTTGAAGGGCAGCATGAATTACATTGGCCGTAGTTTGCCCATCCCTGGTCTAGATCGTATGATGTATCTAAATAAAAGGCTATTTTTAATTTTGTACAATTACAAAAACTTTGAATCTTTTTGTAAATAATCTATTTCCTCGCCATATTCAATTCATTTTCTTTGATTTCGTTTTGTGATAGATGTTCACCCCCCCCCAGCCTAACCCTCTTTCTTTCTTTCTTTCTTTCATTCATTTCTTCCTTTAATTTAAATTTCATTTATTTTTTTTTGTTTTTTTTTTTGTCGTTTTTTTATTTTTTAATAATAAACTGCTCTGCCCCTCAAATCTATTCCGGGGCTGTTATTTGGACGCGTCCGCACGACACACGCACAGACGCGCACCTGCGGTATGTTCCGTGGTCGCCGCCGCCGCCGCCGTCGCCTCGTGTGCACACGCGCCTCTGTTTGCATTGCATTTTTCTTCTTCTTCTTCTTCTTCTTCTTCTTCTTCTTTTGTTCTTCTTCTTCTTTTGTTTCTTTTTCTTCTTCTTCCTTCTTTTCTTTTCTTGTTTTTTTCTTCTTTTCTTTCTTTCTTCTTTTTCTTCTTTTGTATTCGTATTCAATTTACGGATATTTTTTTCGACGACGATCGCTCGCACCTTGTGTTGTGCTCCACCCTTTCACCGACGTCACGATTCGTCGATTTTCCTCTGGACTACCAACAGTGCTTCCCTCCCCACTTACACTCTGTCACACTAACTCTGTCTATTCCCCTTTCCTCCTTCCCCCCTAACTGCACTATCTCCCCCTCTCACCGGTTCTCTCCATCCACTCATTCATCCAACGAGCACTTCGCACAAAACACTCACAATATAACACGACAGTGACGACGTCGACAACAACAAAACGACAACTGAAACGTTTGATCAACCGGCTGAGACGGATTATTATTATTCTTTACTCACGCCGAGTTTTCACACGAGTTATTATAAATAATCGTTCACTGACAAAAACAGGTAGTGTTCCCTGGGCTCCGAGTGACAACAAGTCTCCCAAGATTTCAAGTATTTTTTGCTTATTTCCGTATTGTTACAAATCACTCTGCCTTCTTGCAACAGCCGTTTACCATTGAATTTAAACAGAGTAAAAAAATCTGATGCTGCTGCTGATGATGATGACCCAGTCAACGTACAGGAACTACTCGCATAAATTTATTTTTATTTTTTCCGGATCTTGCTCAATAAAACGCCACTGACGCAAACACGATATATCGCGCATCGTGAGGCAAGAAAATGTTTAATAAAAAATAATTCATTCGCTATTTTGCTGTTTCGAAGGAATTAGCTTACTAAAAATGCGGAAAGAATGAAAAAAAAAGGAAACCTGACCGGAATTACTTTGGATTTAAAAAAGTAGTGTTTTTTGTTTTTTTTGTTTTTTGGTTTGTCTTTTTGCCCGGAACCTTATTTTGACTTTTCGGTCATTACTATTCGATTTTCGATTTTTTTTCGGCCTTGAAGAAAAAAGTCTTTATTTAAAAAAAAAAAAAAAAAAAAATGAACGACAAAAACAAAACAAAACCAAAGGAAACAAGAGCAAAAATATCACCGAAAAATATAACTTCAACTGTGGATGGATAAAATCTTTAAAAAATCTTGTCAACATCTAAAAAAAAAAATTAAAGACTTTGTTTTAGACAAAACTTTATTTACAATCTACTCTGATTTTTACGCGTTTGATTTTATGGCCTCGAAAATAAAAGTGATACCTAAATTAAAAAAATACAAATCCCCAAAATATAACACTTTTTTTCTCCCCCCCCCCCCAAATCATAAACCTGAATATGTTAACGTTCGGTTAACATTTAAAGAATAAACTAAAAAAAATATTTTTCATACTTTGAAAAAATTAAATAATTAAAATTAATCTAACAATAACAAATAACAGTTAAGTAATAAAATGCACTTTTTGAAACTTAATATGAAAATATCAGGGGAAAAAATGAACTAAATATGCAAACATTTTCGAAAATGAATCAACTTTGTTTTGTTTTATAAATTGTTTAGTACTTTTTTATTTCGATTTACTTCAGTCGAAGTTCTCAAAAATCAAGGGACTAACACTTAGTCTCTATATGTGATACATAGATATTCGAATATTCCATTAAAGTTCTCCTTTACCTCTCAAACGTTAAGTTTGTAAAGAAGTTCAGAACATTAATTTTCCTCTCCCCAATTGAATAGTTAACTATGTTACTGTATATCTTTCCTGTGGTCTCTTGGTCTTACCGGATTCCAGGACAAGAATTCATCTAGTCTGGTGGAGATAAACTCACTAGAAGAAGGTGCACTATTCCTCGTGTAAGCAGGTGTATAGGCGTGTCGATGAGATCTTATTTCGGCTTTGAATGCAATGTTATTTTGAATATTTGGTCAGGATTTACTTTTAAGGTGAAGTATTCTCATGTCAGGTTGTCCTGACAAACCCTTGTACGGAGAGACCAAAGACACTCGAGGATAGTGTTTAGTAGGTAATTCTAACTCCCCTAAGTAGGTATGCGATGTGTTGAGTCTCGAAGTTAAAACGAACAACAATTTCAAGAAAGAACTTTTGATTCCACCCCTAAACCTGAATATATCAGCGTTGGATTCAAATGCAAGGAAATAATCATCTTGAAATCTATAAACTTTGTTTTTGATTCTAAATTCTTTCAAATTGGGTTTGCTATTTTTTACCGATTTGAAGCCGAAAATGATTATATAACAATTTTTAAAAAAAACTCTCTAAATATCTAAAATATAACCCTGGACTTATATCAGCATTTGATTCCCACAAACTCGTCATATATGAAATGTGTGTTTGATTCTACAGTGTTTGCGATTGTATTTCTTATTCTTAAAGCTGAAATGGCTTCCAAATAGAAAAAAGTAAATTAAAATAGTATACATGTACATATTTACACTGGAACACATTTAAAAATATATTTATTTATATATATATATATAGAGAGAGAAAAAACGCATTTATACACGAGAAAAAAACAATATATATAATACAATTCAAACCAAAACAACAATTGATATAGCCCATTCACAAGAAACGCCATCAACATAAACCGTCTCAACTGCTAACAATACGGAAGCATTCCCTTATATCTTATTTCTAATTAAAGTGGTACTATCCTAACACGGCCTCCAAGAGGTTTAAATCCTTGGAGTACTAAATAAATCCGCATAGACTTCAAATTAGTATACAACAACTTTGACCGCTGGAAACTTCACAAAATACAAATATTCCATCTGTACAAACATTAAAAGAAGTAAAAACTTCTAAAAAGTTGATGTTGACTGCAAAAGGGTTTAAATACTGCACTCTAAATATATTACGAACAAGAAGGTAAAAAAAAAGTTTTTATATTCGCCAAAAAGAAATTAACAAAAATTACATCACACAAAACGATGATTATCAAACAGGGATTCAAGTTTTATTTACATTGAATCTCTTCTTAACCACAAACCTTTAAAAACGGTCAAAAGTCTTTTTTCTTTGAACGTTTCTATTTCACCACACGAACTTAAATACGCAAACATAAGCGCAGAATTATATGTTTGCTTACCTGCGTCTATACAAAAACTTGCCTATATCAGTGCGCATATTGATGGCCTCTACTTATCTGTGAGATAATATATATATATATATATATTATATAGTCCGTAAACAGATTAACCCTAACCCATAACTTATCTAAAAAAAACAAATACATAAATATATACTGGATAAAAATTTAATGTACAAAAATCTTGTCGATATCTTAAAGATATGTTATAAGTAACAAAATTAAGTGAATATTTCTGAAAATTAATTAGATAGCTTTCAGGTAAACACAAGATAAGTATAGTAATTAAAACAAACGAACATACACATATTTCTCTCGGTCTCCGCCTATCTATCTCTCTATCTATCTATCTCTCTATCTTTCTCTATCTATCTATCTTTCTCTATCTTTCTCAATCTATCTCTCTCTCTCTATCTATCTATCTATTCTCTCTCTCTATCTATCTATCTATTCTCTCTCTCTATCTATCTATCTATTCTCTCTCTCTATCTATCTATCTATTCTCTCTCTCTCTATCTATCTATCTATCTATCTATCTATTCTATCTATCTATCTATTCTCTCCCACTATCTATCTATCTATCTTTCTCTATCTATCTATTCTCTTTCTATTTATCTATTCTCTCTCTCTCTATCTATTCTCTCTCTCTCTCTCTTTCTCTCTCTATCTATTCTCTCTCTCTCTCTCTCTCTCTCTCTCTATATATATATATATATATATAATCCATGCCAAACTAATATTCGATATCAGAAGATTTATCACATAAATTCTATATTGAGTAGTCACGCACATAAATAAAAGATATCGTGTTTCATGTGTTTCTCGTCTATACGCAACTTTGATAAATACACATTAAATAAGTTATAATATTCGCTATTAATCAAATATTTATCGAGATAAAATAAAATAAAATAAATAATAAAATAAAATAAAATAAAACTAAAACGAAATTTAAAAAAAAAATCCTATTAAACGAAATTACAAACATGACGATATTTTGATTTTTTTTTCTCTGACCCTTCCACCCGGTAATATGTATCCACCCGGGCAACGCCGGATAAATACACCTAGTTATATATGAATAGACATCATTTATTGTCAAAGAAAACAGACGAGATAATTAAATCTTGCAAAAAATATATAAATATTAGAGGATTGTTGAAGTAGCGAATAAAAAGTAAGTAATATTAACGAAGGAAACAATACAATATCGCTTACAGAAATTCAAATATAAAAAATAAATAAATTGCATACAACCTTATTCAATCGTAAGCGGTTGTTTTAAACAATCGAATCAAATATCGGTTTATACATTTAAAAATAAAGCAAATAATGTAGAAAACATAATTAATAGCCTCGCAATTCATAATAGCTAAGTTTTTTTTTTTAAATTCTGTGCCAATATCGTTTTAAATAAATTACGTCATTAATGTACGTTCCGAGCCGGTCTAAATTCTAACGACTCATTCCAAATGCTGCCCGCTTGGAGAACGTTACTAACATAGAAACGTTCGACAGAATCGCAGTGGACTCAACGTTTTCGTATTTCTAATATCATACACCGGCCGTTTACTAAGTCTGGTTTTCCCTGGGATTTGAGTAACAATAAGCCTCCTGAAAATTATTATCATTTTACATGATCGCTCACTGGCAATAGCAGGTGGAATCTGAATAACAATTCTCCCCCAAAATTTCTAGTATTCTCTGATTGTTTCGATACCAGTTGTAAATCACATTGCGTTTTCGCAACAGCTGTTTGCCATTAATTTCTCACTGATTTCTCTGGAATTTGTATTATTATTATTATTATTATTATTATTATTATTATTATTATTATTATATAACTAGATTAGTGTACGTTTGTGTCATATATATATCTGATATATATATATAGGCGTGCTATTACTAACTTGCTAAATATTTCGAAGTGGTAAATTATAACATTTATTCAACGTATAAATAAAGGCATAAACAGAAACGCTATATTTATATACTCACATATGTATATATAGGTATATAAGTATAATATCCAGTCATGCATGCATTAACCCTTATATTCATGATTTTCCATTAAAATTACCAATGATAACATAATATATATAGCGATTGCATACAGATATATGTATATGAATATATGTCTTCATATGTATACACATATATATAATACTTCGTTTGTGTAAAAGAATCATAAAATTATTTTGCAGAATCACAGCGATAGTATTTCGTTGCATAATTTCTCTAGGTTGCCTGGTGCAGGTGCTAAATGATATTAAAGCGGTTCTATTTCTTTAAACAAATGTAATTATACGAATATATTGATACGTTTATAATATCACCCACGTGTGGATCGTACAATTACATCTGCATATTAATAAAATTGTGTGAACCTTTCTCGTGTGTCTGTATGTGTGTGTGTTTCCTGCCTCCACGTAACCTACACATCGCTATTATTTGTTATTTGTTATTTATCAATTATTTACTGAAATCAAAAATGTAATAACGTAAAGCATTAAAACGAACATTTTTTAACAAACCCTTTCAATAAAAGAAAGATAATTATAAACCACCATTTTGTTTCTGCGTGAGTGATTTTAATGGTTTGTTAATTGTTGACAGCAAAACGATTAGATTACTGTGTGGACCATCGGAATTCGAAAAGAATTTGGAAACATTTAAACTGTCGAATAGAAAGTCATTTAAACTGGCTTTAAATTTCTTAACATATTCCCATAGATTGAAAGTTTCTGAAGCGATTTGCAGCTAATTTTTTATATATACAGATTTAAAAAGATTATCTCACCAAAATGTGTTACAGTTTGATAAAAGAAATTGGTCTAGGTAATAATTGACTTACAGAACTTCAACTTTCAAAATCTTACGAAAAAAATATTACTTTGATAAAAAAAAAATCAAAAATGAAATAAAAATGACTTCCGGTCAAGAACACTTACAAATGGGTCATACATTTTTTAGTTTGTACGCGTTATATATTTCCTGTGATTCCATTTAAAGCGATAATTGTGTTTGTATCAAATGTTATAAATTGATTTTCAAGAGTTTTGTTTCGTTTTAAAATACGATATATTATTCTAATTTTTTTTTAATTTAAAAAAAAAGCCCGGGATAAAAATATAAAAAGAAAACGAAATGAAATACAAGCCATCAAAATAGTTTTTTCTCAATTTCAAAATCGTTATTGTAAACTTTTAAATCTATAATTTTTTTGCTGATACATATTCAAGTTAAGATATATTCTTGTAAAATTTGATATAAAATTGTTCCATATAAAATCATCCAAAAAAACATTTTAATTTTTAGTGAATCGCGTTTAATGCAACTTATGCATGCGATTCCATGAATCAACACACGCGTGCTTGAATTAAACAAGCATGACAAACAGACGTTTTCCGAGTATTTTGTGATGAATAAGAAAAAAAAAGTTTCGAATTGTTAATATTAGAAAGTTGAGCTTCATAACTTCAGTAACTGGCGGATTCAGAATAAATTATTTTCAATTAGATTTCCCCAATTTTTATTTATTTAAACAAATATATTTCATATGAGATTAAAAGATATACAAATTCAGAACGAAGACTTCTAAAAGTGTTTAGTTTTTGTCTACTGTAACATTTGAAATATTGTCCCCGCATCATTTTGATTATTTCAATTTCTTAGTATTTAATAGTTTTTGATTTGCCAAAATCTTCGATCATATTAACTTTCTACAAATCTATTTTGTCGACCAAATAATTCTTAAAAAGATGCTGAATTAATATATATATATATATATATATATATATATATATATATATATATATATATACGTAGTTTTGTAATTGTTTTACTGCCGATAGCACAGTGTTTTTCCACTTCCTAAGCGGCTAAGAATATGCAGAATATAGCATTCAGTTGCCCATAATCAGACGTGTTATTATTTTTATTTTATATATATATATATATTTATAAATTAAATTAAATACATAACAGAAATTTCTTTTTATGTACGTAAATTATTAATATATATATATATATATATATATATATATATATATATTTATTTATTTATAACACTCCAAAGCAAATAACGTATCCAAACGAGAGTGACACGTGAATTCACATTTCTGTAACAGGTGACAACATTAGCTGAAGAGAGCCGGGTGGTTAAGTACTTCTGACTTTGAAACCGACGGTACTAATGTTGTACTAATTTTTCTGTACAAAAAATAAATATTACGCTCTTAATTTTGATTTTCAATTAATCGAGCACTCTGCTGGGATTTTTCCCACCATATTACAAAAGAAGGTCTCTCTCTCTATATATATATATAGCATTAGATAAAATGAAAGAATAAAATAAGGTGCGAATCAAATTTTACTACAATTCAAAGTTCAAGCAAAGTAATTGAAAGTCCTTAACCCATGGGTTTTCAAAGAAAATTCTTCTCATCAGAGGATCATTACCGCAGTGGAATTACAGCGAGTAAATAAAACTTTACTTTGAAAACATAAAGATAAAAATATAAAAATATAATAATAGTAAACAAAATTAATAATAAAATTAATAATAAAAATATATATAATTTGATGGAATACGTGTTTATTAATCAGTCAAAAACATTTATTTCACGCTGTGAGCGATTTAACAGATGATATAAGTTGTTGTCCTTCCGCTTTGTTTACTTTCATATACTTACATATACTTACTTATATATTCGCATATGTTTCTGTATGTTTTTAGATCTATGCACTTTATTTTTAAATATTCTAATTCTTGGAGTTTTAGCCTAGCACACATATAGAGTATCAAACGTAGCTGTTTACATGTGAAGGGTGTGTAATTAACTAAATCAGAAGCGTACATTCAACTGAAGGATTTTATAACGACGACATTCTATAACAAAAAAACTAAACAAATATAGATTGCTTAATCAATGCATAATTAATAAGAGATATCGCAATCAAATATACCCTCAAGTATTATAAAAAACATCCCATTAAATAAGATTCATAATATCACAGATACAATAACGATGCACATGTTATATTCAAAAGTCTATCGGTAAAAATATACATAATGCAATGAGATAAAAAAATAAAAACTATTGGTAAAACTTATAGTTTAGTAATTATCAAATAGTTGTGCACTTTACCTTTTCATATAAGTATTAACACGTGTCATAAACGTTCTCATTTGTCTGTGGACGCTCTGAGCTATATATATATATATATATATATATATATATATATATATATATATATATATATTTATATTATACTATAAATATTTATTTAAATATTAAAGTGTTTTTCACCTACAGACGATATTGTTTCGGTTTCTTTTTACCCTCATCAGTGCGGGAGTGGCGGTTGCAGGCGGTAGCACGGGCTCGAACGCCGTTCGTAGATTCAGTCTAGAATTACGAGAATAACGCTCAGGACCACCATATATATATATATATATATATATATATATATATTAGAATCAACCGCTAAAATTGGGACAGAGCAAACTTTGTATACACAGAGGGCTCAATAGCCTTTCATATAGAGCTTTGTATTCAAAAGTGTAAAGACTGTAAGACTTTTATTAATGCACTTCTGATGATAGGGCGTACCGTGAAACGGTAGTGAAGTCACGATAAGCCAAATCTATTATTAATATTATTATTATTATTTATTATTATTATTAAGTAAATATATATATAATTTACAGTGCTTGTTTGTACGTCTTCCATGCAGTCCCCACTCATAAAAACTAACTAATTTTGATTTGACCCACCACACCCCCACCCACTCCCCCTTACACACACGCGATTGTTAATGACGGTCACTTTTTAATTGCATTCATTCAATATGGATTCACTGTATTCCTCGGACATGGGCCTCTCTTCCATGCCTTTCACCTGTGAAGATTGCAACGCCGTATTCACAAGTCGTGACTCGTACGCCATGCACGTCATGATGCGCGCCAAGGACAAATCGTGCCGGCCGGAGATGCACGGGTCGAATAGTTCCGTCCTCGGGGGTAGCGTCGAAGTGAAAGCGTCCCTGCTCGGGCTCCAGCCGACTAACGGGAAGGACACGCTAAACTTGGTCGAGCAAGCCGACGTGCCCATCTCGGAGATTGAGAACTGCATAAAAGAGGTTAAACAGGAAGTGATCTCCAACGACGGCTCAAACATCGGAAGTCCGGTCTCGATCACACCAAAGGTGGTCGTCGTTAAGACCGAACCGGAGAACAACAGTAACACCAGCAGCAAAGATTGCTCGGTGATGGACGGCGTGTCTTCGTGTCTTGGGGGCCTACAAAGGAGGCTGGTTCCGAGTACAGAGTACCCAAACACTAGCCGCAGCGATAGTGTAAACACGCCGGCCATGTCAATACGTTCATCTTCAAATTTGGCTACGACGAAAGCATTGATTAATTCGCATCACGTTATATGTCTGCTTTGTGATTCACAGTTTCTTGACCAAGATTCGCTGGCTATGCATATGATGTCGTTTCACGCCGAGAGCGTCGCGGTAACACGATCGCAGTCAAATAGCTACCGGGACCAAAACGCGGACAGTTCGTTCTCATCTTTACAGCAATTCGACCTCTCGCCGTTGGCACATTACCGGCGGGGTTCCATGCGTTACAGATGCGACGAGTGTGGAGTTACGTTTGACAACGAGGACTTTCTAACTTTGCATCTAATCTCTCATCGTCGAGGAATACAGGCGATCACAACTGCCAATTTATTGAGCGAGCACACAAGGGCATATTCACACATGCTGGACAATAAACGCAAACGCCACCAACATCAAGCACATTACAACATCAGTGATATCAACGAGAGCGGATGGTCACTTCCGGTAAAGAAATCAATGTTACAAGACTCGAAGCAGCCTGATATTAACCACATTGGCAAAACCTCCCAATTGCCACTGAAGAACTTTCTTAACAAGTACTCTAAAGGCTATAATAAAACAAATGCCATTTCAAATGACCCGGTAACATGTGATACAAGATCTGTGATGGGAAAACCTCTCTCTGTGGACCAGTACCGACGGTTTTATGAACGGTGTGGTTATTATCCTTCTTCTGCGAATAACTTCCCGACCTCTTCCTCGTCGTCGTCATCATCATCGTCGACCGCTTCAACATCGTCCCCGTCAATGGTTCGGTGTGTAACTGATCGAAGCCAGAGTGTCCCGAACGAGTCAAAAGCCGACGGACAAAAGAGCGACTTGCAAAGACCCCATTCAGTCGGCGTCCTGGAAAAGTGCCAGAACAATCGACTCAAACACGCCAAAGAATCTCGAAGCGTCGACGACATTGAGCACAGAGACAGTCAGGAGATCTCGCCTCAGATCAAAGACGGCGAGAGTCGTCTCAGGAAACCCGGAAGCGGTGCAGGTTTGATTCTCGGCAAAAGGCAAAACGTCGGTGACCCCGTCAGAAAAGACAAAAACGACGGAGAAGCGGCCTTTTACGAGAGCTGGTTGAATCCGAACCTAAGAAAAGAGAAAAACAATCACTTGATTATTTCGTCTGTTAGGACGCTGCCAAAACCTTCCCATGCTGGGTCGTTGGACGAGAACGGAAATGCACGAACTGAGGGAATCTCTTCCCAAACAACGCAACAACAACAACAACAGCAACAACAACAACAGCAGCAACAGCAACAAGGTAAGCAAGAACATTGCGTGAGTTCTTCGAATGGTTGCGATACAGGTTTCAGCGGTTTGGGTTCGAGCGCAGATATCCTCCGAGAGTTGAAAGGTCGCCTGCAGGATGCCATGATGTGCAAACACTGCGACGTCATATTTCTCAACCGGACTCTTTATCACCTTCACATGGGACTTCATAACGTTAACAATCCGTGGCAGTGTAATATCTGCGGACGGGCTTGTGATGACGTACACGATTTCACAGCTCACGTGATACACTTCTGAACGGTACAGCACTCTCTGACCCCATCTTACGAAAACCCGAAAAAAAAAATTAAAAAGAGAACTAAATAAAAAAAAATTAAAAATTAAAAAAAATAATAATTTTCGGGGACAGGATCTTTTTAATGAGAAAGAATTACAAAACAAATATTAGTTTATTTCTTGAAACTATAAACAGAGGAACTTTCCTTAAAAAATAAAACAAATAAAAAAATTAAAAAATAAAAAAATTAAGACCCGGTGCGACTAACAACCAGTCGATATTTTGTGTACGATAGTAAAAAAAAAACAGAGTAGAAATTAGTAGAAATTAAGTAGAAAGTGGACCTTTTGTTTACTTTCGGCAGCCTCGTAACTCTCGCTTCCCTTATTTTGTCTTTTAGTCCTCACATTCTGTGAGCGATGTTTCTGACAAAGTGGGAAGAATTGCTGTTTTCTGGGTCAGAATCTAGCCATCTTTGGTTAGTTTTTTACCTTGAAGTAGAATTTTTTTTAGCTCTTTACATCAAGTGACTTCATGCCTTGTCTGGAGCGATTTCCATAAAAATAAATTTTAAAAAAAAGAAAAAAAGTACGAAGACGCTGTCTATGATTTTTTGTACTAAGTTACAAAACCTAGTAAAAAAAAAATTGAACATGGTCAAAATTATATTTTAAAAAACATCTGCATGGATATACACAGTAATGTCCTCAGCTACTTTTTCGATATTTCGTTTAAAAATGACAAAAAAATAAAAACATTACAAAAAATAAGAAAGAAGGAAAAACATTAATATAAGTGTTTACTAAAGCAAAAAAAAAGAAGAAATATCAAACAATAAGAATCAACATTTTATCTACCGGCACTCCAGAAAAAAACATTCGACTCTCAGTCAGCGTACCGCTATTCCGAATTCAGAACAGCAAGCCACAATTAATAGACTTGTCTCTCCGGTCATAATATTTTTAAAGTCAAACCCTTTTCCATGTAAAACTTTTGGTAATTTTTTTTGATAAAAATTAAATATAAAGTATAAACGGATTTTTAAAAATTTTTTTGCCGATCGGACAACACTATGATTGGTAGAAAAAGTTCATATTTCAATGTTTTGAGAAAAAAAATCCACCTATTTGATTACTTATATTTCTAAAAGAAATTATAAATTACAAATACAAAACTTTTTCTTTTCAGTAAGTTTTATTTATAAAGTTTTACATTTGACTTTTAAAAAACGATGACCGGAGAGACAGTCTATTGATTGTGGCTTGCTGTTGTGAATTCGGAATAGCGGCACGCTGACTCAGTCGAATATTTTTCTAGAGTGGCCATCTACCAAATATTCATATCGACGTAGATTTATACAATGTCTGAGGATTATCTACGAAACACCGAAGTATTTCGCCGCGCCGGGTCTTAAATATATATATATATATATATATATATATATATATATATATATATATACATATATAACGATTACAAAAAATAAGAAATAAACAAAATTAAATAAATTAAAATAAAATACTAATAAAGAATATATAAAAAAATGAGAACCAGCAATCATGTATCATGCCATCAACCAAATATTCATATCTACAGAACTCCAATTAGATATAAATATATGAACACACATATATACATCTAATGTCACATGTACATATACGCGTTGCATTCTACATCCATACATTGGTGAATAAAACTAAATGGATTGACTGTATCGAAGATGACCCGAAAGCTCACTTTTCATTGGCTAATACACCAAGATGTAAGCGAGGGCGTCACTCTTTTCCATGGATTACTCCACTTGACCTTGATTTTCATCTTATATTGCTGAGTGGTTAGCATTTTTTTTTTATTCTTTGGTATGACTCGACCGAGGATTGAACTCTTGTCTGCCGGCCCATTAACGAACATTCTAACCAATATTTTTTATACACAGGTACTTCCACAAATACACTCTTTTATAAACCTATTCATATATATATATATATATATGTACATACATCTGGCATCTACATACATAAATACATACATACATACACACACACACACACACACACACATATATATATATATATATATATATATATATATATATATATATATACATAGATACATACATCCTTGAATGAAAAACAATATTCATCTATATATTATCATATTTAAGTAAATACACACAAATATGCACGTGTAAAACCTTGAATGCATATTGAACCCCATCTATAAATGCGAACACAAACACACACACACACACATACGAGGTCTATCTAAAAAGTATCCGACCTTAAACCAGAACAAATATTTCAAATGCGTGACGGGACTGGGACTCTAATCCCCTTCAAAGTAGGCCGCTTGTGTTTGCACACACTTAGCCCACCGATCCATCCACTACCGGAAACACCTCTAGAAGCCTTTTTCTTGGAGAAGATCCGATGGGTGCAACACAAATTAAAGAGTGGTTCAACCGATTAAAAAATGGCCACACATCAGGGGGGGGGGGTGACCAGCGTTATGGCAGGCCCCAAACTGCTCAGAGTGCAGCTGTTGTTAAGAGAGTGCGAAAAAAGAAATAATGCGGAACGCGACGGAGGAGATGAACACCATTCCAAAAGGAAGACTTCTAAAGGTGTTTCCGGCAGTGGATGGATCGGTGTGCTAAGTGTGTGCAAGCACAAGGGGTCGACTTTGAAGAGGTATTAGGGTCCCGACCCCGTTACGTATTTGAAATATTTTTCTGGCCTACGGTCGGATTCTTTCTAAACATACTTCGTATATTTGAAGGGTCAACGTCACTCTAGTATTATGGACAATAAAGACATCTTCCTGCACGAAGGTGTAAAACATGCGAATACGTTTGCATACAATGATATTGTCGAACTTCTTATTGAAAAATACATGAATTATTTAGAAAATAGATTTAGCTCTGCACAGGACGTTTTCTCAGTGTTTTTTTTTCTGTAATCGCTCTAGACAAGGCATGAAGCCACTTGATGTAAGGAGCTAACATCGATTATTCGCCAGAAAACAGCAATTATTCCCCCTTTGCAGAAACATCGCTCATGAAATGTAAAGACAAAATAAGAGAAGCGAGAGTTACGAGTTAGTCACTTTCTACTCTCCTTTAAAAAAAAGCTGCAAGTAAATGTATCGCTGGGTGCAATAGTTTATAATCTGCGATATCAACATAACACTAAAACATGTTTGAAGCCATTATATATTTATATTAGCATTTTTTTAAAAAATTATACAGACATTTTCGGCTACATATGTGCATACATATTTTACTTGCGATTTTATTCAAAGTCCAGCTTCATCAGACCACAGTAAATTTCAATGTTTTCTGGTCCAGAATCTATCCATAACACTTATCGTTGGCTAGTCTTTGACATTGAAGTAGTATTTTTTAAAACTCTTTACATCAAGTGGCTTCATGCCTTGTCTGGAGTGATTTCCATATAAAATAAATAAAAATGTGTACTAAAATATAGCCTTACTATCTCATAAACACAGTGGTTTTATTGGATTAACATCTATGAACCGACAACCATACAAACACTATATATATATATATATATATATATATATACATTAGGGTAGGTCGATTTTACACTTTTTTTTAAATATTAAAAAAAGGCACGTTCCGAAAGTTGTATATAGACCTATTAAATACTCATGCAAAAAATTAGATCAAAAACTTCAGCGGTTTTTTGAGCGTTTGGTATCAAAGATCGTAGACAAGAATATACTGAAAATTCCTCGTTTTTGCAAGATTTGCTTTAATATTGGTGTGAAAACCAAATAGTTTTAGCATTTAAAAGCAGGGAATGTCCTTTTATTTTATAAAAATGATTTGAATTAAAGAAATATTCAAATTGAAAATGTGCCCCCCCCCCTCATTTTCAGTATCTGCTTTTGTAAACTACCTTTTAACGTTATGAATTAAACAGTAATATTTGAATACCTAAAAAAATGATTTTTTCTGTTATTAGTGAAAATATAACAAGCAAAGAAATAAGGAAAAACCTAACACTATTTTAATGAAGCTTAATATAGAGAGTCAAATTGCTCCATATAAGACCCCTTAGACAAAAATGCTGGTTTCAATTTCTGACTCAAAACTTTGGCTGTAATGTGTTGATGCCTTGCTTCAAAACCATATACAGTTTGTGAAGCTTCTGTTATTAACTTAACTGCCCGTTCCACACCCTGAGAATGTGAGGGCAAATCTGGCAAGTCAAGCTTGGTTCCATTCATCAACGATTCTCGAAGTTCAGATTCAGTAAAATCTTCCGTCATTGGTGGTTCAAAAATGCCGCATAATTTTAAATCTATTAATTGTGTCCAATGTGTGGCATTAAAATTAATAGGTAGTATCTTTTTAATCTTTTTCTGGTTGACTCCTCACTCCTGAAAGAACAAATTAATTAATTGAATTATTAAAAAATTCCAATCTGTACTGCTTTAATAATTATGGTGAAATTAGATAAAATCTTTAAAAATCATTCTATAAATTGGAATAAATAATTGAGTCAGAGATATATGAATAAATATTACTTACCTAATGGCCAAAATTCTTTTTAAAGCTTCTTCTCTTACTTCAATCTCCTCAGATTTAACCATGGAATATAGAAAGTTTTCAGGCAGTAAACAAAATGTATTACCTTGTATATTTCTAAATGTGATATCTTGGATTTCCTGAGGCTTCTCCTTAATCCTCTGGGTCATATTAAAAATGTGCACTTACTGATTGTGGAATTTACTATTTCTTTTAATTTCAAACCAAAAAGTGGCATACACATTTACAATAAAATTTACTACATAGTGTAGTTTTGTTGTGTGCCTTTGTGTGTATGCACCACGAGTCCATAAACACATAAGCCTGATGGCCAAAGTTAACCATCTTGCTTGGTTTAAAGGACCAATTTTCCAGGAGGCATATCTAGAGTCAACCTTACCTCTAGAAATACCTACTGTGTATTCATAAAGGAGTCTTTGGTCAGAACTAAGATCATGTATTTCATCAATTTTAAAAATTGACTCTAGAGGATTGCTAATAGTGGAAAATGATATTTGGGGTAAATCATATCAATCATTTGAGCATAATTTCCCCAGAGGGCTACTGAATGTTGTAGGGCCCTTTGCGCAACCATCTATGTTTTTTAAAAAGGGCTCTGAAAGGTAGTTCATTATGATGCAAAGAGCAACCAATTGTGTGAAGAGTTTTAAAAAGTTTTTTTTCTAAAATTGCAACCATTCCACCATCGCAACTTGTGTTGGTATTAGTGTTGTCAACAAGTATAGCCTTGATACTGTTCTCACTGTGGAATTCATGCAAAACATCCACCACTTGATCTGCATGAACAGCACCTGTTGCACCACTATTCGGAAGAACTCTATGTGTCAGATATTTACTTTCACATGGTGTTTCTTTTGTAAAAGTTAAATGGTGTTCTGGTCCCTTAGTTTTTTTCATAATTCTCTGTCTATTTTCATCCACAATTTCCTTATACATCAATGTGTCCTTATCCATTCTCCCATCAACTCCAATACATATATTTTAGGTGGGGTAAAAACTCCTGGCTGAAATAGTTTTATTTATCTACCTCCAACAAGGTAAGATGTGACACAAGGTCATGAAAGTGGGATTAGATAAGCCTGCGCTATAGAGGTGAGCACTCTGGCCATTAAAAAATTGACTGGGCAGCCCCGTCGGCATTCCCCTGTAGGGGCGCCTCAGACAGCAATAAACTTACTCCTCCCCAAAGAGGAAAGGCAAAGCCTGGGAGGATGCACCTCCTAGAATTGCACAGGACGGACAAGCCCCAATAGACGGGCGTAAATCCAGACCCAAAGGCCCGGACGATACCGGTTTATTTGGTGGGGTAAAAACCCCTGGCTGAACTAGATTTTATTTATCTACCCCCAACAAGGTAAGATTGACAAAAGGTCAGGAAAGTGGGATGAGAAAGCCAGTGCTCGAGAGGTGAGCACTCTGGCCATTTAAAAATTGCCTGGGCAGCTTCGTCGGCATTCCCCGGTAGGGCCGCCTCAGACAGTAAGCAATAAACTTACTCCTCCCCAAAGAGGGAAGGCAAAACCTGGGAGATGCACCTCCTAGAACTGCACAGGACGGACAAGCCCCAATAGACGGGCGTGAATCCAGACCCAAAGGCCCGGACGATACCGGTTTATTTGGTGGGGTAAAACACCCTGGCTGAACTAGTTTTTATTTATCTAACTCCCACAAGGTAAGGTGTGACAAAAGGTCGGGAAAGTGGGATTAGATAAGCCAGCGCTCGACAATTCAATATATATATGTGTGATAATTAAACACAGAATCAACACGGGAACTCAAATTCGCCCGATGAATTTTCAACCGGTGAATACCATAAAAAATATCCAATAAATAAAACGCCTATGTAAACAAATAATTATTTATATATAACATTAAATATCATAGTGTTTTATTCCTTTTTAATTTGAATATGTACATTTAATTTCTTAAGAAAAATAATAATAAACTTTAAAATATTTATTATTAAGTAATGTATTACTTTTTTTTGTTAAAACCCGGGTTTAATTTAAGGCGACACATCTGCCGGTGAAATCTCGGCAGTGAGAAAAAATCTCGATTTATTTGCTCTTAAAGTTGCAATGCTCAAATAAATACAAAATTTTGAAGAAAAATATTTCTTGTGGTAACTTTTGACATTATTTGGCAACTTTCTTCGAGTGCGATAATTTACAGTTTCAAAATCGACCTCCCCTAATATACATATATATATATATAAAGTATTTGATTTAAAAACTAAATATTGCATTGTCTGTTTTTTAACTAACTTATAACACATGATATATATATATATATATATATATATATATATATATATATATATATATAGTGTAATTCATAGTTATAGGAGAAATAACAAGAGTGCTCTATTACTTGTGTGTATGGTCGACAGCCGATCAATATCCCCCACGCATTGTGGCCTTTTGCCACATCTTTTTTTAATAAATGTGTTTAAAAAAATATTGTAGATTTTTTCTGTAAAATGTTAAAGATAAATAAAATCTATTTCAGTATGTTCGTATGTATCTTTATGCTTTCTGCAGACAAAATCATCCTGAGGAAGTCTTATAATAAAGACGAAACGTTGATTAAAACATAAATAATATTTTTTGATTTTCCTTTTTCAATATCTATTACGTCGGAACACGTTCTTTCTCTCTTTATCATATATATATAATTCATGTAGATGTATATACACTCCCAACATACATACTTGACATATAGCAAAATACATACATGCTTATATAAACACATACAAACATACCTAAATAGATTTTATTCATCTTTAAAATTTT
Organism: Sepiola atlantica; assembly: GCA_963556195.1. Lineage (NCBI taxonomy): Eukaryota > Metazoa > Mollusca > Cephalopoda > Sepiida > Sepiolidae > Sepiola > Sepiola atlantica. Next base: position 2,433,661 of record OY744518.1, read on the forward strand.
ACAAAAAAGTTCACAATATTGTAAATTTTCATTATAAAATAACATGGGGCACAAGGTCAAAATTGGATGGGGTGTGATGGGGGTCGGCCGTCGTTCTCTAAACTAGTTTCAGTCACCCAAATACCACATTCACTCTATGCGTAAAACCTACTAAACATTATCCCCAATGGTTTGACGTGTTTTATTTACGAAAAATCTATGTACAAATTCATCGGTTGGGGTTGGAGTGTGGTAAAAATACTTTTGTTTAAATACATAAATTAATATCTTCCAATGTATATATGTTTCAATAAAGCCATTTTACACCGACAATTAAGATCGATTTTATCAATCGAACTATCGGTTGTCTTTAGAAATGTGTCCGCGTTATTATTTTTACTAGTTTGTTTACATGCTAATCCACTATTCCTGATACTAAGCATTCCTTACCGATATACATACATATCAGTCTAATAAATATCAGTCGAATAAATATCAGTCTAAATACATATGAAATATAATTTGCAGCTAATAAATGATTCGCAATGAAATTATTACGTTGGTCGGTTTGATTCCCGTTTGTTGATCTGGTAAATACAGAGAGAGAGAAGGGGAGAGAGGAGACAGAAAGAAAATGAGAGAGAGAAAGAGAGAGGGGAGACAGAGAGAGAAAAGAAGAGAGAGAGAGAAGGGGAAAAGGAGAGAGGGGGACAGAGAAAGAAAATGAAAGTGAGAAAGAGAGAGAGAGAGAGAGGGGGGGGAAAAGGGAGAGAGGGGGACAAAGAAAGAAAATGAAAGTGAGAAAGAGAGAGAGAGAGAGGGGGAAAAGGGAGAGAGGGGGACAGAGAAAGAAAATGAAAGTGAGAAAGAGAGAGAGAGAGAGAGAGGGGGAAAAGGGAGAGAGGGGGACAGAGAAAGAAAATGAAAGTGAGAAAGAGAGAGAGAGAATAAGTGGGAAAAGTGAATAACGACAAAGATCAAACTCAATCGAACCAAACTTGTAGTTAATATTTCGTCTTTATTTATTGAAAAACTTTGTCAGAGTAAAATATAAGCTATTTTGATTATAGGTTATCAAAAAGATGACCCATAGATATGAGAAAGTTGGGGAAGAGGAGGAAATCAGCAAATCATATCGAGATAACGAATAGATATAAAGAACAAGAGAGATAGGATAAGATGAAGGGATTTGTAGGAAAGGAAGTTGATATTTCATGAGTTCATCGTGTGATGTAATTAGGTGGTAGTCACAGGTTAGTAAGCCAGACCATACCAAACGAGTGAAATATAGCATGACTGTCTACTTCTTAAACATTCATGGGTATCAATCAAGGAGAGGATCGAGATGAGAGATGTAGATGAAGTCAGTAATTGATAATTTTTCAAGTATGGAGTGATCATGTAATCGAATTAAGATAAATTAATATATTGTAGTTTACAATGAAGAATAAATGTATGTATCTATTTTTTGTCTATTTTGTTGTATGTTGATTGTAGTCAAAGGAGATGTGATGTCGTAGAAACCTATCCGTTATTTAATAATTTGGTTAGAATGAGAAAATTCTGTATTGCTCTAACGAAGGCTTTCAATAAATAAAAGCGAAATCTTAGCTGCACACATTAGTTAGATTTGATGCATCTATGTGGTTATCCAATGTCTACTTATTCTCTCTATATACCTCTCCTTCTTTACACACACACACAAATATATATATATATATATATGTATATATATATATATATGTATATATATATATATGTATATATATATATATGTATATATATATATATATATATATATATATATGTATATATATATATATATATATATATATATATATATATATATATAAAGATAAATGAAGGAAGAGAGATAAAGATGTACGGATGACAAATCTATTTGATCTTCGATTGGTGCACGGTGTACTCGATAAACACATGTTCATTTTTCTTTCCTTAAGTCAGGCTTTTCAAAGATTAAAATCTTATCATCAGAGGAATTACATAGATGGATAAATTGGCAGGGAAATAGCCAAAATTCAAAATTTGAAAAATTTAAGAAACAATATAAAGTAAATATTTTATTTTATTTATTTATTTTATTTATATATATATGTATATATATATATATGGTTTGGTTTGGTAGAAAGAAATCCAATAGAGTGCTCAATTACTTATTTTTTAATGGTATCACAAAAGACTAGATAAAATCCACATCGTCTTTAAGCCAGGTGCGGTCTTAAAAACTGAAAGCTAATGTTTCGCTGGGTTTGCTTTTGATAATAAACAACAAGTCATTACCGACTATCTTCAGTCATGTTTGATATCGAAGGAAGTCGTATGTTGTAAAACCAAGAAAATATATTTAAAATATAAACAGTGAAAAATCTTCCAAGATAGATAAGTTAGCTGTAGAAAAGCCAAAGTTCAAATATTTGAAAAATATTGCTAAAAAAATAAAATTTAAAAAGATAGGGTGTAAAAAGTTCGTGTAAAAAGGATATGTGGTTTGTCCAGATGGTAATTGCCCGTTGAAAATGTGTACATTTTTTTTTGGCTTAAGGAAAGAATAATAAACACTGGTTTATTATTTTTGGCTTAAGGAAAGAATAATAAACACTGGTTTATTACAGAATACACCTTGCATTGAACAATCGAAATTTGAAATAAATTTGGACATTCGAACATGTTTATCACTCTTATTTCTTCTATCTTTATAATTGCTCTAACTCGTATATTAACCTATTCACTATTACTAAAAGTTTACTTTTGGTTTATATATATATATATATATATATATATATATATATATATATATATATATATATATATATATATATGTTTCATTTTACTTCAGTCAAAGTTCTCAGAATCAAGGGACCCCTTCCTGGAGTTAACTCTAGATCTCTATATGAGATACATAGATATTCGAATATTCCATTAAAGTTCTCCTTTACCTGTCAAACGTTGATTTAGTAAAGAAGTTAAGAACATTAATTTTCCTCTCCCCAATCGACAGTTAACTTCTTGTGGTCTCATTATCTTACCGGATTCCAGAATCAGAATTGATCTAGTCTGGTGTAGTATCCAGCTAAGAGATCTTACTTGAGCTAACATTACTTGGAAAAGGTGCACTATTCCTCGTATGAACCAGTGTGAGTTTGCCGCATCGAGGGGATCTTATTTGGGCTTCGAACACTATGTTATTTTGAATATTTTGTCAGGGTTTACGTGTAGAAGGGTGTGTCCTAATGTCAGGTTGCCCTGACAAACCCCTGTACAGAAACACCTTAGTCCATCAGAGACAGTGTCTAGTAAGGATTCAAGTTCTATCCAGTAGGCATATATATATATATATATATATATATATATATATATATATATATATATATATATATATATATATATATTGTGTGTATTTAGGCAGCAAGTTTTCATTTAGGCAAACGTTGTTGAATAGCACGGAGTGTTTCTGTTTTGTGATCTTTTTAAAAAAATGTTCCATCTTCCGAATGGTCAACTTCGTACCTCGATCAAACTGGTGTATGAAGTTTCCGTAGTTTTGTTGTTCCATCTTCCTTGCGAGTACTTTCGATTTGATATCCTCAAATCATCTTCAGGCGTGTTAATGTGAAAAAAGAATATGTATTTATAGAATGTAAAGAGAGGAAAAGAGTATGTCTTTACTTTTTATTTAATTTATTTATTCTATTTATTAATTTATTTTTTATTTTTATTAATTTATTTATTTATATTTATTTTTTATTTCATTTTTATTTTTAATTCATACAACTTAAAAAAAAAAGAAAAAAAAGGAGCGTTTAAAGTATTGAAAAGTTACAAGGGCGTGATTATGTTCGAAGGGGTGTGAAGTTAGAGTTTGATTTCTTTTTCTTTTTTTTTTAAAGTTGTATGAATTAAAAATAAAAATGAAATAAAAAAATAAATATAAATAAATAAATTAATAAAAAAAAAATAAATGAATGAATAGAATAAATAAATTAAATAAAAAGTAAAGACATACTCTTTTCCTCTCTTTACATTCTATAAATACATGTTCTTTTTTCACACTAACACGCCTGAAGATGATTTGAAGATATCAAATCGAAAGTAGTCGCAAGGAAGATGGAACAACAAAACTACGGAAACTTCATACACCAGTTTGATCGAGGTACGAAGTTGACCATTCGGAAGATGGAAAATTTTTTTAAAAAGATCACAAAACAGAAACACTCCGTGCTATTCAACAACGTTTGCCTATATATATATATATATATATATATATATATATATATTATTATATATAAATATATATATATATATAATATATATATATAAATATATATATATATATATATATATATATAAATATATATATATATATATATATAAATATATATATATATATATATAAATATATAAATATATATATATATATATATATATATATATATATATATAAATATATATATATATATATATATATATAAATATATATATATATATATATATATATAAATATATATATATATATATATATATATAAATATATATATTTATATATATATATATATATATATATATATAAATATATATATATATAAATATATATATTTATATATATATATATATATATATATATATATAAATATATATATATATATAAATATATATATAAATATATATATATATATATAAATATATATATATAAATATTATATATATATATAAATATATATATATATATATAAATATATATATATATATATAATATATATATATATATATAAATATATATATATATATATAAATATATATATATATATAAATATAAATATATATAAATATATATATATA
>OY744518.1:2438696-2451196 GCA_963556195.1 Sepiola atlantica
CACATGTTGACCCTATAACTAAATGAACACATGTTGACCCTATAACTAAATAGACACATGTTGACCCTATAACTAAATAGACACATGTTGACCCTATAACTAAATAGACACATGTTGACCCTATAACTAAATAGACACATGTTGACCCTATAACTAAATAGACACATGTTGACCCTATAACTAAATAGACACATGTTGACCCTATAACTAAATAGACACATGTTGACCCTATAACTAAATGAACACATGTTGACCCTATAACTAAATAGACACATGTTGACCCTATAACAAAATAGACACATATAATACAATGTAAACCACAAATCACGCACGTTAAATAAATCCTACACAGATTTCTTGACAGATTTTCTTTGCTTTAAAATGAACAATTTTAAACAGAAATATGAATAAAAGAAGAAACGAAAACAATGAAATCCCATTTACAGATAACATATCAAATTGAATTTATTTTCCCCAAAATATATTTTCTTGGAAAGAAAAACATTATTATCTCAAGTTTAAATGCTTAAATAAAATGAGAATATAAACATATCACGAATGATTAGAAACTACTCCTTCTGCCACCTCATATATATATCCATATATATATATATATATATATATATATATATATGGATATATATATATATATATGGATATATATATATATATATGGATATATATATATATATATATGGATATATATATATATATATATATGGATATATATATATATGGATATATATATATATATGGATATATATATATGGATATATATATATATGGATATATATATGGATATATATATATGTGGATATATATATATATATATATATGGATATATACATATATATATATGGTATATATATGGTATATATATATGGTATATATATATGGTATATATATATGGTATATATATATATATATGGTATATATATATGATATATATACATGGTATATATATATATGGTATATATATGGTATATATATATGGTATATATATATATATATACATATGGACATATGTATATATATATGGTATATATATATGGATATATGTATATATGTATATATATATATATGGATATATGTATTTATATATATATAAATATGAATAAAAGTATATACATATATAAATATATATATATATATATAAATATGAATAAAAGTATATACATATATAAATATATATATGTATAAATATGAATAAAAAATATATATACATAAATATGAATAAAAGTATATACATATATAAATATATATATATATATAAATATGAATAAAAATATATACATATATAAATATATATATATATATATATATATATATATATATATATATAAGTTAGGTGGTTAAAAAGACTAGATATACATTCGGATTGTACACATTATAAGTTATTTCGACCTTTACTAGGTCTCCTCGGATGTGTTTCCAACCACAATTCAAACCTAAATGAAAGAATGTTTACACTTTATATATCTGACAATGATTTTAAAATAAAGTAAAATAAAGAATAAAATAAAAAATTTAAAAAATAAAAAGAATTTCAACGATATTTTGTTTTCTAATTAGTCTCTATAATATAGAAGGGGTGGGAAGGGGTGATTATGTTAATTAGTAAATTAGGGTGGTGGCATTAACGGAGTATAAAAATATGTAAAATCAAAGTACAAAAATAAAATGGGTTTTTTATCTGTACAAGAAGTCAATCCTCGATTTAAAAGGTGGATATAACTGATCATGATTAAAACCTAAATTTGTTCGTTTAAAAGAATAAGAATTTTTAAAATTATGTTACAATGCGAAAGTTTGGATTAAGTTTCAGATTACGAATGTTATACATTTAAAAATTAAATTTATTACGTTTTTAAAAATTTAAATACGGAAATTACGATTAAAATAGGTACTACAGTTGCACACGATTAAAAAATGTTTCATTATATGACGATAAATTAAACGTATGGCGAAGTTAATATAGGTTTTATTATTGAAAAATTAGTTTAAAGAAATTAATAAGAATCAAGCCTCTTTCATCCAATTTGACATAATAGATTTTTATCCCTCCATTTCTAAAAACTTATTAACCAATAGTATAAACTATGCGAGAAACTTTTCGTATATTTCAAAAGAACAAGAAGACATAATCTTGGCTTGTCGGAGATCAATTCTAGTCTACAATGGAGTGAATTGGATTAAAAAAACGGTAATGAATTTGACGTTTCAATGGGATAGTTCGACTCTGCACAAATTGCAGACATACTGGGAATTTATATGATATATACAATTAGCAGAATAGTAGACCCTAATTTGATAGGCTTGTATAGGGATGATGGACTAATTATAGTTCCTAAAAGCAATGGCCCCTTAGTATCAAGTATACAAAAAAAGTTGTGTAGAGCATTTAAATATCTAGGTTTAAAGATCGATATTACATCAAATTGTAAGGAAGTAAACTTCCTTGATATTACATTAAATTTAAAAGAAGAAACTTTCAAACCATATATCAAGCTCCTATATACATAAACGTAAATCTAATCACCCGAAATGCATTATTAAACACATTCCAAAAACAATAAATACCAGAATTAACAAACTATCATACAATGCATTCGATAATGCATTAGGAAACATGGGTTTTAACGAAAAATTAAGATATGTTGAAGAGACAAATAAAAGCAAACCTAGGAACAGAGGACGGAGAATTATCTGGTTCAACCCTCCATTCTGTCAACTATCCAATATTAATATTGGTAGGACATTCTTAAATTTATTGGACAAGCATTTCACCAAAAGTAACCCGTTATATAAAATATTCAACCGTAAAACGGTAAAAATTAGTTACTTGTGTACAAAAAACATGGACAACATAATCACTTCTCACAATAAAAAGATTTTGGAAACAACAACTAACAAGAGTAAGGACAAGGAGAAATAATGCAATTGTCGTATTGAAAACAACTGCTCGCTTAAAAGAAAACTGCAATGTAGATAATGTAGTGTACAAAGCCACAATTTATCCACAAGAGAACACAAATGATAGAAAAATATATATAGGAATATCTGCTGGCAATTTGAAACAACGCTTTTACACACAAAGATTCGTTCTCTAATCCGAATTTCACCAATAAAACCGAATTAGCAAAGCATGTGTGGTTTCTAAAAAAAATGGGATTAAAACCAATTATTGATTGGTTTATACTATGTAAGTCAAGCACTCCGAGGGGTTTCAGACATAGATGCAATCTATGTCTGGAAGAAAAAATTAGAATCCTAAAATATGCAGACAACAATATCTTAAATAAAAGGGACGAATTATTGGCAAAATGTAGACATCGTCATGAATTTAAAATAACTAACCTGTAAATTTTGTTTTTGTAAATAAAACTTATATTAACTTCGCTATACATTTAATTTATCGTCATATAATGAAACATTTTTTAATCGTGTGCAATTGTAGTACCTGTTTTAATCGTAATTTCCGTATTTAAATTTTTTAAAACGTAATAAATTTAATTTTAAATGTATAACATTCGCAATCTGAAACTTAATCCAAACTTTCGCATTGTAACATCATTTTAAAATTTGTTATTCTTTTAAACGGACAAGTTTAGGTTTTAATCATGATCAGTTATAATCCACCTTTTAAATCGAGGATTAACTTCTTGTAAAGATAAGAAACCCATTTTATTTTTGTACTTTGATTTATACTCCGTTAATGCCACCAGCCTAATTTACTAATTAACATAATCACCCTTCCTATCCCTTCTATATTATAGCGACCAATCAGGAAATAGAATATCGTTGAAATTCTTTTTATTTTTCTATTTTTTATTTTTACTTTATTTTAAAATTATTGTCAGATATATAAAGTGTAAACATTCTTTCATTTAGGTTGTAATTGTGGTTGGAAACACATCTGCGGGGACCTAGTAAAGGTCGAAATAACTTATAATGTGTACAATCCGAATGTATATCTAGTCTTTTTCAACCTCTTAACTTATTTATGCTCTGTTTGAACGGGCATAGGGCTCTCTGATTCGAATTCCTATCGAAAATAATCGAACCTGAAAACTATATATATATATATATATATATATATATATATATATATATATATATATATATATGTGTGTGTGTGTGTTTGTGTGTGTGTTTGTGTATATGTGTGTTCCCGCCGGTCTGAATATGTACTCAAGGAACATATGACTCCATGTAGATATACCCAATTTTGAAACGTCATTATTTGAAGAACACCGGTAAAAGATGTTCCTTATTATTCGAGGAAAAAAGATATAAAACGGTCGCCATTTTGATCACGTGACAATAAATGTTCGTCAATAAAATGTACTGAAAAAAATTCATATTTTATTCGAGTCTGTCTGTACAAATTACCGTATATATCAATACATCCGCACAAAGAATACGTACAAACACACGTAGTCAGAGAATTACATACACATACAATCAAAAAATATAAACAAACCCACATACACACACACATACACACACACACATACACACACACATATATATATATATATATATATATATATATGTCTGGCACTGCTATCGATCCTGAACCAGTTTCCATGAACTTCACATCGGCAGCGTTCGGGCATGCTACGTAAACAGCCGAGATATGACGAGCCGAATGGTGCCAACCGATAACTTCGATACGTTGCTGCGTCGTATTTTTTTTCAGATTTATTTTTAAGAAAGATTGCAAAATAACAAAAAATAAATAAAACGAACAATACATGGCAAAATTACTGTTAATGAATATTTTTTGTTTTAATTTTTGTAACAAAACAATACTAAACAAGTCGGGTATGGCTGACAACATATGGAAGGAAACAGGAACCCATCTACCTTTATGGGATGAAGTAAAAATTATAGATAGAGAATAACGGTGGAGGGTAAGACGACTCAAAGAAGCAGCGCATATGTTAGGCGACAATGACCTCCTAAGCAGACCTAGTATAGAATTCAATACAACATGGGAACCTATAATTATAAATAATAGATAAGTAATGATCTATAGTAGTTAGATCAAAAACAAGAATAGGTTTAAAGCTTCCAAAATTAAACTAGAATTGTCCGCAAAGACCCGTGGCGCAGTGGATATAGTACTAAGTATAGTTCAGTTCTAAGTGACAGTCATCTGAAGGTTGAAGGTTCGATCATTAGCGCAATACGAAAAATTGCGAATTACTGAAAGACTTCTTCATGGCAAATGGAACGAGAGCATGATTAAATAAAGGGTTCCGTTCGAAATTCCGTCCAGATTCCCGAGTTTGTTGTAGTACACCTGAAGAAGGCCGGAGGTTACATCGGCCGAAACGTTGTGATAAAAACACCCAAGATGAGAACAGTTGTCCAAATATACTAAATTCTACGAATTATCAACCTTCATCTAAAAAATTCCGAAACAATTGTTAATAATAATAATAATAATAATAATAATAATAATAATAATAATAATAATAATAATAATAATAATAATAATAATAATAATAATAATAATAATAATATCAGCATTTCTTTCTATCAAGCGGCACATGTAATAGCCTTACGGATATTTTTTTCCTTTTTGCCAACGGCTTTTTTTCTTGGCAGAAAGAAATGACTCCTTCGGTGATTGGCTAATCGCTCAGCGTCTCTGCCACCATACACCTCGGCATCTCTCGGGTGTTTACGTAGCATGCCCGAACGTTCGCGGAACTATTTCAGGATCGATAGCAGTAGTCTTTGTGAGTTTTTTGTTTATAAGAAATAATCCTAAAAATCTACCGTTTTTATGTAATAGTGCAAAATAACAAATAAGGCTTTATTCAGCATAGATTTTATTCATGCACATATTTGGCTACATATACGCAGACATGTTTGGCTAATTACCTTTTTAAAGCAAAATCCTCATCAGGTTGAACATACAGTAATTTCTCCATTTTTATCACTTTCCGTTCGGCCTGATGAGGCTTTTGCCTAAACGAAAATGTTTTTGTATATATAAAATTTATACCAATATATATATATATATATATATATATATATATATATATATATATATATATATATATATATATATATATATATAATGGAAAAACTAAAAACGAACTTTTAGGAAAGGTAAAACCTATTGTGAAAAGTATACAGCTCAATATACCGGATTATTTTACTTTTTCAAATTTTAAATTTTGGACTTTGCCAACTTATCTATCCCAGCAATTTCCTCCGATGATAAGATTTTGATCTTTGAAAAGCCTGGCTTAAGGAGAAAATTAATTGAATAAATTGCTTTTTTGCGGAATATACCTTGCATTGAGCAACTGATTTGAAAAAAGATCTGCCTCCGTCGCTTATCTAATTCCTTTTCATCCTTCTACCCATATATATATATATATATATATATATATTGTTTTATTTTACTTCAGTCGAAGTTCTCAGAAATCAAGAGGCCCCTATTCCTAGGCCCTTTGCTGTTATGAACATTACTTCTCTCCCTAATTGACCAGTTAATTATGGTATAGTATATTTTTATTTTAGTCTCTTAGTCTTACTGTATTCCAGGACAATAATTCATCTAGTCTGGTGGAGTATCCATCTCAGTGCTGTTATTTGAGGTAACATTAGGTGCACCATTCCTCGTATCAACCAGTGTATAACAGTGTCGAGGGGATCGTATTTTGGCTTTGAATACTGTAGTATATTGAATATTGGGTCAGGGTCATGGTCAGGGTTTCCTTGTAGGGCGAAGTATCCTCATGTCAGGTTGTCTTCACAAACCCTTATACAGAGAGACCGAAAACACTCGAAGATATCGTCTAGTAGGTAATTGAAATTTCTTTTGTTTCATTTTACTTCAGTTAAAGTTCTCAGAAATCATATATCTAGTGCTTACACTTGATCTCTATATGAGATACATAGATATTCGAATAATACATTAAAGTTCTCTTTTACTTCTACACCGTAAGAAGTTAAGAGCATAAATTTACTTCGCCCCAATTGACCATTTGATTATGTTATAGTATATATTTCCTTTGGTCTCTTTGTCTTACCGGATTACAGGACAAGAATTCATCTAGTCTGGTGGAGTATCTAGCTAAGTGATGTTACTTGTAGTAAGATTACTCATAGAAGGTGCAACATTCCTCGTATGAGCCAGTGTATAGCCGTGTCGATGGGACCTTATTTGGGCTTTGAATACTATGTTATATTTAATATTTTGTCAGGGTTTACTTGTAGGGGTAGTATCCTCATGTAAGGTTGTCCTGACAAACCCTCCGTAGTGTGCTGCTAATTGATCGAGCAGGTATTTACTGGTGCTATTCGGATGGGCGTCAAGATATTCTCCGATCCATTTTGATGCTAGACCGTCTGAAAAGTCATACGCCGGATTTACTAACTCTGGGTCTGTTAGGTTGTAGGGCCGCTCTTTCTTTTTCAGAACAGCTAGCAATGGCCTCACGTCAGATCCACATGAGAGGACTATTTAAGAGGGTTGGGTAAGTGTTAGCCATTTTGTCTATTGCTTTTTTAGGAGCAAACGTTTAACAAAAAGCTCTGTCCATTAATAATTTTATAAATTATTTACCAACAAATTCGCAGATTAAATAAGAGCAGAAGAATATGGTTACCTACTTAGCTTGTGAGGTCTAGGGTTAGGGTTAGGATTAGGGTGAAGGGTTAGGATTAGGATTAGGGTTAGGGTTAGGGTGAAGGGTTAGGATTAGGGTTAGGATTAGGGTTAGGGTAAGGGTAAGGGTTAGAGTTAAGGGTTAGAATTAGGGTTAGGGTTAGGTGTGTTCTGTGTTTTAGTTTGTTGATGCTTGTTGGGCCTTTCCGGATCGAAGTGGGTGTTCTTTGGATTGTTGGATTCTTCGGTTGATGATCTCTCGGTACTCAAATTTAGTGTGTGTGTGTGTGAGCCTTGGATTGTCTCTGGAAGGGCTGTTACATCTTTGGCACGGAACGACACCAGCTCTCTTGACTAAACGATCCTTACACCCTCTTTAACATAAGGGTTAATTATACCCGGTTGGGTATTTCACGGAAATTACGGCAAGCTTCATTAATTTTCTCCTGAGAATTAATCATCTGCTGGGAGCATCGGCTTCTGGAAATCAAGTTTTGTAATGAGGGAACAAAACAATAGTTTACATATAGAAAAATATAATTTATTCATTGTCGAAGAAAGATTTAAAAACTCGAAGATTGGCTGGAGGATAGCGTGCTGGGTCAAATACGAGTCGCCGCGTGCCAATTCAGAAACTAAACTACATTCAAACCTGCCGACTAAGCGAGAGGAAGGAGGAGAAAAAAAGAGGGAGAGAGAGTAAAAAAGACAAAGAGACACACATGTATAAAAAGAAAGAGACACAGAGAATGTTATCGACGCTGTCAGTCCCAACATGTGACAGCCAATGTGACCTTGTCAACCCCGGATTTCATAAACATCTCGTCAAACCGACACCGCTGTCTCTCTAACGCGGTTGATTTTTGAAGAGCAATAATACTTGCACTGCGCGTCTCCTCGCGAGGGCAGGCTAAGAAGGGGGTCACACTCTTTGCCACACACTAATTGGTAAGCATAAAGCCGAATCGATTAGTTTCTGTTCGATAACAGGTCTTTTAAGGTGTGAGAATTGGCAATAACAGCACCCCTAGTCTTATAGATAAACGCCTCAATTGAGCAAAGGCAATTCCCCATGTCTCCAAAATGCACAGCGGATTTAAACACAACATTCGGCCATTGTACTTAGTCTTATGCAAAATGTTCTCATGTATCAAGATCAATGTTAATACTCTTGAAGGTGTATTTCATAACTTTTTATTATTACTTACAAGGTTTATAATGTGGGTGACACCCGACTATCAGCTCTCCATACAATGCCTGCTTTGTTGAACGTCAAACAACATGACATGAGCATCTAAAGAAATTGTACTTCATCTTTGATTCTATGCTATGCATGTTGGCTCTCTATAATACTGAAGTGACATGAGCAAACACTCTCTATGATGTGTGCGAGATACAACGTATTTATAGCTGACGATAAGCGGTTTGCAAATCAAGTGAAATGGAATCTCTATTTCTATGCCAATAACTCTCATGTTTTTCGCTCGAATTTGTTTGCTCTTAGTAGTAAATTCATTCGATAAATATTAATTTAAATATATAATTTCAATTAATTCAATGATTTAGGTATGGGGAAATTTAATGAGTATTCTCATTGTCAATGTATGAAAACTGTTAAACCTTCGGTGTTCAGTCGACTTTTTACCGTATCGTAAATGGCAAGAAAAAAAAGTTATCGGCGCAAAACGCCATAATTTACACGTTATTGGAATCTGGCAAACCCCAAAATGAGATAGATTTCCAGGTGAGATACTCTCTTGAAGATAACAAAACAAACTTTTTCGAAATGTTTCAAATGCAGTTCCAAACCCAAGACAACAGCTAAAGATAAACGTCACCTGAGTAAGATCTTTATTTACACTTAATTTGTCAACTGCAGTGAAAGTTTATTAGCTCGAAATAATGCTGGTGTAGTAGTTTCTTGATCAATAACACATCGAAGACTCTATCACAACAGGATACCGATTTCGAAGCCAGTATTAATATTAAACAAAAACTAATACGTTCAGTATTGAATAAAGATAATTAAAATTGGCCTGTTGATCAATGGCATAAAATCATATTCAATGATGAATCATGTTTCTATTTCCTTGGTGATCGTAGCTCCAGGGTTTGAAGAAAATAATCCGAAAGATATTATTGACAAGGCGTTAGAAAAAAAGCGTAAAATTCCCTCAATCCGCAATAGTTTTGGATAGCATCTCTGCTTGAAGGATGTCCTGATCAAATAGAAAATGTATAGAGAATCCACCACAGAAGATTATACAAAGTACGAATATAATCGTGAAGAATTGACACTAGACATTACTGAGGTGTGGAATCTAGTATCACGAGAGATTTGTCGTAATTTCGTCTGAATATTACGTCTTCTTTAATTTCTGCATAGATTGCAGTGAAGAAACCTTTATTTTTATGTTTTGCTGCACAGCTACTATCCTATTTGTGGATTGCCTTTTCAGCGTGTCTTGGTAATTTCACGAACATATTCTATCCTTTTCAGCATATTCCCAACATTCTGTTCTCTACTCTTTACCTTCTCATTAAATCATTATAGAAACGTCTTGATTCCAAAAGTATTCTCTCTTTTGTCTATAAATCTCTTCACTGGCCATAACTGAGTGTGGAAAGTGTAAGGTTATCGTACTTGGTTTTGATGAACAGCTTGGTGTTGTCTCAGTGTATTCTGAACCCTCACTAGTATCAGAGCCTTGACTGTTCACTGGGTCTTCATCACTTGAAATTGTCCCAACTTCTGCTGCTGCAGCAGTCACTGATGATAACATTCTCTCTTCTCTTTCTTCTCGGAAGCTTTTCTCTCTAGACTTCTTCTCAAACACCTTATCATGACCTGACATGTGTGCCAGGCGAGTTGTCTGTTGGTCCAAGTAGAAATTGACGTCCTCTTCCTTGGTCTCCTTTGTGAGCAGCCTGTTGCTTCTTATCTCCTCCACAACATCCTTTGCTCCAATATCAAATAACTTGTCTAAGTCCTTCAGAAAGTTAGCTCGTTTCTCTTCCTCTGGTTTGTTATTTCTTCCCTTGTTTTTAACAATTTTCCTGTACTTTTCATGGAGGATCATGAAACGGTTGACTGCATTTGGTCTAGTTAGTGTTTTAATCCTTGCCATATTTCAGAATGGCAAAACGACATCCACTGTATCATGGGCTAAAGACCTATTGTCACTGTTGGGATTATCATTCCTCAAATGCAGGAAATACTGGAACACCTGGCAATTAGTAGGAAGTTGAGAGCCCCTGATGCTGGAGCTGGGTTGCCCAATGAGATACACATCACTGAATGACCTTGTGGCAGGAGTTGCCACCTTTCTTCTCTTTTCAGTTGGTTCATCCCGTTCACTTGTATCGCTGACCACTTTCCCACAGCATAGTTGTCTTCCAGATGCCATGTTGTCAGCAGTTCACAAATCTTAACAAATCAGCTTTAACTTACAATCTGAAATGAAGAGATAAAACATACTTAGTGATAATAAATTATATACATGCATATAGTAACATTTTTGAGATAAAGTTATGTATTATATGATGGCATCCTTTCCAAGCATAAAAAAATATATATGTTTGTGCATTAAAATTAATTAAAATTAATACAGGTGTTCACGTGTTTACTACCATATGGAAGAAAATTTTATTAGCTTTCATTTGGTACCACTTTCAATGCTATAGCATCAACCTCTGGAAAGCTACAATGAAAATAAGGACATAATATCCCAAATTTTGCAGCGTTTTTGAAAAACATCAACAATAAAATTACATGGCTCTTGAGGCAGGCATAACCAAGGTCCAAGATCACAATAACTGGTATATTTAGCTAATTTAGACCTGGGAGAATGGGAATAATAGCAGTTTCCATATGTTTGAAGAAAAACGTCAATTTTGAAGAGGTCTAAAGCAACATGATATAAATGTCGGTGTACCCCAGGGAACTATCCTTGAACCATTATTGTTCCTGATCTTCATAAACGATCTCCCTGATGACATAGAGTCTGAGATTGGTTTGTTTGCTTACGACACCACGCTTTACTCTCATCATGTTGGCAAAACAGACGCGATCATATCCGAGGCAATGGCTGAATCCTTAGAAAATTACCTCCAGGCTGTAGTGGATTGGGGTCATAAATGGATGGTAACTTTTAATACCGCAAAGACAAAGCTCCTTTCCTTCAATAACTACAAGAAACCTCTTCAACCACCGATTGTTACGGCAAATAACACCCTACCTGAAAGTTCAACATTCAAACTCCTTGGCCTAACCTTCACAGATAACAGGAATTGGAACAAATACATTGAAGACATTGCCAAGGCTTCCGCAAAGAAGGTTGGTTCCCTCTACCGTGCTAGTAAACTCCTCACACCTGACATTATCCTGTACCTCTACAAAGCCACCATGCATGGAGTATTGTTGCCACATCTGGGCTGGTGCATCATCTACTAAAAAAGAGTCGCAAACCTCACTGTCAACCAAGCTCCAGTCCCTGTCCCATCGCCGCAATGTAGCATCCTTGTGCTTGTTTTACAAATACTTCAATGGATTATGCTCCGATGAACTAGCTACTCTGGTGCCCCCCTCGACGTAAATTCACTAGACAAACTCGACAATCAACTAAATCCAATCCATTCACTGTGGAGGTCCCCACATGCCGGAGAGCTTTCTACTCCAATAGCTTCTTCCCTCGTGCTGCTGGCCTCTGGAACTCCCTCCCTGCCCCCTGTTTTCCCTACGGTACTGACATGCAAAAGTTTAAAACTAATGTAAACAGACATCTCGCTGCGCAGCTCAAAATTTAGGTGGACCCCCCCAAAAAAAAACGCCTCTCCCTTTTTTCTCAGTAGCCCCTGACGTCTACAG
>OY744518.1:2453696-2606196 GCA_963556195.1 Sepiola atlantica
AAGTTTAATAAACGTTTTATTTTTCTTTGGAAAACATTCCATTTCTGTAACGATTTGGAGATTATAATTTCGTAAATAGATACATATATATATATATATATATATATATATATATATATAGATAGATAGATAGATAGATAGATAGATAGATAGATGGATATATATATATATAGAGAGAGAGAGAGAGAGAGGGAGAGAGATAGATAGATAGATAGATAAATAGATAGATAGATAGATATATTTATGTATATATATAGAGAGAGAGAAAGAGAGAGAGATAGATAGAGGGATATATATATATATAGATAGAGAGAGAGAGAGAGAGAGATAGATAGATAGATAGATAGAGGGATATATATATATATATATATATATATAGAGAGAGAGAGAGAGAGAGATAGAAGCACAGCATTGCATGGATAGAAAGACAAAAGATAGGAATACAGCATTGTATTGATAGATAGATAAATAGAAATATAGATGTATATTTATATATATATATTTTTATTAATTTTATACGCACATAAAAGTAATCCATGCCTAACTTAGACAAGGATCGAACCTTCGATATTGATGCCTATAGTCAAGCGTCTTTACCTCTGGACCAAGACGCTTGTCTAGAAATATGTACGATTTTTATCACCTAAATATTTAATGTATTTTTATGTAATTATTTTTATTGGTGATTGCAGCGTTCGTTGTTTTTGCTTACTATTATTTCGATTGTCTCACTTCCTAAGTGATTAAGATGCAGTCCGAATACGTTCGTCGAATACTCTCGACTAGTCTTCTACATGTGCCCGCTTCTAGGTACATATAGATCTTAATTTCCCTTAATTACGTGACAGTTTCCGTTGGCCGAGTGGATATGGCGACTGCTTGCAGATTCTAGGCTGACTCTGTAAAACGGATTCGCGCCTCCCGACCATCTGAAATTGTTACTTTCCTGCACTGATGAGAGCAATAAGCTTGAAACGCTAGCGTTTGTAGGTATTAATAATTTAATATTTATTTATAAATATTATATATATATATATATATATATATATATATATATATATATATATATATATATATATATATATATATATATATATATATATATATATATATATATGTATATATATATATATATATAAGTTGTTGGAACCTCATACGTCGCAATCGACGGGAGAGTCCATCATATATATATATATATATATATATATATATATATATATATATAGAGAGAGAGAGAGAGAGAGAGAGAGAGAGAGAGAGAAAGAGAGATAGAGATAGATAGATAGATAGATAAATAGATAGATAGAGAGATAGAGAGATAGACAGATAGACAGATAAGTAGACATATAGATAGATTTATAGATTGATAGATAGATAGATAGATAGATAGATAGATAGATAGATAGATAGATAGATAGATAGATAGACGGTAGATAGATAGATAGATATATAGATAGATAGATAGATAGATAGATATGTTGAATAATGGCCCTATGAGAATGGACGCATCTGTCGGAGATCGAATTTGACTTGCACGATTTGTGACGAATTCATCTTGTGCATGTTCGGTTCGATGTGTTTTCCACGGGTTGCGGAGACATTGACATAACCTAAAGTTCATAGAAGGTCAAAGGTTAGATTGCACCTGACGTGATCACGAGGTTTGATGACGTCAGGGTTTCCCGAGTGGGAAAGTTAAAGTAAGATTTGAGCAGTTTCTTACTTGGAAGCAGCAAGAACAAGTCACAATCATGTAGCTGTTAGAAGAAGGGATTAAGAGTCCCAAGATTATAAGAGCCTTAGTGAATCTTTAATATTCCTCTCTCTGCAAGCAATTACGAAATTTACTTAGTAGATTAATTAGTGTTACCTCTCTCTCAAATTACCAACGAACTCTCAATTGTCAAATAATTAGATAGTTAATAAAAGGTTCAGAATTTAAATAGCAAAAGACTTTGTGAATTTATTGAAACAAAGGTTTGATTTCAGAGCGAAGATAGCAGCCCGAAACTGTTAACGCGCGACAAAGAAGGCGACCACAATGATGGCGACGGCGACGGGCGACGAACGATAGAAGTCGACGACAGAAGGCTGCGACAACAAATAGTTGCAGGCGAAAAACAAGGCAGTACGAATAGTAGCGACGGCAGCGACTGAGAAGCGGATCGAGTAGCTACGACATATCGCCCCATTTCGGATCAACAGCGAAGGTAAATCTACGACGACCAAGGAGTTACAGGTGATGCAAAGAACGTGTAAATGTAACAGATAGAAGCACAGCATTGCATGGATAGAAAGGTGGATAGATAGACAGATTTGAACAGATATATCTAGAAAGATAGGAATACAGCATTGTATTGATAGATAAATAGATATATATATGGATAGATAGATGGATAGTTATATATATATATATATATATATATATATATATATATAGAGAGAGAGAGAGAGAGAGAGATAGGTAGATAGATAGATAGATAGATAGATAGAAGCACATTATTGAATGGATAGAAAGGTTGATAGATAGACAGATTTGAACAGATATATCTAGAAAGATAAGAATACAGCATTGCATAGATAGATAGATAGATAGATAGATAGACAGGTAGATAGATAGATAGATAGATAGATAGATAGATAGATAGATAGACACAGAGATAGATAGATAGATAGATAGACACAGAGATAGATAGATAGATAGATAGATAGATAGATAGATAGATAGATAGATAGATAGATAGATAGATAGATAGATAGATAGATAGATAGATAGGCAGGTAGATAGATAGATAGACACAGAGATAGATAGATAGATAGATAGATAGATTGATAGATAGATAGATAGATAGATAGATAGATAGAGATAGATAGATAGATAGATAGATAGACACAGATATAGATAGATAGATAGATAGATAGATAGATAGATAGATAGATAGATAGATAGATAGATAGATAAGCTACATGAACCTTAAATGTAGGGTTATGTTTTTCCCATCAAATATAATCTATCCAAACATTAAAAGACACTGACATCATGACCTCGAACAGATAATACGGACATTCGGGGAGAAAGCCAGTGAAACCGTCACAGCAGCCACAAAAGATTACCTGCTTACCTCCCTTGACTTCTATAATAGAGTCGCACTATTCATATTAACTCGGTAATTAGAGAAAGATATTATAGCAACAACAAAAATGGCGGCGTCTTCATTTTCTTTCGCTTCCACTATTTTATAATTTTATTAGTTGAAAATAACAGGAAATGAATGTTCAGTCAGAGACCACTTGGTCAACTAGAAGTTAGTTATACTTGGTCGTAGGAATTGATAGAAACGGATGTGACGTCACATGTCTAAAAGAGAGAGTGAGTGAGAGAAGTCGGCAGTTCGATAAGAGCACTAAACGTGTGAACATGTTATTTCAAAATGCTCTACAATATCATTAAATAGTGATTATCTCTCTCTGTCTTCCCTTATCTGACTTGTCGGTGATTTGGAACAAAGATCAAGCAGAATAAACCTCCTTTGTCTTCTAACGGGTTGGCTTAACTTAGTCCTTTTCCCAAGTATAAAATAACTAATTTGCAGGTGTAGTATTGCACAGACATATATTTCTGAATACAATTAAAATTCTTCGACACTTTGGGGACATTTTAAGTAGGATGACCCCTAGAGTAAATGTGGTATTGTGGCAACTACAATGATTCTAGCCAAGAGTAGGATAGACAACAAAGGATGACCAACGACGCGCAATTTCCCCACACCTTTCATGACCTTGTACCTAATTTATCCTAAATGAAACCTTTATATTTGTTTGCAAATAAATAATTCAAAGTGTAGTATCTGTTCTGTCTTCAGTCAGAGGATGAGATCTCCTTCTTGAGTCTGGCAATTTTAATTTTTGTGAATGCCCCGTTTGGGGAGCTGGATATCCCTACATAAAAAACGATCTAGTATTTAAGTTTGCCTTTGTTGGGAGGAAGTTAAATAGGGACTAATGTTCCCATATTGCGTGTAATTCTCACAGCGTTTCAGCCGATGTAACCTCCGACCATTTTTAGGTGCGTATTGTCGAACTCTGAAATATATATGTCGAACTCAGGAATCTGTACGGAATTTCGAACTGAACACTTTATTAAATCCACGGGGTTGATTGTTCTCATTCCGTCACCCATAGCCGGGTAAAAGTCTTAAATAATTTTTTATTATATATTTAGCTAGTATCGCTTTAACCCCCAGACGACTGTCACTTAGAACTGATTCTTATTATTATTAGATGAGAGCATTAGTCCGAATAATCCAACTTATTAATCCTCACCTAATAATCCTTACCTAAAACTTTCGAAACATTGTTGCTTTTTGTTCACCCATCGCCTTGGGTAATCTTCCTGTGGTGCCCTCAATTGTTAATTGTCCTCGGTATTATACAAAACAGCATCTGAGAGTAAGATCCTCATTAGACAGCTTTGATGAACGTAAGGCCGACCTATAATTGCCATTACTGCCTACTCCACTAGGAAGAAAGTGTAGTATCCGTTCCGATGGATACTGCACCCCATAGACTGGTATTGTCTTGGCCTTCGGGGCTTTATTTACGCCGGTCTATGGGTCTGTCCTGTGCAGTTCTAGGAGGTCCACCCTCCCATGCTTTGCCTCCCCTCTTTGGAGAGGAGTAAGTTTATTGCTTACTGCCTGAGGCGCCCCTACCGGGGAATGCCGACGGGGCTGCCCAGGTAATTTTTAATGGCCAGAGTGCTCAGCTTCTTGGGCGCTGGCTTTTCAAGCCCCACTTTCTCGACCCGACCTTGGGTCACATCTTACTTTGTGGGAGTAAAATAAAACTGGCCTTGTGCCTAACCTCCTGAAGAGGAGGTAAATAATACTCTACTCTAATCAGGAATAGTAGTACCTTTCAAAGTCCAATCTGTGGGTTCAATATAAGCTCCCCTGCGTATAGTATTAAAATACTTTCGGCATTGTGATCCCAATTTTGCAGCTTTGGTGAAGTAACGCCTTAGTTACAACTACCCGATGCCTTCTATGACCTTGTGCGGTAGTGCATGCCATCGTCCAATCCATGGTTTAAATATCATATTTCCTAAGTCTTATATGAAACTATGCCCGTGGTATAAACATACACCAGTGTACACTCCTCGTCAAAAAATAACGGAAAAATTATGTTTCGCCAGTATTCACACTAATTTCTATTCATATAAATTCGGTATGTGCACATGTTTATATAGTCATATATATAGGATTCACTCCTAAACTAATTAACTGAGGTTGTACATTTTGAAACACAGCTGCTATGCGTAAGTCCTACATCTAGTTTATATTACTGTTTTTAATTTTTATTTGTTTATATTTATTTTAGTTGCATTTAAAAACATTTAAAACTAAAATATATATTAATATTGCGTGTATTAAGGCACCATTCTTTCATTTAAGCAAACATTGTTAAACATAATAGAATTCTACAGTTTGATTATACCGTTTCTTTTTCTTCGATTTTTCTAATGATCCTTTTTGCGTCAAACTGGAAAATTAAGTCATATTTCATATGTATCACAAACGTTTTCGATTCTTCGTCGAATCATCTTCAGGTGTCAAGTACAAATGAACAAAACAGCTGATTGAAAGAAGATACTTTCAAAAAGCAGCTGAGAGCGCGCATGTGAAGTTAGTTGGACGTCAAAAGAACGAACCAGTACAGTTTCAGGAGAGACGTTAACAATTTAAATTCTGGAACGCCAGAATACGTGTCACAGGATGAAGTGAATTACGTTAAACATTTTCAAATGTTTTTACTGGTTTCACACGTGATGTTGTTAGTTGTAGTTTTCTGGTTTTTAATAAAGATATTTTTTATTTTTTTTAAATTGGTTTCAGAATGTATTATTTTTGTGTTGTTAACTAAGATTTGTCTTAAATAAGAGGTGAGGCAGTTACTATTGGAAATTTATTTTCGCCCAACAAGCAGCTTTATACATACAACACACACACACACACACACACACACACATATATATATATATATATATATATATATACATATATATATATATATATATATATACATATATAAATAATTTATTTTAAAACTATATGTTACACATTTCAGAATCGCAGTTCGGTTTCATCCAGATGGGTTGACATGTTACATTCTAAAAGTCTATACCAAAGTGACTCGTCAGCGTACTGAATGTACATCATGAATAATTTAATTAATTTTAATAAAACTTCATTACGATTAAGACCCATTGTAATGAGTTAGTCTAAAGGATAGAATAGAATGAGTTTAAGAAGACTGAGTTTGCTTGAAGAAGCTTTATTCGACAGGGATCTAGTCTCTACGAGAAACAACGGCTGACTAAAAAAGAAAGAGTGTTCAAGGGAAGTAATTCACTTCCGAAGCATAGAAGGAGATAGAAGAGTTCTCTTTTCATCACACCCATACATTATATTTTACCCTGACCCAGTACTCACTTCAAAATGGACACGTCAACAATGCACCGTTTTTAAACGATAAATTCAACCACCTTTGTTTTCGCTTTTTTCGGGACGACCTTAAAAATACGAAACTACAAATAAATACATAAGTAAACAAAACACCAAATAAAATAAAACCTTTAAAACACAAAACTATAAATAAAATAAATACTAAATCGGATACATAAAATAAAACCCGATATCCATTTCAAAAGGAGACTTCAGTATTACAACCTTTTTAAACGACGAATTAAAACGCCCCCCTTTGTTTTTTCATTTTTCAAGACACCGAAAATCTCCTACGATCTTTAAACGATCTTCCAAATACAACCCTTTAAATAAAAATACAAAACTACAAATAATTAAATAAAACACAGTAGAATAAAATAAAACCTTCTTAAAACACAAAATTATAAGTAATAAATAAAATTGAAAATAATTAATTCCCAGCCAATATATTTTTCCAGAGAGACAATTCAGTAATGCACCGGTTTTTATCGGTATAACGCATTTCTCATTGCGGTTTGCTCACATTCAGTACGCTAACGAGTCGCTTGAGTATATACTTTTTAAAATGTAAAAAGTTAACCCATCTGGATGAAACCGCAGTACGATTATTTGTATTAGCTCTCACTCTTCTGCGATCGAGCACTTTATTGATTTCTTTTCAATATAACTTGACACACTATATATATATATATATATATATATATATATATATATATATATATATATATATATATATATATATATATATATATAGTGTACATGTTGTATGAGGGGATTACGACATAGTTCAAATAAAGTAAATAAAAGCATATAATAGTATACATTTAATTAACGTTCCATACCATACGTCATTAAATAATTACCTGATGAATAGGTTAGAGACTTTTTGAAGGCTTTATGCAGCTTTTAGGTTGCGCTGGATTCATGAACCCCAAGATATTGAACGTTGAAACATCAACTCCTGTATAATATTTTAATAAATACACGCATATATATATATACACACAACTATATTGGTAGATTGGTATATATTCGAATGTCTAACTGCATAAAAGTGGCGTCTGTTAATCGCTTCTTTTGGGTTAAGTAATTATGCATTGTGATGTAGAATTAATTCGATAATTTACTGAGGTATTTCACAATGAATATACTCTTGTAAGTTTCGGTTTGGTTCTGGTTAAAATTGAACTTTTTGAGACATTGTTGTTGCTTTGTTTTTTTTCAAGGTATATACGAATATTTCTATTCTGATCAGATCAAATATTTACAAAAAATATGTTTCATTGCATGATTTAAAATACACATTGCCTTTAAATAACCGTAATAACTTCAATAACTTTTGTATACTAGGTATGTAGAATATGATTGCAAAATTATTTAAATCGTTAAAGATACACACATATTGTTGTGACCCTGTTTAGGGGCCGAAATGAAGACACGGAACACGGGTAGGTTAGGTGAACAATATATATTGAAGAAAAGATATGTACAGCGAACAAGAGAAGTGGTATATCAGTCCTGACTGTCAGGGTAGACTGGAGTTCAATCCAATTACGAGAAGCCTAAATGTTTCTTTTATTAGGAATGGACGAGTCTAACTGTTCGTCATATAGGTACGGCACTATAACACATATATACACACACACAGATGTGTGTGTATATGACATATATTATAATTCTCAAAATCAGAACAGAGCCTAATCAAGACACATACACAAAGGGTTCGATATTCTTTCAGATAGAGCTATATAACAATAATAAATAATAAATGTAGCTTTTCTGAAGTCGCTAATCTTTACCAATTTATTATAGTGTTAAGATAAGCCACATTTATTATTTATTATTGTTTATGTTGGTGTCTGTTCAGTGAGATCGAGACACTTCACTATTCCCTCATTATTCTTAGTATCAGACGATAGATGGCGCTTCAGTCTTTCTATGAGTATTGCAGTTTACTGGAGAGATTGTTCAAATCTACACACTGACTCTTGTCTGTCTATTGTGAGCATTAAATGTCTTCAAGTGACATTGATATTGAGAGATATTCGAGTATTTGGAAACTCCATCACGTGAACATTATATATATATATATATATATATATATATATATATATATATATATATATATATATATATATATATATATATATATATAAATATATATATATATATATATATATATATATATATATATATATATATATATATGTATATATATGATTTGTAGCTCGTAGAAAACCCTCTAGATGGGTACTGTAAGTGTAGTATTAACACAGCATGACGTCGCTAGCAATAAATGCATCGTTCCTTTCATTAACTTGAACGCTCTTATGACGTCAAGCCACCGAAATAAGTATTAAAATTATCACTGTTTATTCAGCTATCAAGCGGTGGCCGAATGGTTCTAGGTGTCGGGGTTTGAGTTGTAAAATACTCGTAGCCGGGATTTCGAATCACACGACGAGTAGTGAATAGTTATATCTTCATGGTGATGAGTCCTTATTAAAAAGGACGAAACGTATACGTACAAAGATAATAAACAAATATGTATTTTATATAGATATAAAATTATTTTTTCTACGTACGACGTTGGTTCGAGCTTACGTCTCTACTCAGTGCAGAGAAGTAACAATTTCTGAGTCATAGGGCGCGACCCGGCTCACAGATACACATTGAATATGTAACTGTTCTCCTGGTCCCATTAGGCCACAAGAGATTGCTACGTAATAACGGAGAAATTAAGTGATATTTACACTGAAAGCGGTGAGTATAAACATCTAAACATTCGATAGCACTCAGCGCCAGAGTCCAAGCATTGCGCTGAAACTTTTACGTGAATGTTTATTTTTAATCTTCCCGACAGTGCTCAACTTTTAATTCAACTTGGAAGGGGCTTATAATAATATTAAATTATTTCTTAATATTTTATCTACGTACGACGTCGTTTTGAGCTTATGGCTCTCATCACCGTAGAGTAATAACAATCTCAATATATATATATATATATATATATATATATATATATATATATATATATATATATATATATATATAATCCAGGTAAAACATCCACAGGGTAGTAATCCAAAGAAGTTCAACAGGATTTATAAAAGTGCTCAATATCAAATAGAGTTTTTATATATAATTATTTCTATTTATACAGACATGTACGAGATCTGCCACACTGGCATGTCGATATTATCAATCAACAACTATTATGAACTAAGATCTTCTCAGGCAGAGATAGAATCCGATCTTAACCTTCGATCATATTTGGAAAGAATAAGATTCTAACTCTGTCTGATTAGATCTCAGTTTATGATAGCTTTTGATCGATAACATCGACATGTCAGTGTCGCAGATTTTGTACATGTTTGTGTAAATAAAAATAATTATATATATAATGTTAAGATACATATATATATATGAGGGAACAACAAAGAATCTGATTGGTTAACTAGCAAGCCATGTATATAAAAACACCTGACAAAAATAACTCCATGCATGTAGCCTGACGATTCCCCCCGGGGATGAAACACGGGAGCCTCTGTGTAGCGTGATTGCCATATATATTTTCATTGCTTACTACCTAGCTCTACTTACGTATCGAGCACTGTTGAAGTAAATACTGAAAACTGACACATAAAAAATTATATCTCCTTATAATATTTTATGTGGATACATGAAGTACTAATATATATATATATATATATATATATATATATATATATAATGTAAAGATATATATATATATATATGATGTTAAGATACATATATATATACACATATATAATGTAAAGATATATGTATATACATATATAATGTAAAGATATATATATATATAATGTTAAGATATATATAATGTAAAGACATATATATATATTATAATGTTTATATATATACACAATGTTAATATATATATATATATATATATATATATATATATATATATATATATATATATATATGTACATGATTCACTCTAAAAAGAATTTACTGATTATCATGAAGAGTAATATGGCCGATCTATATATTAATGTAATTCAATGCAAAGGGGGATAGAGGGAGTTGAGACCTTTCGTGAAAATTAAGATACGTTCATTTTTTAGTGTAATTTTAACAATCAATATTATTTTCTCGATTTATAAAATGTATTTATAATATTTCTCTCGATTTATAATATGTATTTATCATATTTTCCTCGATTTATAATATGTATTTATAACATTTTCCTCGATTTATAATATGTATTTATAATATTTTCCTCGATTTATAATATGTATTTATAATATTTTCCTCGATTTATAATATGTATTTATAATATTTTCCTCGATTTATGATATGTATTTATAATATTTTCCTCGATTTATAATATGTATTTATAATATTTTCCTCGATTTATAATATGTATTTATAATATATTCCTCGATTTATAATATGTATTTATAACATTTTCCTCGATTTATAATATGTATTTATAATATTTTCCTCGATTTATAATATGTATTTATAATATTTTCCTCGATTTATAATATGTATGTATAATATTTTCCTCGATTTATAATATGTATTTATAATATTTTCCTCGATTTATAATATGTATTTATAATATTTCTCTCGATTTATAATATGTATTTATAATATTTTCCTCGATTTATAATATGTATTTATAATATTTTCCTCGATTTATAATATGTATTTATAATATTTTCCTCGATTGATAATATGTATTTATAATATTTTCCTCGATAATTAATTTTAATCATAATAAGTATTATACACATAATGAAGGAAATTTAATTCAAAAACGTGTTTAGAAATCAAGCAATGTAAAAGAACAGCGCCTTCAAATCAGAAATATCGTAAGTGCAATACAAAACAATCACATTAATTTTACAAAAGTTCAACATTCCACTTAAACAGTACGAAATAACAAAAAAGTCTTCCATCATAAATACCTCAGTGACTACAATCAATTAAAACCCAATTCTACACAAAAATGCATAATAAATCTGGATAATATATATATATATATATATATATATATATATATATATATATATATATATACATATTATATATATACATACATATATATATATATATATATATATATATATATATATACATACATATATATATATATATAGATTTAGATTTTTCACTTATAAAATAGATCATTCAGTGAAGACCGGGGTTGTACCAATAAAAAATAAGCTCGATGATACTCGATTACAGAGTACAGAGCATTTATATGTGATTTTATGAAGGCTTACCAAAGCATTCCTTTCAGGACACCAATGATCACCATTAAAGATATTTTTTCTTACAAATACTATTTATTCAAATTAATTTGAATAAATAAATAGTATTTGTAAGAAAAAATATCTTTAATGGTGATCATTGGTGTCCTGAAAGGAATGCTTTGGTAAGCCTTCATAAAATCACATATATATATATATATATATATTCCTTTCTGAGGAGTTGAAGGAAGACATATCCAATGCTGACATAGTAATGTCGGTTAGTTCTCTAATGATCGAAACGAATTTGTATAAAAATTATACCAAATATTGACTGTTTTGAAATCTAAAACTAATGTAAACAGAAATCTCGCTGCACACCTCTTAACTTAGGATTATCCGCCCCCTAAAAATAAGGAAAAACAACTCTCACTCTTTTTCTCAGTAGCCCCTTACGTCTACAGTGGCGGTCTGCCTTGTTTGGGGTGAACTATGATTTTAAAAAATCCTGTTTACTGAGCTTGAAACCAATGGTACCGCTGAAGTACAAAATAATAAATTAATAGTACGCTCTTAATTTTTATTGTCTGAATTAATCGCTCAATCTTTCTGCTCGGAAGCTATATATATATATATATACATATATATATATATATATATATATATATATATATATATATATATATATATATATATATATATATATATATATATATATATATATATATAATGGTAATAATCCAGGAAAAAAATAACCACAGGGTGGTAATCCAGAGAATTTTAACCGGGTTTATAAAAAGTGTTCAATATCAAAATAGAGCTTTATATATGATAATTTTTATTTACACAGACATGTACAAAATCTACGACACTGGCATGTCGATGTTATCGATCAACAGTTACTATAAACTGAGATCTCATCAGGTAGAGTTAAAATCCGATCTCAACCTCAGATCATATTTGGGGAGAATGAAATGGAGAGAAAAAAAGAAAGAATATATATATATATATATATATATATATATATATATATATATATATATATATATATGTATATATACGCGCTTTCCATGTAGGTGCAACACACTAGTGTATAAAATTATGGTTTTCACTTAGCGACATGCATTACTCTTCTTTATAAATAATTTCGTCTACTAGTATCGTAAAATTTGTAAACAAATAACAAAAGTCATTTAAAAAGGATATAATTGCTTCTACTTCCGATACTGGTTCCCTTAACTGAGATGGTGACACATCCGAAAGCAGTTAGTCACGGTTGGTGGTGGCCTGATACCCGGCTTTAGTCTTGGGGTTGATATGTTCGCTATCTCTAGCCACATTTATGACTCGTGAAACGACTAAATAGCTGTCTGTGGATGACATGTATATATATATATATATATATATATATATATATATATATATATATATATATATATATATATATATATATATATATATGTATATATAGTGTGTGTGTTAGAGTGAAATAAATTCCAGAAGTAAATCTGAGTATGAGAGCTCGAGTGATAAACAGAACAAGAATAAAATAAAATTAAGTTACACGAAATCACATAATTATTGGTGCGATAACGTATTTCGACCCTCCGGCCTTTCCAAATATGTAATCTTCTCGTCTTGAAAAGGCCGGTGGGTCGAAATAAATTATCGCACCGGTTATGATACCGTGTAACTTTATTTTATATATATATATATATATATATATTTATATATATATATACATAGATATATATATATATATATATATATATATATATATATATATATATATATATCCTCATTTCCCTGAAGATGGACCCGGAGTGATCTGAAAGTACATGGGACACAGATCAAAACTATGGCAAATTCATCAGCCAGTTCCCCTTCCGAAACTAAGATTCTGATTCGGACTATTGAAAGGATCTACCAAAGGATATCCAATTAATTTAAGAGTTACTCCTGTGTATACAAGTATATAAAAATACATAACTTAATATATAACTGAATATATATACCAGCGACCATGCGCGATTTAAGTTCAAATTTAAAAGAGACATTTACTCTGTTAAGTAATCACATCAGACGTCACTTTTACAAGACCAGGAAGGATTCTTACGAAAAGGAAAAGTTCATATCTCTTATTTATTTAAATCTCTGATGAGCGAAATAAATATAAAAATTTGGGAAAGTTCATGTTTTTTAAGCATCTTTAAAATATAAAACTTAAAGAAAGAGGCAAAATGCCTTCAAAAAACATTTGTTAGATGCAAATATTTTTTATTAAAATCAAAATACAATTTTTTCATCTTGACATTTTTTCTTATAATTTCGCTCATCAGAGATTTATACAAATAAGAGATATACTTGTATACAAAGGATTAACTCTTTAATTAATTAACCAATCATTATAAATTTTGAAACACAGCTGCTAGGCGTATGAGTAAAAATGTGGGCTATATTAGGTTAATTTAGTCATATACAAAGGGGTAAAAAGAATATGGAAGTTCTTCGTGAAAATTCAGTTACCTCTGATTTTTGTGAAATCTTGACAATACATATTATACATCAATTACCAAACATTCCCAAAATTTAAAGTATTTTAATGGGGTTTAAAGGGCATAATATGGGCACAACGTCCAATTTGAAATTCAAATATTTCAGATTTGCATTAAATTTGATCCATAGTATTTAGACATCAATGATGCAACTTTACATAAATTTGAATTTCTTCTTAAGAACCCTTGAGCTTAAGCCTAAATCGTAGACATTTTTGTAAATATAAAAAATTGTGATGATTTTGATCCAAATTAGAATAAGGATTTTAGATATAAGGTTTAGTTTTATTATAGCTTAATAAAATTAAACATAAAAGTGGTGCAAACTGTTCTGTTCGGGGAATTCATTTTATTCGTCCTGAGACGGGTATTTCTCTGGTAAGTGATACAGTGATATATAATATGTGTCAAAGGTGATAACGTACGTACGAACCTGATATAGCTTAGCGTATTATTATGTAGATGAATCCGTTCAGTATATATGCATATAAAGTTTTTGTTGCGCATTTTAATGCAGGTGGTTGTGAATTATATAATGAAGCGTTGCTAAATGACGCTTAGCAAGATATTAATTATGTATATGTCTGCTACTTGTTCATGTAAAACTAATTAGCTATTGTTCTATTCAGCTAATCAATCATGCATGCAAGGTTTATTATGAATGTTGTCAGGAGTGACCAAATACACTCGATTCAAATGAGTCTAGCTAAAACCTCTGTGCTTCGTAAAAATTACCTGGTCATTAAAACGCGTCTTATTATTGTTATTACATTACATTACGTATATTCTAACAGCCATCTACTTTAAGAATTTGAGTGCATTTCGGTAACATTGAATTGTTTTGTGTTTAAAATACGGAAGCACAAACGCACATGATTTTGAGGTTTGGGTTCTTCCTGAATGCGTTGTGAAAATAAATGTCGAATATAATAATGTGCGTTTTGTTCTGCCGTAGTTAAATACAGATATTGTGAGGTGATGTCGTGTGTATGATATTAATATACACGTTCGTTGTCATGACCCACGTGTGTCGTCTGTTCCCTTGACTGATTATAGGAACACAGGTCCTATTTAAAATGGAGGTTTTATTCGTATGCAAAAGATAAACATTTACTCTATATTACAAACAGCTAATATATATATATATATACATATATATATATATATATATATATATATATATATATATATATATATAACCAACAGACATGCAGACAGACAGACAGACAGACAGATAGACATACATACAGACAGACAGACAGGCAGACAGGCACATAACTCCAAGGATCAATTCATCTGTTCCCTTGACTGATTATAGGAACACAATTCGTCTGTTCCCTTGACTGATTATAGGAACACAGGTCCTATTTAAAATGGAGGTTTTATTCGTATGCAAAAGATAAACATTTACTCTATATTACAGACAGGTAATATATATATATATATATATATATATATATATATATATATATATATATATATATATATACATATATAACTAAGAGACATGCAGACAGACAGATAGATAGACAGATAGACATACATACAGACAGACAGGCAGACAGGCACAGAACTCCAAGGATCAATTCATTACTCGCCCTCCTTCACCCGAAACGGGTTTGATGCGAGCTATCGCTTCGCACGTTTGATAGTTATCAAGTCTAGCTTAAGAAGGGATCACGTTACTTTATAACGGAAATGACGTCACATCCGGACTAAACTCATCCAGCAAATTCATACTCTGACCTCACACCTTCCAATCATTTAGCGAATGCATCGTTCATTCTGGGACCCGTTTACCAAATCTGTTATTTTTCTATTCTAGAATGAGAGACTTAGAATATCAGTATTCGACATATATAAGATAGCGACACCCGTAATATTATGTAATAATAAAATATTAAGATAAAATGACGAAATACAAAACGATCTGCTTGCTATCAAATGCATTTACACATACACAAATGTATAACGAAAAGAATGCTAAACCAGTAGTTTTTTTTTACTTGATTTTCATTTTTAAATGACAATTAAACTCTGCCTATTTCTGTATCCAATACACAGTACAAAACAATCCTCATGAAAACAAATAAAAACAAATAAAAACAAAGCAATAAAAGACAACAGATTTCATACGTTATTTATTCCTAGCAAGGTCCCAGAAGGTGGTGAACATTAAATAAGAGAAGGTGGATTTCACACGAGTAAATAAATAGAAAAGAAAACTTTTACTAATGTAAAATAAATAAAATAGAACGCCATTTTCGTAGTTTTTCGAGTGCGTACGCGTCGTCGATCGACAACAACAAAAAGTGTCATCCTTGTTCAAAGTTCATTCAAGAAGGCATTACCACCTCTTTTTTGGAAGAGATGTCATTGTTATGCTTGTTAAAATGATTTGTTTTTACCCGGATTATTAAAATACGCACACAAACTATGTGTTGGTTGTCGTTATTTTATTTTTTTATCCGGAATCGATGTTTTGTAGTAATAAGAGTAGACCGATAAATCAATGTAAATGAATCTAAGTATTTGAATAGGAATCTCATTTAGGCGGCCATTTGTAAAAATAAACTGAAGCAAGTCCACAGAAAATACGTATTACTTTATTTTACTGGTAATTTAAAAGCGTAATTTGTAAAGTGATTTTTAATTATTTTTTAAAGAAATTAGGGATTCATTTTGTAAATATTATTTTAAAAGATAATTTAAATATAACAGTATCGTTTAGTTCGTGATGACAAACACCGACGCCTCAAACGTCAGTCTCCGCCAAAAAGACTGTCGTATGCGATGTAAGTATTTTCAGAAAAAAACTAAACCGAAAAAAAGTATATTCGTGACACTAATATAGTTAAGAAAACTAACTAAGAAAACTAAAACAAATAAGCTAGCCGAATCAATATGTTATTGGGATTGGATGATTTGAAAATCTGATTGACTTAATGTTACTACAAGGCTGGAGTGGATAAAGTTAATTCCCCAAACATAACAGTTTTGCACCACGTTTATATCCCTTACAACGATTAAAATAAAACACTTTAATATCTTTACACAATATATATATATATATATATATATATATATATATATATATATATATATATATATATATATATATGTATATATATATTTAAAAAAAAAAAAATAAAATAAATATAAATGAATAAATTAATAAAAATAAAAATAAATGAATAAATAGAATAAATAAATAAAATAAAAAGTAAAGACACTCTTTTCCTCTCTTTACATTCTATAAATACATATTCTTTTTTCACATTAACACGCCTGAAGATGATTTGAGGATATCAAATCGAAAGTACTCGCAAGGAAGATGGAACAACAAAACTACGGAAACTTCATACACCAGTTTGATCGAGGTACGAAGTTGACCATTCGGAAGATGAAAAAAATAATTATACATAGATATATATCCCCAATCGACAATAACAATAAAATTAGACCTATTATTTACTATCAGAAATTTGAACCCCAAAATCTGGTAGTAAAAAACAACTCCTTCCCAACCCAAAATTCCACTAGAAAGAACCAATGCATTTATAAGTTTAAATGTCCTTTAGGAGAATGTTACTTCAATAATAATAATAAAGCTAATAGCTACATTGGTTTTACAAACACTACTCTATCCCGCCGCCTCACCATGCATTTTGTAAATTCAAGCTCAATTTACCAATATCTGCAAAAACATAACTGCCCTCCCTCTGATTTAAGACAAATTCTAGTTAATGACACTAAAATTTCACATTCTTATTAAACCAATTAAAAAAAACTACTGGAAGCTATCTACATAAAAACACTTAAATGTAATAACATCACATATGAAACCAGTCGTAAAATTTAAAATGCGTAACGCAATACAATTTTGCTCTGTGATGGCATCCAGCGTAGCTGAATTTAAATCGTCAACAACTTCCTGCAACAATGCGGAAACGTTATATGCGTGTTTAATCGCTGTCTTTTAAAAAATTCTTCTTTCTCCAGGTTTTTGTTCATTTGCTTTTGACACATGAGGATGATTCGACGAAGAATCGAAAACGTTCGTGAAACCTATGGGACATGTTTATTAATTATCACAAAAAAAGATTACCAGTGAAATTGATAGAATAAAACAGACAAATTATGTTATTTTTTACAATGTTTGCATATATATATATATATATATACGCATGAATTTGAAATTGCAAGGGTTGCGCAATCCCTGACAACCGCTCTCCTGAGTTGGCATTGCTTGATTCCAATGGCAAGTATAGAACAAGACGACTGGAAACAATGCCGAGATAAGCAGAGAGTACATACAACACCTGGTATTCCCAAATGGTCACCCATTTAGTACTGGCCAGGCTCAATGCCGCATAACTTCGGTGATCTAACGGGAACCGGTGTGTCAACGTGATTGTGCCGTGTATATATATATATATATATATATATATATATATATATATATATATATATATATATATATATATATATATATATATATGGGAAGAGAAGGATGAAGGTAATCCGACGTGATGGTAAAATGAAAAAGGAAAACCAAAAACTGGATGTTTTTTATGTGTACATCAACGTTTCGTCTTTATTTATAAGACTTCATCAGGATGATGATATAGGGAAAAGATATCATGCAAGCACAGATACATGTAGGGTAGACATGTTGGGAAGAAAAATAAAATGAAAAATAATGGCAGCGTCTTGCTGGACGTCCGTACTTGTTAGAGAATGAAAATGAGTGACGAAAATGAGTGGGAGAAAAGGGGAAGGGTGGAGGGAGCAAGGACTACTGTGGCTGGCGATGAGAGAAAGAGGTGGGGGATGAGCAGGGGTAAAATGGATGGCAGAGAGGGATTGGAGGAAGAGGGGGAGGGGGTGTTTGACCAGATGGCTGTGGTCAAGATTGAAGGGGAAGAGTGAGTTGGAATGTTTGTGTGTGGGGGGTGTATGCAGGGAAAATGGGGATGGGTAGTCTTATGAAGTCTTATAAATAAAGACGAAACGTTGATGTACACATAAAAAACATCCAGTTTTTGGTTTTCCTTTTTCATTTTACCATATATATATATATATATACAAAAATAAAGATAAATGAAAGAAGAGGGATAAACATGTACGAATGACAAATCTATTTCAATTTCGATTGTTCCAGTTGATGAATGTCCGTTGGTGTAACTGGACAGACCCCATCTTTTTTTACACGCACACTCACTCTACATTACTTAATATTTTTTCACATTTTGAATTTTGGCTTTTCCACTGCCAACTTATCCATCTATGTAATTCCTCTGATAATAAGATTTTAATTTTTGAAAAGCCTTGGCTTAAGGAAAGAATAATTAACATGTTTTTTACCGAGTACACCTTGCACTGAACAATCAAAGTTGAAATAAATTTGTTATTCTTACATGTTTATCCCTCTTCTTTCATTTATCTTTATAATTGCTCTATCTCGTATATTGAGCTTAAACTATTTCACTATAGGTTCTATCTACTAAAAGTATATTTTTAGTTTCATATTTTATATACAAAAAAAAATATATATATATATAATTGTGAAGATATAAAAAAAAAGTCATCTTACTTCTTCATTACATGCAAAAGATGGTTTGAGATAGTCTTTCAGCTATTTGTAACAGTCTGCTAACCATGAATTATAAACAGAAACTTTCTCATTCGGATCCTTACAGAAAATCGCGAACAGATGTTGTAAACCTGAAAGCAAGAAAAAGTTCTTGCACTACAATGTCAAATTGACCCCAAAATACAACCATGTAACACTCCACCAAAAGAAGGAAATGTTAAACGTGTCAGGTGTCATTTATTGTGTGTAACACAAACGTTGATAAACTATCGGCGTGGATCATTTTTACTCCAAACTAATAAAGACGGACATTTATTTCTTGAGTGGGGACGCCTTGTGCAAATCCCGCGGTTGCTTCCTAAAAGGTCGAAATGCTATGAAATGTAAGAGATTTTGATGATAGTTCCATTTTATAGAAAACTAGAAGAATTCACGCCCCAACGCGAGTAAAATTAGTTCCTTGAACAGTTTTGCACCACTTTTATGTCCTCACAGAGAGATTAAAATCAACATATAATACTACTAAACCTCATGTCTTGAATCCTTTTTCTTATTTGTATATAAAAAATTACATTATTTTGGTTCTAGAACATGTCTAAAATGCAAGGCTTAAGGTTTCTTACGAATAAATTTAATTTCAGGGAATTTTGATTAATTGATTCTTAAATATTTCAGATTTGCATTAAATCTAATGCAAATCTGAAATATTTGAATTTTCAAAAATTGAGTCTACATTATGGCGCCGGAAAACTTTTTACAATATTTCGAAGAAACTGAAATTCCGGGAATATTAATTACTGTATAATACCTATTGTTAAAATTTCACCAAGCATCGGAGTTATCCAAATTTTCACCAATAAAAATAATAAAATTAAACTAAATATAACCCACATTTTTCAACCTTATGCCTAACAGCTTTATTCCAAAATTCAGAATGATCGGTTAATTAGTTTAAGATTGAGTCGTGTACATACAAATATATAATTATATAGAAATACCGGTACTTATATCAAATATGAACTTCACCAACCACGTTTTTTTTTGTTATTTTATATCTTTCGTGAAAATAAAATATCGAAGTTATCGTCTGCCACCATCTGCCTCGTCATCTCTCGGATGTTTACGTAACATGCCGAACGCTGCCGACGCGAAGTTCACGGAAACTGGTTCATATTCGACATAAGTACCGAAATACTTTAACTCAGAACAGATACTACACTTTTCCCCTAGCCAAAAGGCCAAGGTATTCTTCATCTTGTCCAGATAAAGAGAAAACAGAGACAAAGTAGGACGGCGTTCATTGTCTTAGTAAGGAAACAAGTTTCCCTGTGATAGTTCCTCTGCGCCTGACTAATATCTTTGCTCGGATCGTTTGTTTGTGGAATTCCCTTCCTGTTCCTTGTTTCCTCGACCGTACCAAAAGCAAAAATGTTAATGTAATTTGAACAAACATCTTGCTGCCCAACTCCCTACCCAGGTTGCCCTCTATAAATCTGACCCCTATCACAGTAGCCATTTACGCTTAAGTTGCAATATGTTTGGTGTGAATAAAAGTTTAATAATCCTTGCCCATGTTATTAATACAGAAATTATAGCACTATGTATCCCATAAGATTTGAACTCGGTATATGCTATTTCATAGTCTGCAACGGTATAAATTTGGTCGAATCGCGCATACTGCGTAGGTAGAATGTCTGCGCTAGTAAGTTCCGCATCGAAATGAACCGGCTACTAATTAACAAGATCTCTTGAGTCCTGCTATTAATGGGAAAATGAGTTTTACAAAACTGTAGACTTGCCAGTCATGCATAGTGCACACACGCCCTTGACTTACGTGTGTGAGTCCTGGCGAGACATGCGTCGGGTTAGATTATTACATAGCTAAAGGTGTTTAGATGGAAGGATTTGAGTGACACTCTAAATGTCAGAGATGACCTAAAAGTGAACTTCCGACCGTGAGTTCTCGGGCTCATTTTGGCTAACAACTGAAGCAAGCGGAGTGAAATTCTCCCGAAGCCCTAGCGAGGGTGGGGCGGTCACGTACAATGTAACTGAATGTAACGAGAAACACAATTTGTTACCCCTACTCTCTCTCCCCCTCTCTCTCTCTGTCTCTCTCTCTCTCATTCGCATAAAAAGTCACCCTTTTTCTGTTTTAAATAGATCATGCTAACAAAACTGAATATTGGCGTCCACGTGTTTTTGTCAACAGCCGAAAGTAAACCTGATTTTCACAACAGCGACGACGGAGACAAGGACAAGAAGATCGGCCCGCGTGCATTTTGTCAACAATCTGGGTTCACAATAACGGAACGAGTGTATAACGGTTTATATACCATCATTAAGTAAAATATAACAAGGCTTAGGATTAGAGTAAGGCTGGCTATACAAACACCACTGTGGGACGCATCGCGGAATGATGGTTAGGTTATGTGTTAGTTTATGTGAAACGACCTATTTATGCAAACACTAAATGACATAGATGAATTCTATCTTCTTGAATAAGTAATAAAACGTTGTTTGTTACAACCTGTTTGCTTTTGGGGGGAAAGTATTTTTTCACGTTGTTCTTCTACAAAGGATCCGATCCCTCCATTCTCTCAAATGCTGCTACGACACGATAAGAAATTAAATCCTTTTTAGCATAAAAGAAAAAGGGTATTGCCATCAGATCTCGACGTACAAAGCCACCCGGATGATGATGACCGGAGATTGAATCGGCTGAAACCAAATTCAAATTATAAAGAATAAAAAAACAAAAAAGAGGGTTGTGAATAAATAAGGTTTCGTACAAAGGAGAAATTCATTATTAAGTCTTTTGTGTATCTTAACACCTACCGCCTTGCACGCGTGAATAATATATGATATACATATCAATACTTCATTTGAAAGTGTAGTATCGATTCGGTTAGTAGGTTTATTACGATGCTGCGAGGCAAGTCGGCACAAAGAAGGTCTTAAAAAGACTTCTAGGCCATTTTCTTTTTTCTGTGTCTGGGTTTTGTGAAGTATAGGTATTTCGCTAGGGAAACCAACTGTGCATTCGATACATGTTTCAACTTACTTATCGCCTTTGTACCCAAAGGTGATCCTGGTTGCTTAATTTATATACAGGTTAACAAATTCATATGTAAGTGATGAATTAAACATAAGTGATGCTCGTACAAATTGTCTTCTACATACATATTGTAAGTTTAAATAACAATGTATGCAAGTAGTTGAGATAAAAGTACAATTATAGCTTTTGGCCAGGGTTTAATTGATGGACAAAAGTCCGCCATTTTATCTTTTATATATATATATATATATATATATATATATATATATATATATATATATATATATATATATATGAGACTAAAAGTATACCATTAGAAAATTGAACTTATACTGAAATGATTTAAGCTCAATATACGAGATAGAGCAATTGGAAAGAAAAATGAAAGAAGTTAGATAAAGAAATGTTGGCGATTCCCCTGTCAACTTATTCCATCTATGTAATTCCCCTGATGATAAGATTTTAATCTTTGAAAAGCCTAGCTTAAGGAAAGAAAAATTCACATGTTTTTATCGAGTACACCTTGCAATCGAAGATGAAATAGATTTGTCAGTCGCACATGTTTATCTCTCCTCCTTTATATATATATATATATATATATATATATATATATATATATATATATATATATATATATATATATAGTCATCCACATACAGACTGTATATATATATATATATATATATATATATATATATATATATATATATATATATATATATATGTGTGTATGTGTGTGTGTGTGTATTTCTTTATTATTTATATTTAGAATTGTTTCTATTCAAATGTAAATTTTATAACATAAAGTAATTATTATAGCTCAATAGTGTAAGGCCAGAGCTATGTTATATTCAATATCTTTTATGTAATTTTATACCATTTCAATGTTATAAAGGACAGATCACGTCATTTCATAAAACTTACTTTTTATTCAGCATACAATTGTTTCGGCAAACACCAATATATTTGTAAAATGTTCTTGTCGATTTAGGGCTTAGTGTTGCTATCTTCAGTGCTAATTTTATAAAACGAATAAAAACATGAAAAACTAGGTAATCAAAGCCTAAAAATTACAATCTGTACTCATTATCAACATCATATATATATATATATATATATATATATATTTTTATATATATATATATATATATATATATATATATATATATATATATGTGTGTGTGTGTGTGTGTGTGTGTGATGAACTATGGTCTCGTTATATTCATGTGGTAAAATATATATATATATATATATATATATATATATATATATAT
The DNA here is from genome assembly GCA_963556195.1 of Sepiola atlantica. NCBI lineage: Eukaryota > Metazoa > Mollusca > Cephalopoda > Sepiida > Sepiolidae > Sepiola > Sepiola atlantica. The sequence continues at coordinate 2,477,926 of OY744518.1, forward strand.
ATATATATATATATATATACGCTGATTTTTTGTTATTGCATTTTGGCAATAGTCGACCAGTGTTTACCGGTGCGTTTTTATTATTTGTCGCTACCCTGAGCGCTTTGTTTATTTTAAGAATATGCAGAGAACTGCATTTTTCATTCGCCCTTAATTTTTGTATATGTAGATTAATTAATTTATAAATTTATAAATTATTTTTTGGTATACAAATTTCTTTAATTAATTTAGAAATTGATTTTTTCGTGCGCAAAAAGAAGACATTGACACGTGTTTCTGGCTATGAGCTGTCATCAGCATCACTTATATCGGAGGTTCGATCCCTGCCCGGATGAGTCATTCTGATGACGGCTTTTAGCCAAAAACACGTTTCCATGTCTACCTTTTGTGCGCGCAAACATTAATTTATAAATTAAGTAAATTAATCTGTATACAAAAATAATTTTAAAATGAATTAATAAATATATATATATATATATATATATATATATATATATATATATATATATATATATGTTGTGTGTATTTAGGCAACATATTTAAATTTAGGCAAATAGTATTAAATAACACGGAGTGTTTTTGCTTGATAAGACATTCTTTTATTTTTTTATTTTCCGAATGGTCTATTTAGTGTTTTAGTTAAATTGCTGTATGTGATTCTTGTTCCATTTTCTTTCCTTTTTTGCGAGTACTTTCGATATGATTCGTCGAATCATCTTCAGGCGGTGTTAATTTTAGTTTCTTAAAAAATGTCTTCAGGCGGTATTAGTCTTGGTGTCTTTAAAAGTATGTCTTTACCGTTGAGGTTTTTATTGTTATAACGGCTAGTAATTTACAACTTTAAAAAGAGCGTCTATAATATTTAGATGTTATATATATATATATACATATATATATATATATATAGATTTTTCACTTATAAAATAGATGATTCAGTGAAGACAGGGGTTGTTCCAATAAAAACAAGCTCGGTGATACTCGATTACAGAGTACAGAGCATTTATATGTGATTTTATGAAGGCTTACCAAAGCATTCCTTTCAATCTTTTTTTTTTCGTGTTGTTGTTTAACGAAGCGAAAAAATCCTATCCCGCAGAAATTATTTTAAAACGATTTATTCATATATCAAAAATAAAATTGACCTCAACTATTGCAACGCCACATTGTGTATTGTCGGCAATTGAAACCCTTATTCCAGACATTTAATTTCCCTGATGATATGCCAAGCAAGTACCTGCTTGGTAGTGAAACACGTGTAGGAAAAAAACATTTAATTTGAATAAATAATATTTGTAAGAAAAAATGACTTTAATGGTGATCATTGGTGTCCTGAAAGGAATGCTTTGGTAAGCCTTCATAAAATCACACACACACACACACACACACACACACATATATATATATATATATATATATATATATATATATATATATATAGAGAGAGAGAGAGAGAGAGAGAGAGAGGCGTTATTGTATAGCACAGAATGTTTTTGTTCAATTGGCTTTTTATTTTTTTGATGTTTCGGATAGTCTTTCGCGTACTTCTGTTGAATAGTCGGATATCGGCTCCGAGGTATTCTTTTGTTCCATTTCTTTGCGTGTACTTTCGACTGACTCTCTCAATCGTCTTCATGCGGAGGGTTGGACTTGCTGAGTTCGCACTGAGCGGCAATTTATTTATTTTTTTCCGTATTTGGAACGTGATCACGTGTTTGTTGCATTGCTAATTAAATTTTACAATATTTCAAATTCACAATATTTTTTAAAATTTAAATGCAGAAGGATATTTTGAAGTGAATTACTAACCTAGGCACTTTAAAATATTTTGATTTGATTCGTAATTAATACTGTTTATCGTAGAGCGTTTGGTCTTTATAACCCAATGCCGCTAGGATTTTCATTTTTTTACATTAATGTGATTAAATAAAAGTTGTCTAATTACGATTGGTGGCAGTTGTGTTGCTTCAAATGTTGGCAAATTGAACTCGAGTCGGAAATAACCATTTATTTCCTCGAGCACGTTATAGAAAATTTGTGATTATTTTCTCCAGCTAACACTAAAAATTACTTTTGGCCACCATCTTCGACTCTCCCAGAACATACTCCATATAGGTGGTAGCAAAACTTTTCCCGCTATAACTTTACTACTAACACTCTCCCCATCGACACCGGGAACAAATAAACAACGTCTACTTAAAAGAACGTGACATTTATTATTTACTATTCGTCTGCTCTTAATTTACTACATAATACACTATATTACGCACACATTTAATGGACGCTCTGTCTATTTCCGCTTATTTTTGAGAATATCGGATTACGTTATTTCTAGCTATTACGTATACAGTTATACTCATTCCGGTTTTTTAGAGAATATATTTAACGAACATAATTACTTATAGTAGTCCGTGATTCAACATGGCGGCTACCATCTCTCCGGCGATTCGACTTCAGACAATTCCCTTAACTGTATTCGTTTTCTTCAGGTATAATTTCATTTTTTTACATAAATACTTAGACTATTTCAAACAGAACACCTTTAAGGCTTAAATATATTTTTTTCTAAATACTTACCGAGTAAAACGAACATCAGGGTTCATTTGATAACGATTCCATGGAAGCACGTAATATCAGTTTCTCTACGAATCTTAAACTACTTTAAGTAACAGACAACACAAGTTCATTATTTCACTTTTGCGCATCCATACCCAACCTAAAATTGATCCAACATTTGTGTTTTCCTTTTCACGTTAGGTATTCTTCTTTTTTATTTGAGGGGGGGTATTTCATGTATAATGTTTTCTTTTCTTATTTACGCGTGGTTCATACCAAATTATCATTGCTTCGTCTTTTTACGCTCATACTTGCCCCAAAACAGTATTTGCTTTTGGATTTACGTGACTAAAATAGTAATTAATCAACACCTTAATTTGCGTAATTAAGATTAAAATTATTTCATTTTTTACACAATATATATTTATCTTACGTACCTAAACTAAAATGTACATTCGTTACACATGGTCCACTTTCAGTCACATTTGACTACCCACAAGGGCAGAGTTAGACACAAAGTAAGTTCTTACTGTGTCGAAAATCCACCAACATAAATAAACATTTACGTATTTTACAAGTATTTGCTTTAAATGATGGACGAGATAATCGCTAACAGCTTGGCCCGAAACAAATAACCTTTTCCATAATCGGTCAGTGAAGGAGATATCTTTCAACACTGTTGCAAATTCGATTTTTGTATAACTTAGAAGTAATCCTTTTCGTGGGTCAAAATTGTCTGATGTGACCTATTTGCGTTCTCTCTGATGTTAACAAATTTTAATTGATTCTGTTATTTTCATCCCGGGCAATGCCGGGCGACGGGGTCAGCTAGTATTTTAAAATAAAGCAGACATGTCTTTGGTCTTGACAGTCGTAGTATTGCCAACTTCTCTTTATTTATTGAATGCCGTTCGTATAATGGTAAAAATTATGAAACATTCATTGTCTATAGAATCTCTGAATAATGGATTTCTATCTAGAACAATGGTAAAAAGAATCGTTTGCAAATTAATTATGTATACATGCAAATAAATCAAATGTGTAGTTAGTTTCTTTTTATTAGTGTACACGTCACAACTCATGTTTCTCCTCATTATTAGTACGTATAAATTAAACCGTTTCATCGGCAATGGTTAAGTATTACTGCGTACATAAAAACACTTTTCTTTTCAATACATTAAAGTAAAGTTCATCCTTAAACAAAGTTAAAGTAAAATTAATCATATTTATATAATTAAAAAGAATTAAATAATCGATACATTTACCGTGTATTTGTTTACAAAAGGACGTAAATTCGTATGAATCAGTATGATACGAATGTTTTGGCCGGCTTGAATCTGTTGTCGACATCAACTTTTCTAAATATTTCAAGAATCAGGTATTTATACAAAGCAGCCAATTGAAGGTTGCCAACATCCATGTCAAGGTGGTGCTATAGAACCGACTTACCGCACCCAGGTCGTCAGTACGAGTCGTTATCCACTTCAATAAAAACCTCTTCCTCTTCGATATACGTATAATACTGAAAAGATATGTATGTATTTGTGTATATAGTATATTTGAAATTGATTCAACTGTAACATCGCATGGTCTAGTCACACTGAAGAGCTGTAATACAGCGAAGCGGTCTCTATGTTGGTGACTATATAAAGCTCCCTTTCTTGGGTAGTGTTTATTTGTAAGGATATCGCCAACTGCCATTAGCTTTATGCATAGCTAATTGTGTAAAACTAATTCGAGCTCCCGGTACTTGACAATGCTTACATTGTGATATCACTTACATAAGGCAGTGTCGTATGATAGCGCACAGGTAGAGGCGTTAGCTATTCTGTCAGTTATTGGGTTGCTTCTGGTTGTGGGCATCGTGGTGTTGCTAGGCTGGTTCGAGTTTGGGTTTCTAGAGTTAAGTGGGGTTGTGGGTCGGGGTGATGTAGGTTCGGTGGTATTATTTAGGTCAGTGGTGCGTTGGGGTAATTTGGTTACGGTACATGCATAGACCATATATATATATATATATATATATATATATATATATATATATATATATATATATATATAATCAAATATAATGTACATATATATATAATCAAATATCATGTACATTTCAACTTTACAGACGTTTCTTCAAGTTATAAACTACTTGCCGTTATGATTCAAAAATGAGCACAACAGTCAAGTCATAATTTGTAAAGACACTAAATCTAATACCGCCTGAAGATGATTTGACGATTCAAATCGAAAGTACTTGCAAAACGAAAAATGAATGGAACAAGAAACCATGGATATAATTTACATCAATTTGACCGAAACATTAGATGGACAATTCGGAAAATTGAAAAAATAAAAAAAGTCGCATTAAACAAAACCACTCCGTGTTATTTAATAATGATTATCCTAAATGAAAATATGCTGCCTAAATACACACACAATATATATATATATATATATATATATATATATATATATATATATATATATATAATCAAATATAATCATACTGGTGTATTACAGAATACACCTTGCATTGAACAATCGAAATTTGAAATAAATTTGGACATTCGAACATGTTTATCACTCTTATTTACTGAGAAAGACAATGGAAGTGTTCCCGAATTTCTAAGTTCAACCGTAAGGGGCTATGGGGGCATGACCCCTTAAAACCTCCAATATATCATTTTTTGTAGAAATTTAAATCATATGTATAACATTTTCTAGAGAAGACAATGGAAGTGGCCCCTAATTTCTAAGTACCCTCTTAATCTAGGGGAACTATGGGAGCCGAATCTCTTTAAACTTGGAATATATCCTGTTTTGATGAAATTTATATCAGAGAAGACAATGGAAGGGCTTCAGAATCTCTACGTTACCCTCTAACTACGTGAACAATGACGACAGAATCCACAAAACTTAAAATACGTATACTTAATTTTAATCAAATATAAACTATATGTATATGGCATTGGTTTCTCTAATTCCTTCAATAATCAGATCTTACATCAGTGGCCACGTACGGCATTGGTTTCTCTGATTCCTTCAGGAATAAGGTACTTAAATGTAGGCCACGTGCTGCATTGGTTTCTTTGATTCTTTCTAAATTAAGGTACTCACAGGAGAGATTGCATGCGGCATTGATTTCTCTAATTCTTTCAAGAATCTGGTACATACATGAGGAACCACGTGTGGCATTGGTTACTCTGATACTTTCTAAAATCGGGAACTTGCAGAAGAGACCATCAGAAGCCTTCGTTTCTCTCATCTATTCTGGAATCGGTTACTCACATCAGGGAGCACGTGCAGAATTTGTTTGTCTAATTTCTTTTTAAAATCAAGTACTCACACAAAAGACGGTGTACGTCATTTGTTTCTCTTATTCATTCTAGAACCAGGTACTCACACAAAAGACCACGTGCAACCTTGGTTTCTCTCATCCATTCTACAATCAGGTACTAATAAAAGAAACGACGTACAGAATTCGTTTCTCTTATTCCTCCTACAATCGATTACTTACATTAGAGACCAAGTGCGACTTGGTTTTGCTTATTCCTTCTAGAGTCGGGTACTAACACGAAAGAGGACGTGCGACATTCGTTTCACTGTTTCATTCTAGAATAAGGTACTCACACGAGAGACCACGTACGGCATTGGTTCCTCTTATTCCTTCTAAAATCGGGTACTCACATGAAAAACCACGTGCTACATTCGTTTCACTGTTTCATTCTAGAATCAGCTACTCACAAAAGAGACAACGTACGGCATTGGTTCCTCTTATTCCTTCAAAAATCGGGTACTCACACGAAAGACCACGTGCGACATTCGTTTCACTGTTTCATTCTAGAATCAGGTACTCAAATGAGAGACCACGTACGGCATTGGTTCCTCTTATTCCTTCTATTTCACTGTTTCATTCTAGAATCAGGTACTCACAGGAGATACCACGTACGGCATTGGTTCCTCTTATTTCTTCTAAATTCGGGTACTCACACGAAAGACCACGTGCGACATTCGTTTCACTGTTTCATTCTAGAATCAGGTACTCACAGGAGAGACCACGTACGGCATTGGTTCCTCTTATTCCTTCTAAAATTGGGTACTCACACGAAAGACCACGTGCGACATACGTTTCACTGTTTTATTCTAGAATAGGGTACTCACAGGATAGACCACGTACGGCATTGGTTCCTCTTATTCCTTCTAAAATCGGGTACTCACACGAAAGACCACGTGCTACATTCGTGTCACTGTTTCATTCTAGAATCAGCTACTCACAGGAGAGACCACGTACGGCATTGGTTGTCTTATTCCTTCTAAAATCGTGTACTCACACGAAAAACCACGGTCGACATTTGTTTCACTGTTTCATTCTAGAATCAGGAACCTACAGGAGAGACCACGTACGGTATTGGTTCCTCTTATTCCTTCGTAAATCGGGTACTCACACGAAAGACCACGTGCGACATTCGTTTCACTGTTTCATTCTAGAATCAGGTACTCACAGGAGAGACCACGTACGGCATTGGTTCCTCTTATTCTTTCTAAAATCGGGTACTCACACGAATGAAACTCACAAGAGAGACCACGTACGGTATTGGTTCCTCTTATTCCTTCGTAAATCGGGTACTCACACGAAAGACCACGTGCGACATTCGTTTCACTGTTTCATTCTAGAATCAGGTACTCACAGGAGAGACCACGTACGGCATTGGTTCCTCTTATTCTTTCTAAAATCGGGTACTCACACGAATGAAATCGTGCGACATTCGTTTCACTATTTTATTCTAGAATCAGGTACTCACAGGAGAGACCACGTACGGCATTGGTTGTCTTATTCCTTCTAAAATCGGGTACTCACACGACCAGGTACTCACAGGAGAGACCACGGTCGACATTCGTTTCACTGTTTCCTTCTAGAATCAGAAACTCACAGGAGAGGCCACGTACGGCATTGGTTCCTCTTATTCCTTCTAAAATCAGGTACTCACACGAAAGACCAAGTGCGACATTCGTTTCACTGTTTCATTCTAGAATCAGGTACTCACAGGAAAGACCACGTACGGCATTGGTTCCTCTTATCCATTCTAAAATAGGGTACTCACACGAAAAACTACGTGCGACATTCGTTTCACTGTTTCATTCTAGAATCAGCTACTTACAGGAGAGACCACGTACAGCATTGGTTCCTCTTATTTCTTCTAAAATCGGGTACTCACACGAAAGACCACGGTCGACATTTATTTCACTGTTTCATTCTAGAATGAGAAACCAACAGGAGAGACCACGTATGGCATTGGTTTCACTTATTCCTTCTAAAATCGGTTTCTCACACGAAAGATAACGTGCGACATTCGTTTCACTGTTTCATTCTAGAATACGGTACTCACAGGAGACCTCGTACGGGATTGGTTCCTCTTATTCCTTCTAAATACGCGTTCTCACACGAAACACCACGTGCAACATTCGTTTCACTGTTTCATTTTAGAATCAGGTACTCACAGGAGAGACCACGTACGGCATTGGTTCCTCTTATTCCTTCTAAATTCGGGTACTCACACGAAAGACCACGTGCGACATTCGTTTTACTGTTTCATTCTAGAATCGGGTACTCACAGGAGAGACCACGTACGGCATTGGTTCCTCTTATTCCTTCTAAAATCAGGTACTCACATGAAAAACCACGTGCGACATTCGTTTTACTGTTTCATTCTAGAATCAGGTACGCACAAGAGAGACCACGTACGGCATAGGTTCCTCTTATTCCTTCTAAAATCGGGTACTTACACGAAATACCACGTTCGACATTAGTTTTACTGTTTCATTCTAGAATCAGGTACTCACAGGAGATACCACGTACGGCATTGGTTCCTCTTATTCCTTCTTAAATCAGATACTCACACGAAAGACCACGTGCGACATTCGTTTCACTGTTTCATTCTAGAATCAGGTACTCACAGGAGAGACCACGTACAGCATTGGTTCCTCTTATCTATTCTAAAATTGAGCACTCACACGAAAGACCACGTGCGACATTCGTTTCACTTTTCCATTCTAGAATCAGGTACTCACAGGAGAAACCACGTACGGCATTGGTTCCTGTTATTCCTGCTAAAATCGGGTACTCACCCGAAAGACAACGTGCGACATTCGTGTTACTGTTTCATTCTAGAATCAGGTACTCACAGGAGAGACCACGTACGGCATTGGTTCCTCTTATTCCTTCTAAAATCGGGTACTCACACGAAAGACCACGTGCGACATTCGTTTCACTGTTTCATTCTAGAATCAGGTACTCACAAGAGAGACCACGTACGGTATTGGTTCCTCTTATTCCTTCGTAAATCGGGTACTCACACGAAAGACCACGTGCGACATTCGTTTCACTGTTTCATTCTAGAATCAGGTACTCACAGGAGAGACCACGTACGGCATTGGTTCCTCTTATTCTTTCTAAAATCGGGTACTTACACGAGAGACCACGTACGGCATTGGTTCCTCTTATTAATTCTAGAATCGGGTACTCACATGAGAGAGCACGTGCGGCATTGGTTTCACTAATCCATCTAGAATCACGTACTCTCACGAGAGACCAAATACGGCCTTCGTTTCTCGTATCCATTCCAGAATCAGGTACTTACACGGGAGACCATATACGGCATTTGTTCAACTTATTCCTTGTAAAATCACGTACTCACATGAGAGACCATGAGCGACATTTGTCTCACTGATTCTTTCTAAAACCAGGTACTCACATGGGAGACCACGTTCGACATTGGTTTCACTGATTACTTCTAGAATCAGGTACTTACATGAAAGACTACGTACGGCTTTGGTCTCTCTTATTCCTTCTAGAATTAGGTACTCACACGAGAGACCGCGTGCGGTCTTGGTTTCTCTGATTTTTTTCTAGAATCGGGTACTCACACGAGAGACATTGTGCGGCATTGGTTACTCTAATTACTTCAAGAATCGGGTATTTACATTAGAAAACACGTGCGGTATTGGTTTCTATGATTCTTTGTAAAATCAGCTACATACATGAGGGATCAGATGCAGAACTTGTTTCTTTGTGTCCTTCAAAAACTAGTTCCTTTCATAAGGAACAACGTGTAGCATTGGTTTCTTGGATTCTGGCTAAAACTAGGTTCTCACAGGAGAGACCACGTGCGCCATTAGTTTCTCTGTTTCCTTATAGCATCAGATACTCACAGGAGGGACCACGTGCGACATTGGTTTCTTTGATTACTTCTAAAATCGGGCACTTACAATACGTGAAAGAGATTTCATGAAACCGACTGAATTCGAACTTGGCACTTCCAGTCTTCACCACACCTCCTTCCCGCTTACTTAGTAGAAAAGTGTTATTACTGTCGATAAAAATGCGGTTAATCTATAGTATTAACATTGTTCTAGAATGGTTTTCAGATAAAACCTAATATGACCCAAATCGATAAATAAAAGAAAATACATCGCAGATTACGTTTTGAATTCTCTTCTAAACACACGGATATTTAATATTACCATCTAAAATACTGAAAAAATGAATTTTAAATTAAGAAAGAAAAAGAAACAATTACATTTCTTTTTCTCTTTCACATGTCAAATGGAATGTTGCTGTAAGAATTACACGTAACAAACAGTTCTTTCTATTTCATACGTTATGAAGAAATATTTGCAATTCTACAGACAAAAACAGAATGTTTACAAATAGACATATGATAGATATCATATTAGCGGATACAAAAAAAGTCAATTAACAATGGGCAAATTCTTATTCACATATTTCTTGCTGAAATACCAGTACAATGACGGGCTACTAATACTAAAGACCCCTTGATTGTTTAACAATGTGTAAGAAAATATGTATATACATCTCCTGTAACCGTAATGAGATCACAATGATGGACCAAACTTCAGCAGGAACTCCTGTTCAAGCAACACCGTAATAAATCTGAAAATTTTCCAACACCGACTCTTTCTCTCAGTTCCCAAAGTCGACTCACTGTTGCTTTTAATCAGTTATTTTAAGCCAGTTGACATCTACACGTTCTAATTGATTGTTCACGCATGCAAATAATTTTAACCATAAAAATATGCCATTATGAACACAAATTCCTTTCTCTCTAGAAAACGGTTGCGCGACACGCAAGACATCTAATACGCGTTGAAGCAGGTAAGTGTTTGTTTTCGTCTCTATTGCGACATAATGCAAGAAGACAGACTCGAAAATGCTGCAAAGTAATAAAAACACACTGTGTTAAAATAGAGCTTACACGACTGAAGTTATGGACTTTATAAAGGTTTTAATTGCGTACGGTTGTTAAAGATTAAAGGATATTGCATGGAGAGTCGTAATTGGTCGAAAAGGATCATTTAATAATGATGAAGAATTTTGAAATATTGTGCTAGTTAAGATATAACCAGAGACGGAAAATACTTTACAGTTGATCATGTTAGACGCTATCCCCATGACTACCTGAATAAACAAATGATGATGAAAGTTACTAGGAATTTATGACGTAACACAGCGGGTGACGACGAATCGGCATTCACCGTCGGTGGTTGAATCGGCTTCTTTCTAAGGAGAAAGTTTCTAGGGAATATCAAATTCACCAGTTGTATGTATATTTCGGTTAGTTTTTTGTTTTGTTTCAATTCTTGCCGAGAGGTGTCGACGTCTCCCTTCATACAATCCCTGGTATTCTCAAATGATCACCCATCTGGTACTGACCAGCCTCAATGTTGCTTAACTTCGGTGATCTAATGGGAACCGACATGTCAACGTGATTATGCCGGCCGTCGGTAATTGTTTGTTGACAATTTAATTTCGCTACATCTTTTTTCTATAAGATTTAGACCATATATCACAGAATCTTATATCGATTCTGAACGATTGTAAATATTTTTCTCATGAGACAAACTATTTTGTACCCATAACCTCAGTTGTGCCATCTTTATTTTATGCTCATTTTGTGATAGCAATATGTTTTCCCCTGTTTTGGGAACATTTTGCGGCCTTGTCTTTTTACTGTTTTATTATTATGAATCCGTCCCGAGTTTTTGAGTCATTTCAGAAACTATTAGACGCGTTTAGTATTTTATGCATATAACATTGGTTTAATCGAGATAATTTACTCGTTAATATGCACCCCCTATCGTTTTTGCCCTTTTTGAAAAAGTCAACAATCCACGAATTTATTAACTTGTGCATTTAACATTAATGAAGAGATAATCAATTTAAAAAAAGCAATATTCCAGAGAATGTTGTTCAGAAAATTAACATCCGCTGATGATACTACTCTCTATCCTGGTGTTGCTTCTCGCACATCTCTCTCGAATCAGTTAAAATATGCAGCTGATCTGGAAGTTAATCTGAGTTCGGTTTTGGATGTGGGTACGAAACGGCTTGTTTCGTTTCATTGTTAAGACTCAGGTCGTTTCTTTCAATTGTAGTCGTGTCCCCTTTTCTCTCTGAGAATCTAATGGGTGGCTTTGTTCGTGAGGAGAAATCAGATCTGAAACTTCTTAGGATTAGGGTTATGAAATTTTTCTTGACGTTCATATATTAGATCCATTGGTCTTCTTGCTTCTCGTAAAGTCGGTTCTCTCAATCACTCCAAACACTTTCTCACACCTAAGGCTATTCTCTATCTCTAAAAATCTACAATCAGACCTTGTATGGAGTACTGTTGTCATATTTGGGCTGGTGAATCTTTGTCCCATTTGAGAGTTCTTGATAAGGTGCAGACACGTATCTGTAATTTGATTGGTCCCAGCCTTGCTTCTTCTCTGCACTCTCAGTCATTTCTATAAATCAAGGGAGGCGCGATAGCACTCTATCCCTTAATAGACTTCAAAAACGACCTATGCTAGAAATATCATTTCTTTGATCAGTCATAACTTTAAAACCAATAAACAAAATTAGTTAAAACTTTGCACAAAATTTTCATTTGATAGGTTCTATAAGTGTGTAGAATTTCAGCATCATTAGTCAAGGCAACCCAGAGATCCAGAAAGGTCAGGAGTGATTTTGTGTTATCCATGTGTACGTACGTACGTACGTGTGTGCCACCCTGTATTTCATCAACTATTTGATGGATTCAGCTGATTTTTGGCAGAGATAGAGGTTCTACGGTCTAATTGATGGCATTTTAATTTCAGTTTACCATATATTTTAGTTCTCCAGAAAATTCAAAAAAACCTTAAAAATTACCATTGTCTTGAGGCATATCCTTTACAAAAGTAGTGACATTCCATGATAAATGCCAGTATACTGAAATCATGTGCCCTTAATAGAGTTAAGATGAAAATTCATATACACTAAATGTACAAAAGCAAGGAAATTCTCAAATTTTAAAATTTTTATGGTCATTAAGGGTATGACTACATATCAACCAAACCATTTTATTATCACATCACTACAGTATAAATATCTATGCATGAGTGGATTAAGGGCATATGATTTCAGTATCCTGGCATTTATCATGGAATACAATTATGGTATGTGTTTTTCAGAATCCTTTGATATATTCCCTGCTTCCTTTGTTCCAGCTCTTGTGACTCATTGGTCTAGTGGTTTCCATCAATTCGCTGTTTTGATACCTCATTGTAATACAGCTTCCTATTCCAGTAGCTTCTTTCCAAGAACTGCAGGCTTGTGGAACTCTCTTTTTCGTTAACTGTTTTTCTCCTACCTATAGCCTTGGTCTTGTCAAGGCTAAGACCAATAGGCATCTCCTGTCTTTTCCAAAATCATATTTCGTTCTTGTTAGCTTTTTGCGTCAAGTGGCTTCATACCTTGTCTTAATCGATTTCTATCAAAAACTGTAACAATATCTATCTGTAGATAAGTACAGAACAACCCTCTCCCCCGAAAAAAAGCCAATAAAAGTTCAACACTTTGGGGCAAATAAACTTCTATCTATGCTTGACTTGTTCACCAAATCTCAGTCCAACAGTTTTTTTTTATCACTGTTCAACAATAAGCACACGTAGACAAGACGTGCATAACATGTCAATAACCCTAACCTCTCTTGGCACTTCCATGATTTTGGCTCCGATGACCATCTCAAATTTAGGAATAGTCTTGGAGTTGTTTTATTGGCATTATCTTTGACGCAATCGCATAGATAAAAATCTGAGGCGTTACCCTTCCCACTGATTAGACAATCACCAAAGTATCCTGAATATCATTGATTAGCGATAAAACAAACACTGTTGGATATTCATGGTTGAAACTTGGTGAGCAAGTCAGACATAGACTAAAGTTTATTTGTACCAAATATGGTTGAATGGCAGACAGGATTTTTAATGTTATTAACGATTCCATAGGTGGCATTTTAGTGGGTCATTGAATTTCTATCGATAATAGCCGTTGGATTACTTTGGAATTTGAATGACAGTAAGCCGCCTCAGGATTTCACTACTCTCCGTCCCCTTCCAATTTAGGTTTGGGTGACGATTTCCCTCCTTTAACCCTTTTTGACCATTTTGCGTAGTCAGAAAGGGGTATTGATACCACGTCGTTAATTTTGAGATAGGGCCCTTCTTAAATATATAACTTGACAGTTTGAGTACCCTTGGATTTTTGTAATGCTTTTCTATAGTCCTTCTAAACCGATGCAACTTTTTTAATCCCAATCCAGACTGCCCTTTTTGGGAAGCTTGGTTTGCCCACATAAAAACCCAACTTTTTGTCTAGCTCTGTCCTCATGGGGAAACAAGTAAATAAGAGCAATACAGTAGACTACTTGACCTAGTGATTTGACCTGCACCTCCTAAATCCGTCATCATTCAAATCTTGCTCCAAGGGAATCTGATTGCTTTTTTTCACATGTGTATTTGAACATTTATGCATTCCATAGCTGAATCCGACAAAGGCTACTTTCAAATGGCGGCGCATATCAAATAAAGAAAGAGATAATAACATATGTAAAGAGAAGCAAAATAAAAAATGGCGCGCAAATCGAGAAAGAAAAATGGCTACCTGAACTTTTCTGTTCATATGAACAGCAATAGAAAGAGAGACTTTACGAAGAACGGCATTTTCAGTCCGTGGCTGATTTGTTATTAATGATTGCATACATATATCTGATATACATGGCCTCACTGCATTTCTTTCTTTCATTAACACTCTAACCATTTAGTTTCACTCTGTGTCCATCTATGTCTTTCGATCTTTTCTCTTTTCTTTCCTCTCGTTCTTTTTTCATTCTGTTCGCTTTCTTTTCTTCCATGCATATTTACTCTTGAAGAAGAAAACAAGGAAAATATCTGAGGGTACGCGGCCATGCATTATTGAAAGGTGCATCTCTGTGACGCCATGTTGGTATTATAACGTTGCGTAAAGTAATCACTAATGTATGAGGTTCACACGGCTGCCATGGAAACCCCCGACTATATTCCCTCTCCTTTCGTTCTACGCCATCAACTTCTAATTTCTCTCTACCCCCCTTTCTCTCCTTTTCTCTTTCTCATTCTCTCTCTCTCTCTTATTCTTTCTCTCTCTCTTTATTTATTTCTCTCTCATTCTTTCTCTTTTTCTCTCTTACTCTCTCTACTTCTTTCGCTGTCTATATGTCTGTCTCTCTCTCTCTCTATTTATCTCTCTGTCTCTCTCTCTTTCTCTTTCTCTATATCTCTTTCTTTCTCTCTCGTTTCGTTCTACACCATCATATTCTAATCTCTCTCTAACCCCGCTTTCTCTTTTTTTCTCTCTCTTTCTCCCTCTCCCTCTCTCTCCTTATTCTTTCTCCCCTTCTCTTTCTCTCCTTCTCTCTCTTTCTCCCCTCTCTCTTTATTTATTTATCTCTTTCTCCCTCTCTCTTTCTCTCCCTTTATCTCTCTCTTTCTTTCTCTCGCTCTTTTTCTTTCTCCCCCTCTCTCTCTCGTTCTCTCTCTGTCCGTCCGTCCGTCCGTCCGTCCGTCCATCCGTCCGCCTGTCCGCCTGTCTGTCTGTATGTCTGTCTGTCTGTCTGTCTGTCTGTCTCTCTCTCTCTCTCTCTCTCTCTCTCTCTCTCTCTCTTTCTTACTCTCTTAGTTCCTTTATGCGAATTTGCAATGTTCAAACATATTATGCAACGGAACATTATGAGATGAAGCCGAATAACAATTATGTAGAAGGAATACAGTAGAAACCATCTGATGATGATGATGATGATGATGATGATGATGATGATGATGATGATGATGATGATGATGATGATTTGGAAATACTAAGAGAACGGTGATGCCAGAAATTAATGTGCATAGTCAGTCTTGCCAGGGCAGAGGTTAAATTTCCGGTGGAATTTGTAACTACTTGTGTAGATCCAAATTTGATCCAAATATTGGTGATTGTCTGACTGATCAAATTCTGTGATATCTAGCTCTATCTTTGAGATCACACTCAGAGAAAAGGTTTCATTTTTGGTGATAACTTCGGTCCTATTCATCGTAGAGACTCGCTACTTGGCCATATTGTAGCCAGTGAAGTCTCATATCGTAGAGACTCGCTACTTGGCCCATATTGTAGCCAGTGAAGTCTCACATCGTAGAGACTCGCTACTTGGCCCATATTGTAGCCAATGAAGTCTCATATCGTAGAGACTCGCTACTTGGCCCATATTGTAACCAATGAAGTTCCGCATATTATAAGACATTGTTTTCGCACCTTTACTTTTAAAATTACGGTCACAGCCGAGTATCTACGGAATTTCAACTTCGGAATTTTCCAAATTTGATCTATGGATCAGATTTACTTTTATAACAGTAACTACTATGCTAAATTACAGACTAATCAAATAAATAGTTTTTGAGTTACCGACGTTTCCATGGCGTAACTTCGGAAATACTTCATGTAATATAAAGAAGCCAGGCCTAGATAAGCCTTTGGCCCATCCTTACGTTTTCAAGCGGGTGTATGTAGTCTCACTACTGACTTATGTTGCTGCCATGTTTTATACCAAGACCGTACCGACAAGCATTTATCAGACTTTATTTTAGTTACGGAAGATCATAAAGACCCATAATCTTGTGCATTTATCCATCTCTTCTGAATATTATCCCTGTTTAAAATACCAAACTAGCAGTGAAAATGACATAAACGTGTACTCTCAATATCTTACCTTGATTTTTTTTAACTTCTTCTGATCACTAACTGTTTTGGGGGTTTCTTTCTCTTTATTAACTTATTAATATAGGTCGATACCCCTATTGCTGACTTAATTATATGTCTAGGATTGTGTGTAGAGAACAGGATATGTAATTTAGGGCATCCGTAATTATAAAAGTCAAATTTACTATTATATAAAAGAAAGTCGTAATTATGTCTATGTGTACATCCGGCGAAGCCAGAAACTACAAGAGATACACTTATAAACATCATAATAAAAATATTGCAATATTCATTCATCTTGAACTCACCAGGAACAAAATTAGTGTACGGGGATTAAATATTTTTTCTTTTGTTAATTTTGTTACAAAAAACAACAAACAGGTCAAACAGTTAGTCAACTTTTTTCTTTCTTTATATTGCATTGCCTCATTACATTGGAACAGTATGAGATAGAAAGAGAGAGTGAGAGGAAGAGAGAGGGGAAAACAGACAGACATACGTTTTAAAAGAAAGATGTTACGTACACTTTTTTACTCTTTCATTAACAATATATTGTTAATTTTCGCGGGCAACACCGGGTAGCCCTGCTAGTCATAAATACATAATTGTGAGCATAGATGTCGAAGAGAAAATCACAATCGTCAAGTTCATAAACCGCACAGTGGATATCAGGTCGTTCACCCCATGACCTTCCTACGTATAACACAGCATGTGTTATTTGCACTTTTTGTTTCGACAATTCCCAGCAGAATTACGTAGTTAAATAAAGAGAAAGTATCTGAGATCTGACTCAGAAACCTAATCTTAATCTATTGTCATTTGTTGTTATTATCATCAGTTGATTTTAAATATTGCATTGTCTAAAGGATATCAACGTTGATTTTCAATTTGATAAATCAGCTTGTCACTTCTTTACATCTCTGGAAAGATTATTTCACGAAGAGATATGTGATTTCGAAATCAATTTTGCAATAAAATCTCTAGCACGTTTTACAAAATATTTAAATTTAAATCCGATGAATACTTTCGAGTTTTTTTCTTTCTTTCTTTTAACGGCGCAATTGACATGGTATGAAATGATATATTTGTAAACAGCTGTTGTATGTCGGTCCGGTTTCTCTTTTTTTTTAACATTCTTAAACATTTTAAATCCGATTTTTGAAAAGTTTAATTGAATTACGTTATCGTTTTGTTGGGCTGTGAGTTCAATCCCTATACAGGGCAGTACATTATGAACAATGAATGTGAGTTTAAGGGATGCAAAATACAAGTAATAAACGTGTTTAATAAAAGGGGTTTGTGTGGGTTATGTCCCGTTCTTTGCTTGTCCCAAAATGCGAAAAGTGTTGCAGCAAAAATGAATACAAATCCAAACAAAAAGGTTCGTTTAGAACTTACAGTTTATTGTGGGAGAATACCAACATCTTCTTAGCAGACTCAGTTTTACATATACAGTCAACTCCCTAGCCTCCGCTGGAAGGAAAAAAAGACGGAACGTCCGCTGACATTAACCTCAAGTCTTGCTCTCCTGTTTTCTCCGATTCTCTACCGACGGGTGACGTAATTCTGAAAATTGTTTTTTTAAAACATATTTCTCAATCCACATGCCTCAAAATACAAACAATAAAATATTTAGTACTTCTGCTGTTTACGGACCGTACTGAAATAATAACGTTGCTATTATTCGGAAACACATATTTACGTGGAGAGGGGCTTTGTTAACTATTCTGTACCTTCACATAACAATTTAATAAATAAAAGATACTGTATAAACTGAATTTAACTTGAAAATCCTATCTAATAAATAGCACGGTCCGTAAACTGACAAAAGTACCAAATGTTTATATTTTCATTGTTGTATAAAATTTTAAATTATCAAAACAATCACAGTCTACTCACACCTCTGCACCAACTCTTATTACCACCTAGATTATAATTCTTATTCACTATCCTGCTTTTCTAATCACATCTCATTACCACCTAGATTATAATTCTTATTCACTATCCTGCTTTTCTAATCACATCTCATTACAACCTAGATTATAATTCTTATTCACTATCCTGCTTTTCTAATCACATCTCATTACCACCTAGATTATAATTCTTATTCACTATCCTGCTTTTCTAATCACATCTCATTACCACCTAGATTATAATTCTTATTCACTATCCTGCTTTTCTAATCACATCTCATTACCACCTAGATTATAATTCTTATTCATTATCCTGCTTTTCTAATCACATCTCATTACCACCTAGATTATAATTCTTATTCACTATCCTGCTTTTCTAATCACATCTCATTACCACCTAGATTATAATTCTTATTCACTATCCTGCTTTTCTAATCACATCTCATTACCACCTAGATTATAATTCTTATTCACTATCCTGCTTTTCTAATCACCTCTAGGGTGATCACGTTTCATATATGCGGAAAATAAATCGGCAAACAAAAGACGAATACTATGTTATGTTTTACAGATGTTGAGTAACGGCTCAACGTAGGGTAAGATGAAAGAGGCATTCGAACTCAGTATTTGAAAATAAAGAAATATTTTGGTATTTGGTCGTTAAAGATAATCTTCGTTGGTGTGTGTTCGGGCTAAAACGGGACAAAAATATCGCGAAGATGGCTGCGTGATCTGTATAAGGATAAGAAAGAAAACAGTTCGATTTTCATGTTTTCCTTTGTTTCATTTTCCCATGCATGCACTCCGACCCCATGCTACACTGTCTGTGGCTGAAAAACACTTTAATATTTTTAAAAATATTTATAGTATATATATTTATATATATATATATATATATATATATATATATATATATATATAAAATTGATCAAGTTCAAATGTGTTAATAAAGTGAACATAAAACCAAGTTTTTCAAGAGTGCTCAATACCAAGTAGAACATTTATAAAATTAATATTATAGTCTTACGTCAACCAACGTCTCAATGCGTATTAACGCATTTTATCAAATACAGAGCTAAAACAAATTCAAAATCAAAAGTGAGAAATTCGAAGTCTCGCTTTGGAAAATCTCAAACCGAAGCCAGATTTTAAGAGGGAACGAGAGGGACAAAGAAGCGTGTTAGGATGGAGAGGCCGATTAGCTCTGCCTTTGATAAGATTCGGTAATACGCATTAAAACGTTTGTTTATTAACGTAATGCTATAATATTGTTTATGTAATTATACATACATATATATATATATATAACACCCCTCGATAAGTTTCGGGCCTAACTAATAAAACAACCACTTTTAGTTAAAATTCATTAACATAGCCTCCTTCTGGGATGATAAATTGACTCTAACACTGTTTTAACAGTTCAATACTTTTTTCTAAAATGATTTTCTTCGGACCTCTGGGGACAGACATGGAGAATAGAATTGATGCGAAGGAAGTCAAAGTTCAATTCATGTAGTTTTGCCATTGGTGCGATCGACTTGTGACATGGTGCAGTGTCTTGGTGAAAGACCACTTTTCTATTATTAATTTGCGGCCATTTTCCTGCTTCAAACGCACCAATAATGCTATATAATATTCGCTGTTGATTGTCTTTCCTTTCTCAAGGTCATCGATGGACAAAATATATTTCTCATCTCAATAGATGGTAGCCACAATCTGGCTCGTTTTCATCTTTGGTCACTTTGAACGGTTTGCACCTGCTGATGTCTAATAAGTTGACAGCAGATTGGACTCCGGGATTAAGTGGTGGGTCCATGTTTCATCCATTGTCACATATTGACGAAAAACCTTTTTTTGTTGCGTTTAAATATTTGCAAACTGAGCTTTTGATCGACTGTGAGCAAACGAGGCACCCACTTTAAACACAGTATTTTCAGCATCAGAAGGCAATGCTTAATCATCACACGAAATTAAGATCTTTTAATTGTTTTGAATCATTGCAACAGTAGCTTAACTTAAATAACTGTAATTTGTGAACTAATCATCCGATTAAGCTCAGATTTTGACACGTGTAATTTGAAGGTTAGTATATGGATTTTTTATGAGTGGACCCATATATATTTATTGAGTTATTTGTTATATATATATATATATATATATATATATATATATATATTAATGATTTTTCTAAATTTATGAACATTTACATCTTTTAAATTTAAAACGTTGAATTGAAACAACAGTTGGTCCCTATGATTTAAGGAAACGTATCTCATTTTTGTTTTAATCCAGTTTATTAACACTTAGATTCACTCGCTTTCATTGCACGAGAAATTAGATTTTTAATAGACTTTTAATAGATTTTTAATAGATTTTAATACATTTTTAATACATTTTTAATAGATTGTTAATAGATTGTTAATAGACTTTCAATAAATTTTAATAGATTTTTAATAGACTTTATATAGATTTTTAATAGATTTTTAATAGACGTTTAATAATTTTTTTAATAGACTTTTAATAGACTTTTAATAGATTTTTATAGACTTTTATAGACTTTTAATAGATATTTAATATATTTTTTACTATACTTTTAAAAGATGTTTAATAGATTTTTAATAGACTTTTAATAGATATGTGATAGATTTTTAATAGACTTTAATAGACTTTTGATAGATATTTAATATATTTTTCATAGTCTTTTACGAAATTTTTAATAGGTTTTTAATAGATTTTCAAGAGGTTCAGTGTTTCTCTTTTTCAGATGTCGTCAACATGGGTTCATTCAATCTTTGCGAGAAAAGTTGATGGAATTTTAAACTTCAGCGTGGCAGACAAAATAATCACATATTTTAATAACTTCAAACTCTTGAGTCAATCCAACTCAAAAATATTTGATAAAAATGTTACGCATGACCGACCGACAGAAAAGCGTTACACATAACGAACTGACAAATAGTGACGCATGACTGACAGAAAAGGTTACGCGTAACCGACATACAGAAAAAAGTTACGTGTGACCGATGGACAGAAAAAAGTGACCGATGGACAGAACAAATTCCTGTGTCTTACCTTAAAGTCCATTCAGTGGTGACGACTGTATTTGAGAGGTTTGTGGAGTGTGGATACACTTCTTCCTTGATCCACTTTGGTCTGGTAATGGTGTGGTAATGGTGTGGTAATGCATATAAGGGTCTCATGTACGGGTTAAATATGACTATTTACTTACAAAATATAATCTACAAAACATATTAATCCTCAAAGCATTCGTATATAAAACATTGGAGAAAATTAATAAACATGAGTTGACATACCTTAAATTAAAAAGGGTTGACATTGTTTAAATTAACAATGGTTGATATACCTTAAATTAACAAGGGTTAACATAGCTTAAATTTGCAAAGGTTGACATAGTTTAAATTCACAAAGATGTGTATATCTTAAATTAACAAGGTTTATATACCTTAAATTACCAAGGGTTTACATACCTTACACTAACAAGCGTAGATATACCTTAAATTAACAAGGGTTAATGTACCTAAAATTTACAAGGGTTGACATAGTTTAAATTCACAAAGATTTGTATACCTTAAATTAACAACGGTTTAATACCTTAAACTACAAGCGTCGATATATACCTTAAATTTTCAAGGGTTGACATAGTTTAAATTCACAAAGATTTGTATACCTTAAATTAACAAGGTTTATATACCTTAAATTACCAAGGGTTTACATACCTTAAACTACCAGCGTCGATATACCTTAAATTAACAAGGGTTGATATAGTTTAAATTCACAAGGGTTGATATACCTTCAATTAAAAAGGGTTGGTATACTTTTAATGTGCGGTTCATCCAACCAAATTATTTGCGTATGTAATACGCAGGAGTAATTTTAAACAATTTATTTTTCAGATAAACTTAAAGTTTAACTATAATGTATTTCGTTGAAACACATTTTGTATGTCTATCCTGTAATAAATGTTGTTAATTTTGATCATTCTTAGTATTAGATATATTGATTTGTATCAGGAAGCAGGTGTGTTTATATAATTGGTAAAATATTTATTTAATAACATCTTAAGGTATATATATATGTGTGTGGTTGTACATTTATATATACATACACACACACACACACACATATATATATATATATATATATATATATATATATATATATATATATATATATATATATATATATATATATATATATATATACTGTAAGAGCAACTACTGAATGATTAAATATATTTCCACGAGAAGAACGTCTCATAAATTAGAAATAGCAGCCAGGAATAGGGAACCCATTAATAAATAATAAACTTCATATCGAAATGCTATCAGAATGAAACTATAGTAGCGATAACAACAGTGAACTTGCTGGTATTGCTCACTTTAAATCCAATACATTTCTCTATATATTAATAATATGTGGAAAATGTTTGTGAACTGTGGTAATTTCATCCCTCTCTACTTCCAACCAAATATGCAACAACCCTTAAAAGAAGAAAATAATAAGTATACTAAAACACTTGTAACCCCGCCTGTACGTATGTTATCACCTTTCACTACAAATTAAGAAAATTAGATTGTTCAACTGCAAAAATGAAATACCAAAAAATTAATTAAGAAATCTTTTAAGTGATAAATATTTAGAATGTACCTGTTTCAAAAGGAATTGTTCCAAAATCGAATAAGACGTTATAAGTAGAATTATGTCGTTGTCTTACTCACGTGTAATGTCATGTTCGTTTACAAAATATATTTTTGTCGATAATTGTTTTTACGGTAACAAAGAGACTTTATTTTTAAAATTGTTACAATAAATAAATAAACAATAGCATGAGACTGCATTCCTTTACCTGACAATGTAAGCATGGGTCAAAGTTTTATCTGGGCTTTACTTATCCATATTGTATTCCCGAAGTTATGGCATGGAAATATTGATAACTCAAAACCTATTTATCTGATTGGGTGTAAATTTTGAATGATAGTTACTGTTATCAAATAACATCAGATCAATACATCAAAGAAAAATCAGATGTTGAAATTCCACAAAATTTCAAGATCAAAAGTCAAAGTCAGGTAATATATGATTAATAATGGTTACTGTTATCAAAGAGCACAAGCTCAATACATTAAAGTTAAAAATACACAGAACTAAAGTTATCCCCAAAAGTTTGTCTTTAACCTTTTCAATCATCTGACCTTTGGGTTAGATATCCCACAATTAAATCAGTTTTAAGAGTAACAATTACCGATATTTTGACCTAGTTTAGAAACGATTGGTCAATCGATGTGAACGCTAGGCTGTACACAAAACAAACAGACACGACCGAAAACGTAATTTCTACTTTGGCGGAGGTAATAAAAATATTAAAACGTTTGTTTTATTTATTTAAACAAGTAATTAATAGACAAGAATGTAAATCGGTTAGTAAGTAAATGTCGAATTACCACGAGTTATTTATGATCAAATAATAATGTTTTAGACATTATACGTTATTAGAGTGATACATTAGACAAATGATACATTAGACAGATTATAGTTTTAGACAATTATACATTAGACAAATTATAGTTTTATACATTAGACAAATGATACATTAGACAGATTATAGTTTTAAACAATTATACATTAGACAAATTATAGTTTTAGACAATTATACATTAGACAAATTATAGTTTTAGACATTAGACAAATGATACATTGGACAGATTATAGTTTTAGACAATTATACATTGAACTCATTATAGTTATATACATTAGACAAATTATACATTAGACAAATTCCAGTTTTAGACAATTACACATTAGACAAATTACACATTAGACAATTATACATTGAACTCATTATAGTTATATACATTAGACAAATTATACATTAGACAAATTATAGTTTTAGACAATTATACATTAGACAAATAATAGTCTTATAGATTATACATATTAGAAATTATTCGTGCTGCAATAAAATTGAATTCTAATAAAACATTCAAATTGAGCCATATTAATTTTCATTTAATCTCTTTACGTTCGACCACAGCTTGAACTCGCGTTTGTGGCTCAACGTTAAATGTCGATAATAATTGTTCCACGTACATATCCATGCTGACGTTGTTGTTATTATTGCATATAATTCTGCTTATTTTTGGCTGTGAAAAACACCGTGTCTTTAAAAACGTATTTAACTTCACCGTCTGCGTGATTTGAAAGCCGCATTAATAAACGTGTTGCGCAGTCTAATTCCGGAAAATTCCAACTCGTTTTGTATATTTGAAGGATCGTGAACAGTTCAAGGACAACCGTATCAAGTGGTTGTCTGTTGGGGTCAAACGGTTAGATTTTACGAGCGTGTGAACGGTGAATGCGGATGTAAGAAGCATGGGTTTTGTGTTGGCTTTTTGGCCTTTTGGCTAGGAGCAAAGTGTTGCATCTGTTCTGATATTACCGTTGATTTTTTCTATCGTCGGTTAGTGAAGGGAAACTCTTTCTAGACTGAGGCATTTTAAAGTTGTGCCCCAATCAAAAGCAGGTCGAAGAGTACGTAGAAAATGCGTCTTGAAATAGACAGTTAAAACAAAATGAGGTTGCTTCTCGCATTTCCCCACCAAGCCACGATAACGATAAAGATGAAATACAAATTATCGTAATTAGTTTTTGATGTTGATTTATCAAAATTAACAGCAACTGATGAAATTTCCCTTTCAGTGCCAACACGTTCCAGGTGAGATAGCCATTCTCATGATTCCTTAACAGTCCTGGTTAAAAAGTCTTCTATCCGCACAGCGTCGATAACTGCCTACTAGACAATCACCATGATAGGCAACACTTGACCAAAATGCCGCAGAAGTACCCAGAAACATTTATGATGTTAGTGACACTGCCGTAACAAGATTGTAGCAATGATGATTAGCCAAACTGAACGGCCTATTTTGGATTAATGGTTAGCGTGTTGGGCCAGGAGACCGGAGTTCAATCCTCGGTCGAAGACTAAATAGGGGCTTAATTCCCATTATACTGTGAGGATCATGGGTAAGTGGAGTAATCCTGGGAAAGGAGAGTCTTCCCCCCTTACATTTCAGTAGTGAAAATGGTACCTTCGGGTTGCCCCCGACTGTGGTCGACTACATTAATAGATTATGGGCCAGTACACTATGCAATAGGAGAAATCTAGCGAGTAGTTATTAAAAGAACAGTGTTACTGTTTGTTCACCACTTATGAGGACAAAGAGCCACTCAAGGATAAAGGTTAATGGGATGTAACGACTGTACTTTTTGACATTGGATTCGAAAACTTGTTATAGTCTGCAGGAAAATAGCCCAACGGTAATGTGTTCCACAAAAGAAGCCCTTGTAAAGAAGCTCTGTCCATGGAAATTCCGCCTGAATCTAGACACATGCAGGAGGAAAAACTTTTTTTCCATTGTGGTAAAAAGACGAGTTCTTGTTGTGAATGTATTACGTAGAAAAATCGGATATTGGAGCTCAGCCGAGCAGCTTCCATGAAAATAACGATGGAGTAGAGTGAGACTAGCAACGTCTCTTCCATGAGAAAAGAGATGTAAGGAACAAAAAAGATGATCCACTAATTTTGTAGTCGAGGTTGAACTCTGTCTAGGCAACGGACGCTGCTCTGAGCGGCGCCTCCTCAGATCAACTCGAACAGTATTAGACAAACTGAACATCTCAGAAGCCTCAAAATCTGTTGAACTGTGTCTCACGAATTCACCCCCGATCAGCATTTGACTCACTATCATATCATCTAAAAGTTCACACAGAAATACTAGTGACATACTAAAAAGTTCACACTTATTTATACTTACATGTGAACAATTAAAATGCAAAACGCGATAAATCCAATGTGTTTTAATTCAGACCTTCAAGCGTAAAAGAACGACTATATTAAATCTAAACTTCGACTACAAGCTTGAAAGCAAAAGAAAAATTACATTATGTAAAACATTATTTTGGGGTGTGGTCGAGTGTTGAAATGCAGAACTTTTTGCAGTAATAGATTCGTCATTCTGAACATGGTGCTTATCGCGTTTTGCATTCGAACTCTTCATGTATAATACACGGTGAGCGACAAAAATGTCCCCTTAGAATCGTTAATAAAATCTACAATCCTTTCTGCAACTCAACCATATGTGGTGCAAATAAATTGAATTGTCCATTAAGTGTCAGTCATAAATGTCCAACAGTCTTTGTTCTATTGCTGTTCACTGATTAGCATACCTAGATATGACGTGCAGAATTGGCAATAACTCTAAAACACAACTCCCTCGGTACTGATTTGGGTTTGAAATCCTCTTCAGTTTAAGACTAGTTTTGAACAAATAAAAACCTGGGGTGTTCAGTTTCGATACGTTTGAAGCCAATTAACGATCCCACCTCCTACTGATGAGACGATCACCAAAGTGTCCCCGCATATCATCGAACAGCTATAAAACAAAGATTGTTGGACATTCATGACTGAAACTTGGTGAACAAGTCGGGCATAGACTTAAGTTTATTTGTACCAAATATGGTTGGATTTCAGAAAGGTTTGTAAAGTTTATTTATGCTTCCATGAGTTGCATTGGGAAGCGAGTACCTGTACATACGTCGTTCATGTGTGCTTACCTTCCAGTATTGCAGGATTCAAAATGCCCGTATTTTTAATTGTAATGAGAAATGTGATAAAAATGCAACCCCTAAATGAATCTCTAAGGAGAATTGTCTCAAAGAAAACGAATGCTTCCTAAACATTACGCTAATCAATGAAGAGTTCTTACAAACCAACTCTTGACTTTTCTTGCTTTAAATAACACATGACTGGCTTTATTCGTCTTGCCAAATAAAATAAGAACTAAACTATGCGTTTTTATTTGTATCGGAATGATATTTACCTTTTTTATAACTTAACAAACAGAGCTACCCGGTGTTGCCCAGGTTAGAGTGTGGGATAGCATCATATGCAACATTATGGTAGAGAGAGTTTAATTAACAGCAACCATGATCCTGTCAGCTAGATATCTTACTCACGGAACTATTCTGACTAACGCTAATAAATAGATTAATTTCATTGTGTAACATGTTTGAAAATTGTCATTAGCTTCTTAAAGGGGCAGCCAGAGACGCAAAAATACTTCTATTATGTTCACATGCAAATTGTGCATGTGAATACAATTATACTGAAAGTACACATCCTAGTATATTTTTTAGGGGCAGACATGCAGAGACAGAGAATTGTTCTCCTTATATATATATATATATATATATATATATATATATATATATATATATATATATATATATAAATTTAATGACGCTTGCATAAAAAATGACTTGCTGCCGAACTATGACGTCAAGCCGCCGCATAAAGTGTTAAAATTATCACTGTTTATTCGCTATTCAGCGCTGGTCGAGTTGTTCTAGACGTCGAGATTTAATACTCGGACTCCGGGGTTTCGAATCGCATGACCAGTAGTGAACAGTCATGTCTCTATGCTGATGAGTCCCGATTATAAAAGAAAGACACGTATACGTACATAAATAATAAACAAAGCAAATGTATATATATATATATATATATATATATATATATATATATTATCTCCGATCACCCCCACCCTCCACATTTTCACTCAGAACCATCCTCATTTATTTCATTCCATGCTACTGATTTCACTAAGCCCAGACCTCGGGTCTGCGCACCCAGTAATGGCTACTACTTTTTCCCATCATGTCAACCCAATATTTTCACGTACTTGCATGACATTTTTCTTAAAATTATCATCCTGAGGAAGTCTTACAAATAAAGACGAAACGTTGATGAATATATAATCAAAAAAAACATCCGTTTTGGTTTTTTCCTATTTCATTTCCCATTACGTCGGATTACCTTCATCCTTTCTTTTCTCATATATATATATATATATATATATATCATTTAAATAAAGGGAAAACAGTTTAAGTGGAAGGGTTGTGCCGCCGAGGACCATCTTAATATTATCAAAATTTGTTGAAATTTGGGGAATAGACATCATTTTTGGTCATTTACCTATTGTATAAATTTCATTTGAATCAAAAGGAAAACAATTTTTAGTGGAGGGGTTGTGCCCCACCCCCGGGACCCCCATCGTTTAAGTGATATATTTCTTATATAGCCTATGACCTTCATTGAGAGGTCAGTAGTCAACATGCCAATTTTCAAGCAATTATGTCCAGCGGTTTGAGTGAACATAAGACACAAAGTTACTATTTTATATATGTAGATAAGTACCCATTGAATAACATTATTTTACATTATTTTACATGTAAGAAAGTTCCCATTCCTACGCCAAATAATTATATTGGATGTGTAGTGCGTACAATGGTTTGTATGCCGACCTCATCCTCCCTTTTAGCATTATGCGTGACAACTACAATGTGTATCGAGGCCTTTTTTATTCACACCAGATCCACAGTAAGATACTTGTAGGCAACTCGGAGCAGACGTTCCTAAGACGATTCCGGTTGACTCATCGGAAAGCTTATTTTTCGGTTCGGGTCGCTGCGCCGTGGAACAAGCTGCCAGAACCTGTGGTCAGCTTGCAGACGTCCAAACAATTAAAGGTGGCGCTAGATACATCATGGTTGCCGATCTTTGGGTGTTTATTCCCGACTTGAGCATCGGAAACGTCATCAAAGCGAATTTTAATCTACCTTTCCAGGAGTTTTCACACCAGCGCCAAATTGCGGTCTCCACGAAATCCAGTAAAAGATATCCCATGATCGGTTTGATCTCAATAGGCGGCATTCTCCGTCTGTGTTTCTGCTCCCTATTAGAGGAGGTAAAGACACTGTCTACCATATATACGTTTAAATCACCTTGGACAAACATTCAGATTAGATATAGAATGTACACATCTCATGTCTTTTTGCATGGCTTGTTGAACTTTGCTATTTTTTGCGAATAAATTAGGTTTGATTAGATTGGTCGGTCTATTATTTTTGTTTTGGTGGTTATATTCACAACGTTTCGTCCGATGTAACCTCCAATTCTTCAGGGGCAACTTTCCGAAATTCGGAACCTTCTAAAAGATCGACCTAAAAAAGGCCTTTATGAATTCAAATTCCGGTTGTAGAACGAAAAAAACATCGGCATGCTAGAGTTTTATGAAATTATTCGTTCATTTATGATTAATCTTGCATTGATAAAGGCTTCTATTTTCAATTTTATAATACTGACCCAGAAATGCTTAAAATAAACGACCCATTTTTATTAAACTCTAGCATGCCAATGCTTTCCTCGTTTTACAACCAGAATTTGAATTCATAACCGCCAAAGTCATCACACCAAGGACATTTATCCAAGAAACAAAAGAAAAAAAGTTTGGTTATGTTTGTTTATGTGTTTTTTTATGAAAAACAAAAATGACACAATACTGCTCAACTCTGATGATAGAATTTGATTCCGAAATTAATAAGATTAAAGCAAAAAAATAAAATAAAAATGATTAATCTTGCATTGATAA
This sequence comes from Sepiola atlantica, assembly GCA_963556195.1. NCBI lineage: Eukaryota > Metazoa > Mollusca > Cephalopoda > Sepiida > Sepiolidae > Sepiola > Sepiola atlantica. Next base: position 2,507,985 of record OY744518.1, read on the forward strand.
AGGCTTCTATTTTCAATTTATAATACTGACCCTAGCAATGCTTTAAATGAACGACCCATTGTATTATATATATATATATATATATATATATATATATATATATAATGAAAAAGTCCACACTTGAAACGTTGAGAAATAGCAATAAGAACACTATTTTAAAAAACGTGAACAACGTATTTTGTTTTCTTTTCTTTTAATAAATTATTTATTTATTCTAAAAACTTGAGTACTCTCAGCGCTACACGCCATTTTCAAAAATATAGGCATTTTCCTTTATTTTCGTTTAATCCTTCTTGATTTAAACATATTTGTCGCAGACAAGTTGAAATTCGTCTTGATGTAATGACGATTTGTGTTGAATGCTGGTGTGTGTACCACGCAGTGTACGTGTTATGGGTAACATTTTTTAAAGTCCACACTTAAAACGTTGACGGAATGGCAATAAGAAGAATATTTTAAAAAACCTGAATATATATATATATATATATATATATATATATATATATATATATATATATATATATATATATATATATATATATATATATAAGTGCAGATTAGTCGTCAGAGGCTATAGCAATGCGATGTGGTTGCTGTAAGATGGAAAAGTGAAAAGAAATAAACGCAGGGAGAAAGTGAAACTCATAACGATTTATTAATAATTTCACGAAAACTGATTAAATACCAAAATAGTAAATACTGTCCGGTAAGTAACAGTTCGGCAAAGGGTAATCTTAAATTTTCGAAAGAAAAACTTTCATTATCAGAAGACAACAATAAAAGACCGAGTGGGTCGAAAAAAACGGGAAAAACCGGTGTCAGAACATCGAAAGACGGCAGGAGACAATGTGAAGTGGGAACGCAGAAAATGTCAAAATTCTATTAAGCAATTATATAACTAAAGTTAAAATATTATAAACATTTGTTTAATAATATACTAATATTATTATGTTTTATTTTATATGATTCATTAATTAATTTTTAATATTTTTTATCTCCTCTTTTTTCTCTTTATTCAATTCAAATTTAAATTTACGTGTGGGCTGTTATTGTCAAAGGGGGATAACTTATTTAAAAAATATATTTAGAAATGAGATTTGAAATTTGAGAAGGAATTTGAATTGTGGAATGGATCAAAGCCAAGGAGGAAACCGTTGTAACAGGGGAAGGGGGGAATAAGCAGAGATTTTGGGGAAGGGGGGAACTATGGAAAAAATAAATAAATAAGAAAAAATAAACAAATAAATAAACAAAAATAAAGATAAGCAAACAAAAATAAAATAAAAATAAAAAATAAAATATACATGCATACATAAAGTGTAAATATCTAAATACATATTAATTTACTTATTCATTCATTCATTCTTTCCTTTCTTCTTTCTTTCTTTTTATAGTTAATTTAAGAGGAAAATACCCTTAGAAGTACATTTGTATAAATTTATTCTATCTATTGACTCATAGATTCACTTATTTTACATTTACTATTTTTTTTCCTTCATCAATTCTCCCTTGTTATTATGATCTATTAATATATTTAATTTATTCTTTTATTACTATAATTTATTTTTTTCATTTTTTTTTTATTCATCCTAATTTCAATCTTTAATTTCCTTTATTTTAATTTTCTTTTTTCTACTATTATTTTATTTATTGAGCATACACATACACACACATGAGAATACACCCATATTCACATACATGTATATATGCATACACATAATCACTAGGTCTAAATACGTGTAAATAAAGTGCATATCATTCCATTCCACAATTATAATACTTAAAGTGTAAAAATGTGGGGTGGGTGGCGCTAGCAAATAAAGAGGAGACAAAGGCAAGTAAGTTGGGGGTGGGAGGGTGAGGATGTAAGAATCAGACGATGAAGGGAGAAGACAACTCGATTCGAGTGGAATGGAATGATATGCACTTTATTTAGAAAATACAAAACTTCTGTACTTTCTGTAAATATAATAAAAATATTTGCTAACTACCTCCTTGTTGTCTTATTTCTTTTCGGCTTTTTAAAGTCACTACACTTCTCCCCTCTTCCTATCCACATCATTAAATTCTTATCTAATCTCTGCGACACACTATCTTACTTTTTCTCTCTCTATTCTTCTTTGTATATCTATCTATCTATCTATCTATCTATCTATCTATCTATCTATTTCTTCTCTATATTTGCCCCTCTTTCGCGATCTCTAACCACCTCGCTCTCTCTCTCTCTCTTTCCATCTATGTCACCCTCTTTACATCTTTATATCTCGCCCTCTCGCTCATTTACTCCCCCTATCGCTCCAATTCTCTCCTCTCCATTATTTCTCTCTCACTTCACCCTTACACCCCGTATCCTCTCTCTTAAAAAGAAATTGCTGTGATGTGAAAAATCAATCAGATTGAACACGATAATCAAAATACATACTTTGTTTATTGAACCGTGTTATCAGTCGGTAATAATTGGATCGACGATCAATCGAAATACAGACACACAACAAGTTTTGACACGATGTGATTGCTGATGACATTTTATAAAGCCACGCATTAATTATAGTCCACAAAAAGCGTAATTTTCATTTCGTTTAATAAATAAATGTATAACTTATAACTGTATACCCCACCGGAAGTAACGAAATGACGTCATAACAAGTCGGTAGCGATGGTGAAATAGATATTGGAGCAAACTAGATGTGTCATGTTTGAGTCATGCGAATACATTATCAAAACTTTCACTAGGGATATTAGCAACCTTAAAGTGGTCGCTCACGTGAGTACTTACTTATATCGGAAAACACAATGCGAGTACAACAGTATCAAGCGACCACGTGCTTTCCGACTGATTTCTCTCTCAATCGTATGTTGCCCACGTTGTGTGAGAGGACGCACGTAGTTGGAGACTTGAATAATTGTCTAGTCGGCATTTTACCCCTGTCTTGCTCTGGGACAGAATTATACGGATCTATTGTTAAACTGTGCTGTGTGTGATTTGGTTTGTAATCGAACTGTAACTATAATTTTAAAAGACGCATCCTTTTATGAAAAATTTATTGAAATAAAATTGTCCTGGAAGTTTCTATGACGTCACTCTCAAACAATATACAGAATAGTTTATCAGGAACAAAATAAAATCAAAATCTCCTCTCTCACCTATCTCACCCTTTCCACTACTTCTTTCATACTCTTACCCACCCCGCCCATTTTCAAGTTATCTTCATTTCTTCAAATCTTTTTCTAAAACTATGATACCACCTACATACCAAACACACAGAGTTTCCTCCTTCCCTCCTCTTTCCCCGGCCTTTCAAAATCCATGCCACACCTCACCACGACAAAGACCTCAGCCCCCTTTTCCTCTCTTCCACCCTAAGGCAAATTCACTAATACTCTTATCCCTCCGTTTTTCACTGCTACCTTAATGGTAACCACTCAAAGCTTTCCATATTCATTTCATTCTTCGCTACTACTGACTTCTCGCATCCTGAACTCTCCTCCAGCGTTCACAGTAACCACAGCTACTACTTTTCCTTATCAACCCATCATGTCAACCCAAAATTTCGATGAACTTTCATGACATTTTTCTTCAAATTATCATCCTGTGGAAGTCTTACAATAAAGACGAAACGTTGATGAATATATAAAAAAAATATCTCTTGGTTTTTTTCCTTTTTTATTTCCTATTACGTCAGATTACTATAATCCTTCCTTATATATGTATATATATATATATATATATATATATATATATATATATATATATATATATATATACATATTATTATTATTATTATTATTATTATTATTATTATTATTAATATTAATATTATTATTATTTCATGTATCAATATAAAATTCTATGTTTATGTATCGATTTTCACTATTTACTTCAACAGTTCGTACGTGAGTAGAGCTAGGTAGTAAGTTATGGCAATTAAGCTACAGAGAGGCTTCCGCGTTTTATCCTCGTAGGGAATCGTCGGGCTAAAATACATGGAGTTTGTGTTGCTGGGTGTTTATATACACACGTGTTTTTTAGTCACCCTAGTTAACGAATCAGATTTTTTGTTATTCCTTCCCAGGGTGAATGTTGTCGTTAGCCAATCGTTGGGCTTATCACAAACAAAGTTCGGTTATTTTACTTCCTATTCTATTGTTCTCTTTTGTATAGGGTGATCCATCCCTGTTTCTTTGTTGTGTCGAATTAATTGACCTTATTTTAACATGTGCGTGTTTGTATTTCTATTTTTAGGTATAAGTTTAGTTTATTTTTAATCTTTTTTTATGTATTTATTTATTTATCATGTATTGTTGACCTAAAGTAAAGTTTATTCTGTGTAAGCAGTTGTTTGCTATTTCACTTCTACAGTTTAATAGGTTTTGGAGTTTTTTAACACGTGAATGTGCTTCGATGAGCTTACTGCACTTGTACCCCCTCAACGTAATACCCCTAACTAGCAGCAAAAGCATACCCCATCACTGTAGAAATCTTTAGATACCGTAGGATTTTCTACTCTTATCGCTTCCCTAATAGGACCGTTTGCTTTTGAAATTTCTTCCCTGCTCCCTGTTTAACCGACCATACAAACATGCAGAAACGTAGATGTAATGAAAACAAAATTCTTGCTGCACAACTCTAAACCCAGGCTGATTCCTATAAATCTTGCCCCTATCATAGTAGCCCCTTACGCTTCAGTTGAAATATGTCTTGTTTGGGGCGAACGAAAGTAAAAGACAAATAGAAATTCGAAGACGCATCTAATGAAGAGATTTACACGTCCGTCTTTACATATTATTTCCCCAAAATCAAAATGGCCACATTTAGATTGATCGCTTAATTCACAAAATGTTGAACCTTCACTTCGATATGTTGTGAGATCGTATTGCGATAAAAAACGTTTTTATAGGACCCACGAGAAGTAACCCTTGCGCTGGCTGTGTTGGTTGCATTGCGGGGATCGCGCGCACACAGTTCAAGAATAATCTCCCAAGTTCCATATCCTCGCGTTGTACCAAGCGTTTTCTTTAACGCGAGTTCTGATCGGGGCTTTCTGATTATTCTAAGATACTGAGTTATTCATTAATGAGATGATGATCTTTAAGGCTGTGAGAACGAGAAGTCGTATCGATTCTCTTCACGTTTTATGCCAGCGATGAACTCATCAAATATTAATGACTATTACTGGACCCAAAATACATGGACGTTGGGGTCATGTAAGAGGACAATGGTAATGATAGAATATCCACGAAAAAAAACAAAGAGAGAGGTTTGTGTGCGCATGCGTGACATTTTTCTTTGCTTTTATATTGTGTAAGTTTTTGTATTATATTTTATATTAAGATAAGCTCTTTTTAATTAGTTATTATTTTATATATAATCTATATAGAATGAATACAGTGTACTCTCCATTTTATGATGTTATAACTTTGGCTAAGATCAAAGTGTAGTATCTGTTTCGATGGATACTGCACCCCATACTGGTGTTATCTTGGCCTTCGGATCTTGATTTACGCCGGTCAATGGGTCTGTCTTGTGCAGTACTGGGAGGTCCATCTTCCCAGGCTTTGCCTCCCCTTTTTGGGGAGGAGTAAGTTTATTGCTTATTGCCTGAGGCGCCTCTACCGGGGAATGCCGACGGGGCTGCCCAGGCAATTTTTACACTCCACTTTCCCGACCCGACCGTGGGTCAAATCTTACTTGTGGGAGTAAGATAAAAACTGGCCTTGTGCCTAACTCCTGGAGAGGAGTAATCAATACGCTTTTGTTAGAGCGTTCGCTAATGGGTTGGGAGACCGGGGTTCAATCCTCGTCGAGTCATATCAACGACTAAAACAATGTTACTTGATGCCCCTTTGCTAAACACTCAGCATTATTAGGTGAGGTTCAAGGGTAAGTGGAGTTATCCTGGGAAAAGAGTGGCACCCTCCCCTACATCCCAGTGTAGTAGCTAATAAAAAGGGAGCCTTCTTTGTTTTTCGAACCTAACTTATTAAAAATGTTTTTAGGTATCAGGGGCGAATTTGGGTAGGTGTACACCCTTCCTAATTCACAAAGTCTACAAATAAAACAATGTGCCCATGCTACTCACCGGGTTGCCGAGATATATATTCCAAAATTCATGATGATCGTTTCATTAAAATATTTAATGAAAAGAAAAATATACATGCACCCCTGAAATGTTAACATTTTAAAAGGAATAATGTTCCCATGTTACTCACCGTGTTGCGTCGAATATATATTCCAAAATGCACCGTGATCAGTTCATTAGTTTAGGAGATGACCCTGTATATCAATATGTATGTATGTATATAAACATATACACATACCTAACTTCATATATATATATATATATATATATATATATATATATATATATATAGAGAGAGAGAGAGAGAGAGAGAGAGAGAGAGAGAGGGGGAGAGAGAGAGAGAGAAACACACACCCGTGACTCGTTGTGTCACAAACACTACCACTATGTACTTTACCTTGATTTCATTCGAAAATTCAGAGGCTGTTACGTATTTGTTAAGACACTTTTCTTGCATAACTAAAATTATTAAGTCTTTTTACTTTATTATCATGATTATTATTTGTACTCACTAGGAGTTCTCACACAGGTCATCATCAGTGATTGCTCACCGACAAGAACTGGTGGCGTTCTCTGGAGTCCGGGTGACAACAAGCCTCCCCAGATTTTCTAGTATTATCTACCTCTTTTCGATAACCACCGTAAATAACCTTGCGGTATCGCAACAGCCGCTTACCCTTGATATCTCGCAGATAAGGACCATTGGTCTTCTCTGGGCTTTGGGTGGTAATAAGCCTTCCAAAGGTCCAAGCATTCTCCGCACTCTTCCAGTAGAGGTCTGGTTTGTGCTGTCCCTCCTCGGTCTTCTCATCCTCCTTGACCCTCTAGAAATATTTTGTGTGGTGTCAACTTATGCCTGCACCAAGTGGGGAGACGAAGGGGGAAGAGAGCGGGTAAAGGAGGGGGAATAGAGGAAGGGGTGAGGGGAAAGGGAAGGGGAGAGTGGGGGAGAGCGGAGGAGAGCGGGGAAGAACGGGGGAGAGCTTATGGTATTTCTTGCAATTTCTGTTCATTGGTTCATTTTTGTGTGGTTCCAGATGCGGCCGATGTAATTTATTGGCAGGGAGCTTATGAAGTGATGTTTCTTGCAGGTTCTGTTTCTTGGTTCGTGATGTGGTGTTCTTCGTGTGGTTTTGTTTTCTCCCTGTTGTAAATTCCATGTCACTGGTTACCCGTCGTATCTGTTTTGATCATTGCCGTCATTTGTATGGTCTCAGTGATCCGTTTGATTCAAATTTCTCTGTCTTTTCTTAAGTTTTTTTTTTATTGTTCCTAGTACTCTGACGATTATTCGTATTATACTAACTTTCTTCATGCTCCATATCCCTTTCAGTTCTCTGGCTAGTTCCGTGTATTTGCTTCGTTTTTTAATCTCTTTGATCTTCACTCTGTGGCTGCTGGAACGACGATGTCTACGATTTTGCAAAATGTTTCCATTCTTGTCGATTATTATAACATCCGGTCTGCTTGCTTGTATGAGTTTGTCTGTTTGTATATTATTATTATTATTATTATTATTATTATTATTATTATTATTATTATTATTATTATTATTATTATTATTATTATTATTATTATTATTATTATTTATACTCTTATATAAATTGAAGTAAAGAGACTTATTATTTCGCCATTTAATTTACATACGTGTTTGTAAATTAGATGGCAAATCTCGCTGAAAGGAGAGAGTCACATGTTCTCTAAATGCTTACAGAGAAATTCAGAAATATTTGAGAGAAGTTGAATCAACATAGATTGTGAGCAACAGAAGAAAGTAGATTTGTTCAGTTAATTACAAATTACGGCTAATTAAAAGTATTAAAGCAAGTTTTTTTTTCAAACATAACTCAATCCATAAAATAAGGTATATTTTAGCATGTATTATGCGTTATAAAAGTATATAGGTGAAAAAGCCTTAAGGAAAAAGCGTTGGTTAACTCACATTTTGTATAATAATAAATATTGTGTTTCTTCTTTTTTTTTTCTCTATTTTCTGTACTTCTTTCCGTATAACATTTTCAATTCTTCCATCTTATTTTAACTAACGCACCTTTTCGTTTCGCCTCTGCCGCCTTCTTCTCGCCGTCTCTCAACTCCCTCTGCACTCGTTACGTCGTCGATACTAAACAGCAAAGATGATGAGCCTTAGAACACTCATACATAGTTAATGTCTGCCAGCCCTGCGCTAGAATCTCCCGAGTCGGATTGGAGGAAGCTGCAAATTTGTTGGCGGTATGCACGCACCAGTGCAAAGCAAACTTGGCCTGAGGTCGCAGGTGATAAAAGAATGTCAGGGGGGGGGGGTAATTAAGGGAACGCGCCTTGACGGAAGCCCACAGAAGTGCTTCGCCGTCGGCAAGCCAGGTGAGATATTAAGATTATCTTTCTAATATCTGTAGGAAGGTGAAATGAAGAAGACACCATGGGAAGAGAATGCGAAAAAAGAAACGTAGAAAATATAACGAAAAGGCAAGAAAAGGAAGAAAGAAGTTCGCCGAAAGAAGCAGCCATCTTGAATTTATAAAAATGTTTTGAGGTATGTTAGTGTAAGATTGACTTAATATGAGAGAAGCTTAGTTTAATGGGGTTAGTTCGTGATATTTTCCGAATATAATTTAGAATGTCGCTCTTATGAATCTATATCCTATTGTTCGTACGCAAATAGAAACGTGTGATTGGTTGACAAAAAGGAATAGGCAGAGTGCACATTACTAAGACAGTAGTTTTTACGATGTCGAATTGTCAAAACACTGAAAAATAAATGCGTGTTTTACACTTGCCATAACCGAGTTCGAATCTCACGTAAACATTTTTTTAATTTTTTTTACATAGTTCACCCCAGACAAGGCAGGCTGCCACTGTAGACGTAAGTGGCTACTGAGAAGAAATAAAAGGGAGAAGGTTGGGGGTGGGGTCAACCTAAATTGGGATCTGCGCAGTGAGATGTCTGTTTACATTAGTTTTAAATTTCTGCATGTCAGTACCGTCGGGGAAACAGGGGGCAGGGAGGGAGTTCCAGAGGCCAGCAGCACGAGGAAATAAGCTATTTGAGTAGAAAGCTCTCCGGCATCTGGGGACCTTAACAGTGAATGGATGGGATTTAGTCAATTGTCGAGTTGGTCTAGTGAACTTACGACGAGAGGCATCAGAGTAGCCAATTCATCGGAGCACAATCCATTGAAGTATTTGTAAAACAAACATAAGGATGCTACATTGCGGCGATGGGGCAGGGACTGAAGCTTGGTTGACAATGAGGGACCTATTAGGTTGGCGACTCTTTTTTGGATCTTGTCAAGGAGGGAGAGACTAGTAGATGATGCACCAGCCCAGATGTGGCAACAATACTCCATGCATGGGCGGATGGTGGCTTTGTAGAGATACAGGATAATCTCAGGTGTGAGGAGTTTACTGCATATGTAAGATAATTAACATTACATAACAACGTAAAATCATTACATAAATACTTTCAAACTAAGTGACCTTTTATTTATAATCTGCAAAAAGTAAACACAAAAGGTATTACGCATTAGTTCAAGGCGAATTATTTTTGTTTACAAACATATTTATAAAGCAGTAGACACAAAGTAAAGATGGAAATATATCTCGCTATGTTGTTACACTATATAGTGAGCAATGTTGGATCCCCACAGATTACCCGGACGGCGGCCGCTCATCACATCGACAACTTGACTCTCGCCGGTAGACAACATGCAGCAATAATTCATTTCATCTTCTCTTACCGCTCTCGTTGTAGACGTCTTCTTCTTATTATCAATAACGATCGTACACGTTATTAAAGAAAAGGACCGATCAAATTCACTTGAGTTTCAAAAATATCTTTAGGGTTTTATTTATTTTTAACAGTATGTATACACATATAATACGTTCAACCCATTCCTCATGATGGCGCAGCTATCCCAAACCCCAACTCCTTTCTCTCCTTCTCTCTCTCTCTCTCTCTCTCTCTGCCGATTCAATGAAAAGAGAAAGATCGGAACTTCCTATTCGCCACGTCACACTATTGACTTCCTATCTGACGTAACTGCCGGAGCACCCCACTTAATTCTAAACTTAATTAAAAATCTCCCATTCCAACCTTATTTTACACGCTCGCCTCTAAATATTATTACATTATTCGTATGGTAAAAATTCCAACCAAAAGACAACTGGGATGCTACTAACGGTAAACCTTTACCGACGTAAGTACAACCTCATGCTATACACTTTCTTATTGTTTTCATTTCTTGTTAGAATTATAAGTCAGTAATTAATACAGCACTTAATAATAAGGATTTACCTTCTAATAACCCTGTATCTACATATAGAGACAGACTGTCGAGTTTTGATCTCTGCTCGAGTAACTTGCCTGTCTAGACACACTGAACAGCTGTGATATGACTACATATAACTCCTCCTTAGATTGAGCACTGTTGTAAGTAAAATTGTCAACTGCCAACAACGATAATGCAAAGGTAACATGAATTGGAACAAATACACAGAAGACATTGCCATGACTGCTGCAAAGAAAGTGGGGTCCCTCTACCATGCATGGAGTATTGTTGTCACATCTGGGCTGATCCACTAGTCTTTCCCTCCTAGACAAAGTCCAAAAAGAGTCTCTAATCATATAGGTCTCTCACTATCCACCAAGTACCAGCCCCAGTTTCAATCTCGGCTCAATGACCTTATCTGTCTAGTCACACTGGAGAGCTGTAGAATATCGAAAACAGTATTCTGTGAATGAATATATATATATATATATATATATATATATATATATATATATATATATACAGTACCGTCCAAAATTAAGGAACTAAAATAAAATCTTCCTAATCTCAAATAAATTATATTTTAATATTTGTCAAAATTTCACTACATATGTAAATTATGTAGTTGGACTTTTATCGAAATTTTGAGATGAATTAAAATAATATTATTGAAGTTATCCACCATTTTACATATTTTAAGTGTCCAAAATTAAGGAACATTAAGGTAAAAAAAATGTTTAAAGTTTAAAACAGTAGGGTTGTTTCTTATAAAAGGATGAAAATAAATATTCTAAACTTTAATTATTATCACTGCTGCAAGTCACGCAATATCAATCATGTCAAAAAAAATAAAACTGAGTTTTGCGACAAAGCAAAAATCGTCAAATTTAGAAAGGTAAAGTTGACAATAGAAGAAATCGGAAAACGTGTGAAACCTTCAAAAAGTGTTGTAAGCCGAATCTCAAACTCTATAAAGAAACTGGAAGGTTAAGTAACACAAAGAAACCTGGTAAACCAAGAAAGACAACGGCAAAAGAGGACAGAGTTATACAACGACAAACTGTGTCCAGAAGGTTGAACGAAATAGGTATTTTTGCAAGTTCTCCTCGAAAAAAAAGCCGCTAATAAGTAAACAAAACAAAGCAGCTAGATTGGCGTTCGCAAAAAAGCATGTTATATGGTCAGAAGAAAATTGGAAAAAAGTTTATTTCAGTGACGAATCGAAATGAAAAGAAATTACCCATTTATTATTTTATACTTTTTTACTCCGTTTTTTAATGGCTGGTAATAAAATCTGATTCTAGAGTAAAATGGTTATATGTATAAAAATACAACACGGGTAAATAGCTACTCAAAGTACATTTTTGAAACTGAAAAAAGGGGGAATTCACAATCGACAATTCAAATATAATTAGAGAGAGAGGAAGTGACAACCTATCTAATACATATTTAGAGAGAGGGGGAAATTTGAAGCATATTTAATCTGTCATTATGTAGTGAGAGGGAATTACATAATTTATGACAGAGAGGGAAGAGGAGGCCATATATATAAATATAAATTGTAAAAGTAGGCATGGAGGGGGGGTCGATGTTTCTCAAGAAATTAGGTCGTGTCAAAAATCACCAGTTCTCCCCCTCCCCCTGCTATTTGGAAAATGACACTTACAGTCTGGCGACTAAAGTACATATATATATATATATATATATATATATATATATATATATATATATATATATATATAAAGTATATATATATATATGTATATATAGTAAGCAATGAAAATATATATGGCAATCAAGCTACACAAAGACTCCCGTGTATATATATATATATATATTATCTTTCCTAAAGTCTGTCAAACATAATGTTTTAATAAATCAAACTTCTATCAAACATAATGTTTTACTAAATAATAATAAATAATTTTAATAAATAATGTAGTAATCTAAACAGTAAGGAATGATCAACTTTCAAATACAAAAGAGTGTAGAAATTATAAAGAAAACATCCCTTCATGTTTCAGGAAAATCTCCAACCTCCCGATGATTTCCTAAAAAACCATGGTCATCTCTGGCTGTAGAAACTGGCAGAACAATAATATTATGGCAACTCTCCCGAAACCTAAGAGGTAAATACTAGATCCCAGATTACCTAATATCTGTCTAATATATGTATTTGCAAATCAAATCTAAAAGGTAAGAAGATAATTCTAATTAAATCAAATGTTAGAGAAAATAAATCTGTTCACACCAAAAACAAACTTTTACAAATCTGAAATCAGTTATGCCTAGTGACTTCATATATAATATATGATAGGAGATATATGATGGATTTCCAATCAGCCCTCTTATAGTATCTCGCCGGTTTTAGGAACGGCTTATAAGCTTTGGGGCGAGATTTTGGGGTGATATCGATCAGCGTTCTCGAGCGTGCTATCGGAATTCATCGTCCAAGCTTCCAGCAGTTAGGTCAAGAACAGGTCGAGTAGTGAGGCTTGCTGTTTCACACGATCAGGGAGGTGGATCAGGAAAGTGACAGTCTGTAAGAGGGATTGCGATGGGAAGAAACTATACGTATAATACTATAGTAATTATCAAGCTAACAGTTTCAAATAAAGGCATAATTTTTATATATAGGACTAATTAGTCGAGTAAGCTTAGATAAATTATATATATATATAGATAGATAGATATATAGATAGATATAGATATATAACTGTTGCCAATTTGATGTCGCTATTTTAAAATCCAGATCATTATCTAATAGAATCGATTACAATAGAAATTAATATAATTCAAAATGCTTAGATGTTAGAGATATACAAAAGGGGATTCTATTAGAATAGTTTGAATAATTTATAAACATAGTATTAGAAAAATATAGATATGTGATTAGAACCTTATCACGGCTATATTTGAAACATGAATACAATTATAAAGGACCTCATCTTTTTTGGTTAATAAGTTAACAGTATGTTTAATCATGGATAATGATTCCTTCAAGGATAATCTACAAAATCTATCTGAAGGTCTATACGCACAGGAATGTTCTAACAGGTGGGGATTTCTGTCTAAACAATTGCATCTAGTGTATAGGGTATTATTGTGATTAATTTTCGTGGATTTATTGATTTTATCTGCATTAGATTCTATTGAACATCGTTCTAAGTTTTGTAGTGTAGAAAAAGAGAGACTAATTTTATTTTTATTAAAATGTTTACTGGTCTTGAAGTTGTCCTCTATAATTGTAAAGAAGCATTTAGGTATTTCAGTCAGGAAATTTTTACTAAATGATGGATAAAACCAAATAATTTTTCTGAGAATTATTATCCAATTCTGTTCTTTGTTCCTATAATTTACTCTATTTGTACTATTGTTTATTTTACGCTTAGGTTTTTTCGGGTCATGAGGACGTTAATTATATATATTTATATATATATATATATATATATATATTAAAAGAAGTGAGGCTACCAACATTTGTAAAAAAAACTTTTTTCAACCATTGTTTTTCATTTTATTATTTTATCACTTTATAATTTTGTGATTTTATTACGCGTTTCGAGTTTTTCTTGTTTGCTTTCATCAGATATATATTCCATTTGAGAAAAATGTTTTATTTTTAACAGTTTGATGTTTCTACGTATGTGCGCGCGTATGTGTGTGTGTATACGTGGGTATATGTGTGTTTCATAGTGTTTGCTTGTCTGCGTCAAACTTATTTGTTTTTTAAGTATGTGTGATTTTGACTTTTATCTTACCGCCCATCTTCGTGTGCGGCGGTTGAGTACTCTTTATTCAGAATGCTTAAAGTCGGTCTTCAAATTTTATGACTTCATATATGATGACCGGAAAGATAAAAGTCAAAAGTCAAAATCACACATATTTTTAAACAAAAACTTTGACCCAGATAAGCAAAAACTATGAAAACACATACATCCAGGCGCACACGCACTGACACATATATTTATAATAAATATTTGTTTTTGTTTATTACCTATGTACGTATACGTTTCGTCCCTTTTAACCGGGACACATCAGCATCGAGATATAACTATTCATTACTTGTAGCGTGATTCGAAACCCCCGGCTAGGAGTATTTTACAACTCAAATCCCGACGTCTAGAACCATACGGCCACTACTGGATAGCTAAATAAACAGTGATACTTTTAACACTTATTCCGGCGGCTTGGCGTCATAAGAGCGTTCAACTTAATAAATGAAACGATGCATTTATAGCTAGCGACGTCATGCTGTGTTAATACTACACTTACAGTGCCCATCTAGAGAGTTTTCCTGAGGGTACAAATAATATATATATATATATATATATATATATATATATATATATATATATATATATATATATATATATATATATATATATTGCCCTGTGTTTCTTCCCCCTACAACTTTTATTTTATTTTTTCAAATTTTAAATCTTGGCTTTTGCCAACTTATCTATCCCAGCGACTTCCTCTGATGATAAGATTTTGATCTTTGAAAAGCCTGGCTTAAGGAAAATTAAACTTGAATAAATTGCCTTTTTTGCGGATTATACCTTGCTCTGAGCATTTGAATTGAATTATGATTTGACTATTGCTTCTCTAATTCCTTTCCATTCTTCTTCATTCTACCTGCTCTATCCTGGATATTGAGCTATATACTCTTCACAATAGGTTTCACTTTTCCTAAAAGTTCGCTTTTAGTACACCACTTTATATATATATATATATATATATATATATATATATATATATATATATATATATATATATATATATATATATATATATTGTGCCGGCCGACGTGAAAGTGTATTATCGCACATTGTTCCGGTTTTATGGTTTTATTGAATGTATTTGGGACCGATTATTTGCTTGTTGGCTTGGTGGAAGAAATAATGCACGAGCTACTTTTCTAAGACTTTTCTAGGACTTTCTTTTTTATCGTTGTTCTTCCTTGCTTTTTAATTTTGACTTTTATTTTTATTTTTATTTTTTTCTTCTTCTCTTCTTAAGTGACCTCATCTATTGCAACGCCACATTGTGTATTGTCGGCAGTATTCCAGACATTTAATTTCCCTGATGATCTGCCAAGCAAGTAACTGCTTGGTAGTGAAACACGTGTAGGAAAAAACATTTAATTTGAATAAATAGTATTTGTAAGAAAAAATATCTTTAATGGTGATCATTGGTGTCCTGAAAGGAATGCTTTGGTAAGCCTTCATGAAATCACACATATATATATATATATATATATATATATATATATATATATATATATATATATATATATATATATATATATATATAATTAACTTGTTACAAATATCCAGGGGGTATGAATCCGAAGGAAGTTGAAACCGGGTTTATGAGAGTGCTCAATGAAAATTCAGAGCAAAATATATATTTTTTTATTTTATTCCATTAGTTGCGACAAAACAGGTTTTGTTTCATTGGTGCGAATAGCTACCAACTCATCGGGCCGGCAAAAGGAATTCAAATGGCATAAAATTTTAAGTTCACTTTAACGGGAGATTGAAAATTTAAAATAAAATAAAAATGACGGTTGTAATCATAATTTTATTCTCATTTTAAATTTAACTCACTCTGGCCGTCGCCCCATCCCGGCCGAGATTGAGATCGTAACAGCACTGACACGTGCAAAACCTCCCACGTAATAATTTGAAACACGACTTGTTGGGGTCCTCCCCCTCCCCTCTCATGTCCCATGTCGCCGTTATAGACAAAGCCCCAACTCTATTCCCCTCCCCCTCCAATGTATTTTCAATTTTCAATCTCCCGTTAAAGTGAACTTAAAATTTTATGCCATTTGAATTCCTTTTGCCGGCCCGATGAGTTGGTAGCTATTCGCACCAATGAAACAAAACCTGTTTTGTCGCAACTAATGGAATAAAATC
The DNA here is from genome assembly GCA_963556195.1 of Sepiola atlantica. Taxonomy (NCBI): domain Eukaryota; kingdom Metazoa; phylum Mollusca; class Cephalopoda; order Sepiida; family Sepiolidae; genus Sepiola; species Sepiola atlantica. The sequence continues at coordinate 2,524,260 of OY744518.1, forward strand.
AAAAATATATATATATATATATATATATATATATATATATATATATATATATATATATATATAAAGTTAGGTATGTGTACATATTTATGAGTTATTATATTCGGTTGAATTGTTATTATTAGAAGAGTAGTTTATGTTACTGTAGAAGCTTTTTTTTTATTGTAGCCTGAATTTTTTAATGCAGTATTGAAACATAGGTCGATAGCAGAGATGATGATATGAACGAAAATATTAATTTTGGTTCGGCAACCAGTGAACAAATAGAGGAAAAAAATAGTCTGAGCGCATGATCTCACGAGACCATCTTTACATTCTAGTAAAGAGATTCATATTTTACGACTGTTTCCTTATTTAACTAGACAATCAAGATGTCCAAGCATATCTTGAATGTTTTAGAACAATGATTTGTCAGAAAAAAAAACTAGAAAAGCCTCAATATATATATATATATATATATATATATATATATATATATATATATATATATATATATGTATATAATAGAAATTGGTAGTTTGCTGGAAGCATTGCTGGGAGTAAAAGTATTAAAAAGGTTGAAGGCAATGCGAAGTTCCGGATCGCTGGAAGCTGTGAAGAACAAAAACAGCTTCCAGCGATCCGGAACTTCGCATTCCCTTCAACCTTTTTAAAACTTTTATCATATATATATATATATATATATATATATATATATATATATATATATATATATATATATATATATATATATATATTATTTAATTGTTTTACACAATCAGGCACTGGTGCTACCAGATCAGGCTGTCTGAAGATAGCGGCTTCCTGACTTAAAATGCACCAAAATGTTATTGTTTTTTCCCTTGGCAAAACATAATCATGTTCTGCAAATCCAAAAACAAAATAACAATTTTCTTCTACAAAACAGCCAAACCAAACTAAACCAAACTAAACGCCATAAATAAATATTCGAAGATATAAAGAACTTGAAGCATAAAACCTTCTACCAAAGTGATCTGATTCAGCATTAAATAACCCGAAAAAGTTTATATGCCGTAAAACAAAACAACAACAACAACAACAAACAAGAACAACACAATCAGTAAAACAACGCAACTCACACACATTTCGCCAGTCATCAAGCAGAAAATCCGAGACTTTAGTTTTTTTTCTCACTTAAGCTGTTCATAGAACACATACAGACGCAGGTCCCACACAAGCGCGTGAGCTGCGTTTTGTGTTTGACTGCGGAAAAATAATTCTGTATAATATCTCACATTCAATAATATATACTAGTTGTCATTAACCGGCGTATTTTTTTACTTTCATTGTTGTTTAAAATTTTCTATTATCATTTTCTTTTTGCTTTTACGTAGGTTTTTATACAAGTAATCTTGAGAAATAAATAGTTTTATAATTTAGTGTAAGCTAGCAATTGTTTATCTGATAGCCAAAATAGATAGAAAAATGTCGAAACTTTTTATTCCTTAAGGGTGTCAGCTTACGCGTCCGTTTAAGTCAGTTATGTCTCTTTTTTAACGATATTCCTAGCCAGCATATATCTATTTTCGGACAGAGGATGAAGCGAAAAACACATTTGTTAAAAGAACATGGGGAAGAAAAAAGAAATAGGGCTAATCAGAATCAAATATCGTTTTGTCAGATGTAATGCTATCGCTGTCTAACTTCTAAAAATAGACGAACTTGATTGTATATATATGATAGAGTCGGGTATTCATTTGATTTGCGCTTCTTCTACATGCCTAGCGATCGATCCGAGGTCGATAGCAGACATGATATGAACGGAAACATTTTAGGAGAATGCTTGTTACACAATTGTAGTTTCAAAAATCATTTGATTGTTTCAGTTTGACTAAATGAAGAGATCGAAGCAATTTATTATATCGTTATTGATCTTCCATTTAGTTGCTAATCTATCTATTTTGTTGTTGTTAACTAAAAACTATATATATATATATATATATATATATATATATATATATATATATATATTAGACCTCTTCAAAATTGACCTTTTTCTTCAAACATATGGAAACTGATATTATTCCCATTCCCCAAGGTCTAAATTAGCTAAATATACCAGTTATTCTGATCTTGGACCTTGGCTATGCCTGCCTCAAGAGCCATGTAATTTTATTGTTGACGTTTTTTAAAAACGCTGCAAAATTTGGGATATTATGTCCTTATTTTCATTGTAGCTTTCCAGAGGTTGATGCTATAGCATTGAAAGTGGTACCAAATGAAAGCTAATAAAATTTTCTTGCATATGGTAGTAAACACATGAACACCTATATATATTTTTTATGCTTGGAAAGGATGCCATCATATAATACATAACTTTATCTCAAAAATGTTACTCTTAATGCATGTATATAATTTATTATCACTAAGTATGTTTTATCTCTTCATTTCAGATTGTAAGTTAAAGCTGATTTGTTAAGATTTGTGAACTGCTGACAACATGGCATCTGGAAGACAACTATACTGTGGGAAAGTGGTCAGCGATACAAGTGAACGGGATGAACCAACTGAAAAGAGAAGAAAGGTGGCAACTCCTGCCACAAGGTCATTCAGTGATGTGTATCTCATTGGGCAACCCAGCTCCAGCATCAGGGGCTCTCAACTTCCTACTAATCGCCAGGTGTTCCAGTATTTCCTGCATTTGAGGAATGATAATCCCAACAGTGACAATAGGTCTTTAGCCCATGATACAGTGGATGTCGTTTTGCCATTCTGGAATATGGCAAGGATAAAAACACTAACTAGACCAAATGCAGTCAACCGTTTCATGATCCTCCATGAAAAGTACAGGAAAATTGTTAAAAACAAGGGAAGAAATAACAAACCAGAGGAAGAGAAACGAGCTAACTTTCTGAAGGACTTAGACAAGTTATTTGATATTGGAGCAAAGGATGTTGTGGAGGAGATAAGAAACAACAGGCTGCTCACAAAGGAGACCAAGGAAGAGGACGTCAATTTCTACTTGGACCAACAGACAACTCACCTGGCACATATGTCAGGTCATGATAAGGTGTTTGAGAAGAAGTCTAGAGAGAAAAGCTTCCGAGAAGAAAGAGAAGAGAGAATGTTATCATCAGTGACTGCTGCAGCAGCAGAAGTTGGGAAAATTTCAAGTAATGAAGACCCAGAGAACAGTCAAGGCTCTGGTACTAGTGAGGGTTCAGAATACACTGAGACAACACCAAGCTGTTCATCAAAACCAAGTACAATAACCTTACACTTTCCACACTCAGTTATGACCAGTGAAGAGATTTGTAGCACTGCAGATCGGTTGTCACTCTCTGACAACCAGACTAAAGCCATGGTGTCTGCAGTGTTGAAGGCAGGAGGCGCAGATCTTGATGACTTTGTTATATCAGCCTCAACTACAAGACGAAATAGGATAAACACTCGTCATAACTTGTGCCAAAGTTACATGAATAATTTCAAGGAAAGTCCGCCAGATTACTGCACACTACACTGGAATGGAAAACTTCTACGGGATGTTCTTGGTGAAAGATACCCAGTGGAAAGTCTTGCAGTGCTCGTCTCTGGTACTCCACAGTATGAAGAAGGGAAGCTGCTTGGTGTGTCCTTCATAGAAAGTTCCACAGGAATCCAACAGTGTAATGCTACATTGGAACTGATAGAAGCATGGGGTCTCACAGACAACATTGGAGGCTTGGTATTTGATACCACAGCAAGCAACAGTGGCATCAACAAGGGTGCAGCGAAGCTTATTGAAGAAAAACTAGGCAAAAATGAATTCTACTTCGCTTGTCGCCATCACATATCAGAGGTAATAATTGGAAGTGTATGGGAGGCTGTGTTCAGCAAAGTCAAGAGTCCTGACAACCCAATGTTCAGCAATGTGAAAGAGAAGTGGGACAAGTTGATTAAGGACTGCCCAAGAGTTCTGGGCCTAGTTGAACAAGAGTTGAAACAGAAGAAGACAAGCACAATTGCAGTCTTAAGCAATTTCCTTGAGGAAGCAAGTCCGAGGGCAGATTACAGGCCAAGCCAGGTGCCATTCACCAAGCCCGCTGGGTGGCCAGGAACATTTACTGTATGAAGATGCTCATGTTTTCCAAGGAACTAAAATACAACACGGACACTATCTTCAAGCTGGAGAGGATGAACAAGTTCCTGACCTTATCTACACCAGCCACTGGGTGACCACCACATCTGCAGCTGATGCACCTATCCATGACCTCCAGCTTATGAAGAACATGCTGCAATACAAGCAGTATGACTATGAACTGGCAACCTCTGTTCTCAAGAAAATGAACAACCACCGCTGGTATCTGACCCAGGAACTAGTGCCATTCACCTTGTTCAGTTCACATGCCAGCATGACCAAGTCTGCAAAAGAGAAGCTCGCAGTCAAGCTCTCAGAAACAGAGAAACCTGAGAGTTACAGGAAAGGCAAGCCAGTGTTTCCTGTCATCAATGCAGCTACAGTTCTCACAGACCTGGTAGGGCCAGAGTCTCACTTTCTGTTTGATGCTCTTCGAGTGAAATGTGACTGGCTCACTACTCCTGCTGACACCTGGGAAGACAATGACAGCTACAGGAATGCACAGAAGTTTGTGAGGTCAGTGAAAGTGACCAATGATGAGGCTGAGAGAGGTGTGAAACTAATGAGTGACTTTGCAACTCAGATCACAAGTGACCCAGAGCAAAGAAGCTGCTTACTACAAGTTGTGGAGTACCACAGGAAAAAATTTGACAGTTTCAAAAAAGCCACATTGAACAAGTGATAATACATGTATTAGTAACATCCTATCTGACAGTTTCTTATGCAATATATGTGTCAGTGCAGTGCTATCATACTACCAAACTGATTTTTTGTAGTGTCCCAGCTGTTTGTGCATTAAAATTAGTTAAAATTTACACAGGTGTTCATGTGTTTTATTGTGCTTACTACCATATGCAAGAAAATTTTATTAGCTTTCATTTGGTACCACTTTCAATGCTATAGCATCAACCTCTGGAAAGCTACAATGAAAATAAGGACATAATATCCCAAATTTTGCAGCGTTTTTGAAAAACGTCAACAATAAAATTACATGGCTCTTGAGGCAGGCATAGCCAAGGTCCAAGATCAGAATAACTGGTATATTTAGCTAATTTAGACCTTGGGGAATGGGAATAATATCAGTTTCCATATGTTTGAAGAAAAAGGTCAATTTTGAAGAGGTCTAATATATATATATATATATATATATATATATATATATAACTTTCTATAAAATCTTTTTGACTTGGATACATTGTAAAGATTTTAACATCAAATCAGCCCGTACCTTGATGGGTTATGTTTTCAAAGCAAAATGTTTTACTCGCAGTGATGTCATTGCGGTAATAGTTCTCTGAGGAGAAGATTTTCTTTTAAAATCCATGGATTAAGGATTTTACTGTACTTTTTGCTTGAACTTTGATATGTAATGAAATTTGATTAATTTCTCATTGTATTCGTTTATTTAATCCATTAAATACATATATATATATATATATATATATATATATATATATATATATATATATATATTTTATAAATAAATATTAATTATTTTTTACCTACAGACATCGATGTTTCATGCTTACGCAATCTTCAGTGCAAGAAGCTAATTCCCGACGGTCGGCGGGTGCGAACTCCGATCACAAATCATTACTGATTCGCAAATTCTGTTAAACATTTGATCCGAAAGTTCCCAAAAATGCCAGTTTTATTCCTTCTTTTATCATTATTACTGAATTCATCCGAATTCCACCTGCCCACACCTGTAAAATCGCCACTACGAGAAGAGAAAGGATGTGCACGCCAATTTAAATTCACGCTCCACGAACGTTCAATCGCGCCATTTAACGTTTCCGTTCAAGTCTCACTTCCGTCTTGATACCAACTGCGTCACCCCCGTTTGCTTTTTAGTGTGCATATCATTAATGCATGGTGCACATTCATTTCATGCGATTTGAATTAAAGGAGTTTGTTGTCGTGTTCGGGCTGCTCAAAACGGCGCGAAAGTCAACCGTTGAGAAAAAGCGCGAAATTGATTGTCTAACCCATTTCAGTGTTGATTAATATTTCACAATGTTGCGATTAACCAACTACCTTTGTCACGACTCTCTCTCTCTCTCTCTCTCTCTCTCCAGCTATCCCTCTATCCATCTATTTGTTTTTTGTTCGCCTGTCTATCGTTTCCCGCTTTTTCTATCTTTCTTTTTTTGTGTGTGTGTGTCTCTGTGTGTGTATATATATATATATATATATATATATATATATATATATATATATATATATATATATATATGTGTGTGTGTGTGTGTGTGTATTTCTCTCTTTCTCTCTCTCTCTATCTCTCTCTTTTTCTTTCTATCTTTCTTTATATCTGTCTTTATTTTTGTTTGTTTATCTATTTCTTTCTTAATCTGTTTGTCTCTTCTTCTCTGTTTTCTTTGTTTTTTATTTATTTTTTCTTTCCCCCTCTCTTTTTGTTTTCTTTTTTTAAATTTTCTTTTTCTTTTTTTCTTTCTTTCTTCTTCTTTTTTTTCATTCTTTTTTCTCATGTGTTTTTTCTTGTTTCTTTTTACCTTTCTTTTTGTTCTCTGTCTGGCATAAGCCGTCAATCATACCTACTTCTTCCGCAAAGCACAATTACACCTTATTTTAACATTACTGACAACTAATACTTAACTCTAAAACCCTCAAGCTGTAGCATTTACCACCTGCTCGGCGGATTGCCATTGCTACAGTGGGTACTATTAAGACGAAGAACGAGGGGCCTTTGAGCCTATATTTCAGGACAATAATGACCTCTAACTCGCTAGAATCTTGACAATAACTAACTAGAATCTTATTTCAACTGTTTCTACGTCATAAGTTTATGCACTACCTATTTCCGATATGAGTTTCTAGCTAACTCCAAGTCACACCCTATCAATCATACCGTATAACACATTTCAACTAGGAAATAGCTCTACATATAACAAAATAACACTACGGACAAGGAATATGCAACAGAAATTTGTTTTATATGTTATTAAATATTATGAAAACCTACAAATCAATATAGTATTAAACTCTCCAACCACCGATTGTCATGGCAAATAACATCCTACCTGAGAGCTCAAAATTCAAACTCCTCGCCCTCACCTTCACAGGTAACATGAATTGGAACAAATGCATTGAAGACATTGCCAAGGCTGTGCAAAGCAGGGGGCTCCCTCTACCGTGCTAGTAAACCCCTCACACCTGACATTATCCTGTATCTCTACAAAGCCACAATCCGTCCATGCATGGAGTATTGTTGCCACATCTGGGCTGGTGCATAATCTACTTGTCTCTCCCTCCTTGACCAGGTCTAAAAAAAAGTCGCCAACCTAATAGGCCTCGCAATGTCAACCTAGCTCCAGTCCCTACTCCATCGCCGCAATGTAGCATCCTTGTGCTTGTTTTACAAATGGATTATGCTCCGATGAATTGGCTACTCTGGTGCCCCCTCAACGTAAATTCACTAGACTAACTCGACAATCAACTAAATCCCATCCATTCACTGTGGAGGTCCCCAGATGCCGGATAGTTTTCTACTCAAATAGTTTCTTTCCTCATGCTGCTGGCCTCTGGAACTCCCTCACTGCACCCTGTTTCCCCGACAGTACTAACATGCAGAAATTTAAAACTAATGTAAACAGACATCTCGCTGCGCAGATCCCAATTTAGGTTGACCCCTCCCAAAATAACCTTCTCCCTTTTTTTCTCAGTAGCCCCTTACGTCTACAGTGGCGGCCTGTCTTGTTTGGGGTTAACTATGTTAAAAAATTAAAAAAAATTAAATATCAGAGGCATGTTCTGTACAACAAATTTTGCAACACAGAAACAAATTTATGAATCTTAGTTGCATAACATCATGAAGTCCGCAACCTGAAAACCTCTAGAATGGCATTTTAAGCCACATCATTGTTTGGGCAGATTTTCTTTCGCGAGAAGTTGTCCAGGTGATTGAAGAAGCGGTAATTAGTTGGGGAGAGGTCCGGCGAACACGTTGGGTGAGACATAATTCGATAGATCAATTTGTAAAGCTACGCACAGAGTGATATGTGAGACGTGTTGGCAAGCCTTGTCGTACAACAGCATTCGGTTGTTTCTGTTGACATGTGCTGGACAACATATGTGGTCATTTCTCGTTAATCTAGACGATTTGCTGACAATTACTGACACCGATTCTCCGTGATTTGAGTGTAGAGTGGATTAACACCCACGCCCCCACCCCCTGTATACAACTGCTATAACACCATCACCTTCTTTAGATACTTTTTATATTCTGGGGAATGTATCAGTGCCCCACCGTTATACAACTACTAAAACGAACGTCGCCGATTGTTTTAAGGTATCCACTTTTCGTCGCAGGTGAAAATACGATCCATAAAAATTAATCGTTTTTTGTTCCGCATAAAAAAAAGCTTTGACAACGTCTCATTCCTATGATTTTGTTCATGTCCGTTTAGTTCATGCGGCATTTGTCGAGTTTCATTGATTCGCTGACACCCCGGGTCCAGTCAGATCACAGATGTTAAGCGATGTTGAACCTGATCATAGTTAGATGGTTGACCATTAGAGAATACCAGGTGAGGTAAGCAAATACTAAACCCACGTGTATAAATGGGTATCATCCGTACTATGGAGTATAATCGGCGACAGACTAGCGTCCTGTCAGGGGACGGTTCGGGATATCTATTTAACTTAACGAATAATCACCAATCCTGAGAGATTTTCAGACTGAGAAGGTACTACTACTAGTATTAATACTACCACTACTACTACTACTACTACCACTACTACTACTACTACTACTACTAATAATAATAATAATACTTTATATTTAATGAATAAAATATTTCCACTATTTGAATGCATTTTAAATTTGTAATTTTTAAAGCGGTAAGGAGACCAATAAATGCAGACCTTTTTTTTTAATAAAATATTATTTATTTAAAATTCAAATTTTTGATTCATAAAAGAATCTTCATCAGGAGGATTCAGACAATATTTTTTCTTTCTTTTTTTTAAAAGCGACTTGTTGTCACTTAGTCTTGAACTTCTGTTCTTATTGAAGTCTTATGTGTAATATCCGATAAAAGTGGTGCGCTTTTGTACGCACGTGTAAGTTACGAATAAAATATTTCCACTGTTTGAATGCATTTTGAATTTTATATTTTATATCTTGTTCTTGGTAAACTCTAAAAACTAAGTTTTAGAAGAGCTTTAATGTGCATTGTCGTAATATGTGTGCGTGTTTGTTTGTGTGTTAGGGTTGCGATGAAGTTTATGTGCAAAGACGTCGGATTGTTATATGTATGTATATATATATATATATATATATATATATATATATATATATATATATATATATATATATATGTGTAAAAGAAGTAAGGCTACCAACATTTGTAAAATGTTTTTTTCAACATTTATTTATTATTTTGTTGTTTTATCATTTTATAATTTTATATATAAGGCGTTTCAAGCGGTGGTCCGCTTTCATCAGATATGTAAATCCATTTGAAGAAATGTCTTTCGATTTGAAGGAGTGTTGTTTCATTTGAGGAAATTTGTTATTGTTTGACGTTTTTGCGCATGCGTGGGTTTGTAGGTGTGTGAGTACGTGTTATGATGATTTTATATCTTTTATTTTTAATTTTTAATTTCTTATTTTTCCTGCTTCTCTTGATCAAAGTCGTGTGTGTTTTTTTTAAGTGCGTGTTATGTTGACCTTTATTTTATCGGTCATCTTCATTTGTTGGGGTGCGTAGATTTTCTTTTGAAATTTATTACTTTTTATTGCCCCCTGTCTCCAAGAAGGCTGTTATGTTCACGTGTGCGTATGCGCACGTGCGCGCATGCGTGTGGTCAGTTCTGAATCTTTTACATAGGTGAGCGACATATATATATATTAATATATGTATGTAATCTCCTCGGGCTTAATGTTGTTTCTATTTGATTGAACTTTTTCCCCGTTTTTCTTTTTTTGTCTAGCGTAATAAAGGAATTTGCATTTCAGGTACACTTTACAACAAGTAATCTTAAATCTCAGATCACCTTATGTGTGTGTGTATGCGTATGTGAGTTCTTTTATGTAGGAATATGCGTATTTGTGTGTTATGTGCGCGCGTGTTTTATTTTCCCTCTCATCATTCTTTTTGGGATGATAAAAAACAAATCCTGAACACCCCGCACCGTTTAGTAATCTTATCAAGACGGGCGCTTTGTCCAGAAAATCATGTTCCAATTTGTTCATTAATTTGATCAAACTTCTAAAGAAAATGGCGCAGATTAGCAAATCCAAAATGGTTTCTCTTCTAAACAACGAAATAAACAGTCACTACGAACGAGTGAACGAGACAAAATGTAAAACGATCTCAGGTTGGATAAGATTGCGTCGACGAATACAAGTAGAGGGATGTCGTTAGATATCTATTTTACTTAACTATGTGTTAATTCTGGTTGGATCACCTCAACAGGGGTATTAACACCCCTATCTAGCAAGATATGCAATTACATGTATATTTACCTAAGCCCTTTCGGCAACTGATATCTGACTTTAATCTTTAGATCTTCGTATATTATTGCACTGAAGCTGATTCAATCAACGGTTGTTTCCCTTTGTCTTTTTTCTGTATATTTTAATCACAAAAATATAAATGTTAAAATATTTCTTGGTTTAGGGATTAAGTTATGTTTGAAAGAATCTATTTTAATTGTTCGGTACTTCTATCGATCCTGACCCAATCTCCGTGAACTTCGCCTCGGCAGCGTTCGGGCATGCTACGTAAACACCCGAGAAATGACGAGCCGAATAATGGCAGATATGCCAAGCGATTAGCAAATCAGCTGTCATGAACCAGACGACAATTTTTCTTATCAGTATTGAAATTGATTAAAGCCAGAGTAATTGATCAAAGCCAGTGCATGTTTATTTCCTGTTAATTTTTTAAAAAAAGAAAGAAAAACTGTATTACGAAGAGCTGTGAGTTGAATCTCGCGAAGGAGTCATTTCATTCTGCCAGAAAAAAAAAACTGTTGGCAAAAAGAAAAAAATTCCGAAATGCAGCTTGATAGAAAGAAAATATATTATTATTATTATTATTATTATTATTATTATTATTATTATTATTATTATTATTATTATTAATAATAATAATAATAATAATAATAATAATAATAATAATTGTACTCACTAGGAGTTCTCACAAAGGTCATCAGTGATTGCTCACCGACAACCGGTGGTATTCCCTGGAGTCTGAGTGACAACAAGTCTCCCCAGATTGCCAGTATTCTCCACTTCTTTTCGATGGCCACCGCAAATAACCTTGCAGTATCGCAACATCCGTTTACCATTGATTTCTCGCTGGTAAAGACCATTTGTCTTCTCTGGAATTTGGGTGGCAATAAGCCTCCCCAAGGTCCCAGCAGTCTCTGCACTTCCAGTGGAGGTCTGGTTTGTGCTGTCCCTTCTCGGTCTTCTCATCTTCCTTGACCCTATGCAAATATTTTGTGTGGTATCAGCCTAGGCTGGTACCATTATTATTATTTGGGGGGGGGGCTGATGCTGTTTGGGGGCGGGAGAGCTGATGGTGTTGAATATTATTATTATTATTATTATTATTATTATTATTATTATTATTATTATTATTATTATGTATTACCAGTTGTTTAGAATTGTTTTGTTATAAAAAATAAAAACCAAAAAATTATTTATAATGTTGTTATGTTTTGTTCGTTCTTTCTTGAAACTAAAACTAAAAAAAGACGACGCAGCAACGTATCGAAGTTATCGGCTGCCATCATTCGGATCGTCATTTCTCGGCTGTTTACTTAGCATACCCAAACGCATACCCAAACGCTGCCGATGCGAAGTTCACGAAGATTGGGTCAAGGTTGATAGAAGCACCAATTAGTCGTAATTAGCAATTATCTCGACTAAATGACCAATTCCTTACAAATTTCTGGTCTATTACTCATTTCCCTTTCTCAGTATGTTGTTTAAAGCCCACACATTTCATACAGTGTCTATCACTCTCCATCCCCTTTCTCTCCCTCTTCTCTCTCTCTCTCTTTCCATCTCTCTCTCCCCCCCCTCTCTCTCTCTCTTTCCATCTCTCTCTCCCCCTCTCTCTCTCTCTCTCTCTGTTTATTAACAGTCAAAGGTAATAAGACTAACTATAAATCAAATAATTGGAATAGTCCATTATGAACTATAGAGCATATCACTACACGTATTAATATTATTCAACCGATAGCTGGAGAGAAAAAGATGGGCAAAGAGAGAAGGAGAGAGGGTTAGGGTTAATTTTGGATGTTGTCTTTTTATTATTTATTAACATTTAACTGGTTTTGCAAACTTAATGGGTTACCCAACGAGTAACATTTTTCTAGTCTCTCTCTCTCTCTCTCTCTCTCTCTCTCTCTATATATATATATATATATATATATATATATAAAGAGGTGTACAAAAAGCGAACTTTTAGGAGAAGTAAAACCTATTGTGAAGAGTATACAGCTCAATATCCAGGATAGAGCAGGTAGATATGAAGAAGAATGGAAAGGAATTAGAGAAGCAAAAGCCAAATCAAAATTCAATTCAATTACTCAGAGCAAGGTATAAATCTTGGCCATTGCCAACTTATCTATCCCAGCGACTTCCTCTGATGATAAGATTTTGATCTTTGAAAAGCCTTGCTTAAGGAAAATTTAACTTGAATAAATTGCCTTTTTGCGGAATATACCTTGCTCTGAGCAATTGAATTGAATTTTCATTTGGCTTTTGCTTCTCTAATTCCTTTCCATTCTTCTTCATATATATATATATATATATATATATATATATATATATATATATATATATATATATATATATATATATAAATATTTTTCACTGAATTTTTCTTTTCATTCACTGCGTTTTTTTAACAAAAATTCCTTTAATAATAATTTTCATATTTTTCAAATATTTGAACTTTGGTTTTTTCGAAAGCCAACTTATCCATCTGTACTTCTCCTCTGATGATAAGATTTTGATCTTTGAAAAGCCTTGACTTAAGGAAAGAATAATAAACACTAGTTTATTACTGAATACACCTTAAATCTCGAAAGCTTTCTTTCTCTGGATTTTGCTAAAATCAATCGTATTTAGCGATGCATATCGTATCGCAAATGACGTATTTTGATGCATCGTTCTATAAAAGAAGGTATCATTGCAGTCTTGGTATGATTAGCCAATAAGTGTTGGCCTAAATCTGATAAACCCTAACCCTAATCCTAACCCTAACCCAAATCCCATAACTACGATAAGCAGAATATCCATAGGTATGAAAATTATTCCTACTAAATTATATGATACCCTAAAATAAATGAGTCATCTTTGTTTTTACTTCCATGAAATATCATTTTCGCTTTTACTTTCGAGGAGAGTAGACAGTGACTAACTTGGGTTTACTTTCACCAGCCTCGTAACTCTCGCTTCCTTTATTTTGTCCTTTAGTCTTCACATTCCATGAGCGACGTTTCTGACAATAGGGGGAAGAATTGCTGTTTTCTGGGTCGGAATCTTTCCATCTAACACTTATCGTTGGTTAGTTTTTTAACCTATCATAGTATTTTTTTAGCTCCTTACATCAAGTGGCTTCATGCCTTGTCTGGAGCGATTTCCATTAAAAAAAACATATCGGGCACGCAGACAAACACACATCTGTCATAAAAGTATAGATATATGCATGCATATGTCATGTTGCTTATGTCACATGTTTATAAAAGTTATTGTTACCATGTAAATCAGTTCAACCTCATTTTATGAATTTAAATCGTTCCAGGCAAGTCATAAAGTAACTTGATGTCAGGAGCAAGAAGCTTGTTGTCCAAGTACACTTGATGGTGTAGCTTTAGAATAGATATGCTTATGGAGGTCTATCTAAAAAACAAAAAACAAACAAACATCAGGAACTACAATAATATATATGAATTTTAGTCCAGGAAGACGTTTTAATATGGCTAATATTTCCCACCTCACGAATCACTGAGCCTTGTTGCATCCACAAACTATTGGACTATTTACCCTCTGGATTGTATCTACCTGAAGATGGTGGTTTCTGGAGTTTAACTTTGAAACATCTCAATTTATTTCTCGTGCCTTCTAACGGCCTACCTACAAACCACTTTCTCCGCTGGACTTTTTGACACCGGATTTTTTTACAATCGGACACTTGCTTGAATTCGGACAGCTTTTACCTTGATTTTTACCCCACAATCTTTGTTTTACTTTTTCAGATTTTGAATCTTGGCTTTTCGCCAACTTATCTATCCCAGCAATTTCCTCTGATGATAAGATTTTGATCTATGAAAAGCCTGGCTTAAGGAAAAAATTAATTTAATAAATTGCTTTTTTTGCGGAATACACCTTGCATTGAGCAACTGAATTGAAAAAAGATCTGCCTCCGTCGCTTTTCTAATTCCTTTTCATCCTTCTATCTATCTATCTATCTATCTATCTATCTATCTATCTATCTATCTATCTATATAAATAAATAAATATATATATATATATATACAAATAGTAAACAAAACATTAAAATAAAATAAATAAAATGCAAAAGTAGCAATTAATACCCTAAATTAAAATTATCAAACATTTTTATCCACATGATAATTACTTATTAGAATTAAAATAAAATGAGAATGACGGTTGTAACCATAATTCTCATTTTAAATTTAACTCACTCCGGCCGTCGCCCCATCCCCCTCCTCCCACCCCGGCCGAGATTGAGATTGACACAGCACTGACACGTGCAAAACCTCCCACGTAATAATTTGAAACACGACTTGTTGGAGTCCCCCCCCTCCCCTCTCATGTCCCATGTCGCCGTTATAGACAAAGCCCCAACTCTATCCCCCTCCCCCTCCAATGTATTTTCAATTTTCAATCTCCCGTTAGAGTGAACTTAAAATTTTATGCCATTTGAATTCCTTTCGCCCGATGAGTTGGTAGCTACTCGCACCAATGAAACAAAACCTGTTTTGTCGCAATTAATGGAATAAAATCAAAATATATATATATATATATATATATATATATATATATATATATATATATATATATATATTTCATTTTTATTTTAGTTTTCTTATCTTTCCGTTTTTGCTACCGGATGCCAGACATTCCCCAGCTATTTCGGACACTCTAGCCTAGAGATCTTTTTAAGATTCTAACCGTCCCTTTAAGTGCAATTGTTTGTATTTTACTTGCACTCGGTTCACCGGGTATACTCGCCAGATAGCTTTTGAAATTCTTCTTCATTAGTCCTGTTGCTCCTATAATTCCTAAGATTCCAGTTTCTTTTCATGTCGTACATAAGACCTTGGTATTTCGTAATCTTTTCCCTTTCAGCTCTGTTTAAAGCATGCATCATTATATATATATATATATATATATATGTGTGTGTGTGTGTGTGTGTAAAGTAAATTTAAAGATATAATAGCAAATGCACCTTTTACAATTGTTTCATAGTTAATTTATTCCAGAACCCATTTTATAAACTAAACAACTGTACAAGTCTGTATAAATAATATTAATATATATATTTAAATATTTTTTTCGTGGTACACCATTTAAGTACAGCGACGAATACGGACGTTTGGGACATTTTTTTTTGGGGGGGGGGGGGAATGAAATTGAACAAGTATAAAAACGAGAGGAAATAATTTTTAAAAATTCATGAATATACTAAGCCGGCTTTCGTCCACACTCATCAGAGTATTAACGTGGAAGTAATTAAATACGACAAGTTTAGGAGAAAAAAAAATATATATATGGGGAGGAGGGTCACAAGTTGATCTATATATATATATATATATATATATATATATATATATATATATATATATATATATATATAAAGTAAATTAAAAGAATGATAGCAAAAGGACCTTTTACAATTGTTTCTAAAGTTAATTTATGCCAGAACCCATTTTATAAACTAAACAAAAAAGTTCATTAATCACTTTTTCATTCTTTGTACGAACATCCAAACAATAAAATAAAAATTATTTCAGTTGATTTTTCAGAAATTGATTTCTCCAACTGAAACAATTTTGCCCCTCATTTCTCATCCGATGTTCTTAGTTTTCAATTCATCATTCTGACGTTTCCTCTTTGAGAGTCAGACGATAAGGCCTTCAGGAAGATTTTAGCAAATTTCTTTATTTCCATCCGCCCCGTTTCATTCATTAATATTTCCTCTGAATTATGACACCCACTCCTGCACAGATGTGAGTACAAAAACCGAAACGATATCGTCTGTAGATATAAAAATATTTTAATATAAAAAATATTTATCGTATATATATATATATATATATATATATATATATATATATATATATATATATATATGATAAATGAAGGAAGAGAGATAAAGATGTTCGGATGACAAATCTATTTGATCTTCAATTGGTGCAAGGTGTACTTGATAAATGCATGTTCATTATTCTTTCCTTAAGTCAGGCTTTTCAAAGATTAAAATCTTCATATCAGAGGAATTACATCGATGGATAAGTTGGCAGGGAAATAGCCAAAATTCAAAATTTGAAAAATTTAAGAAACAATATAAAGTAAATATTTTATTTTATTTATTTATTTCATTTATATATATATATATATATATATATATATATATATATATAGAGAGAGAGAGAGAGAGAGAGAGAGAGGGAGAGATATAGAGAGACAGCAGTAAATCGATTCCTTATTATCAAATATTTTCAAAGGGTTAGGGTTGACCTGTACGAACTTATATTGATTATCTGATGAATTGCACAATCACTCGGTTAACTATGGTAATTGGAATCTCGTAGTTTGAGGCGATTTGACACTGACTAGTTCCACCTGCAAATTTGCCTACAATACTGCCCTCTGAATCTCTGACAATTCTAACCCTAACTCTAATCCTAACCCATGCTATGCATTAATTGCAATAAATGATTGATTTTTTTATATTTGATGTTAAAGGTTAGGCTTAAAACCATGTGTTATGGGATTTCTAACTCCTCAACACACACACACACCTACACACACACGCACACACACACACACACACATATATATATATATATATATTCTCCCCGTGGATGAAACGCGGGAGCCTCTGTGTAGCTATATTTTCATAGCTTACTACCTAACTCTACTTACGTATCGAGCATTGTTGAAGTAAATACTGAAAATTGATACATAAAAATTATATCTCCTTATAAAATGTTATGTGGATAAAGGAAATACTAATATATATATATATATATATATATATATATATATATATATATATATATATATATATATTAAAAATTAATGAAATATTTAAATACATTTTTTATTTATTTTTTATTTTAACGTGTAGAAATATCAATTGATTCTTATATAAAGAAAAGTTTGTTTAAAGGAGAACAACATTTTCGGTCGCGATCCTTCAACCGTTGTCAGTATATATATATATATATATATATATATATATATATATATATATATATATATATATATATATATAACTGCATACGTTTGTTTATTTATGAATGGAAAATATTAAAGATTATATATATATATATATATATTTAGATATATATTTCATTTTGAAGATTGATAAGTAAAATGTTCATGATTTTTTTATTTTCCCCTTGACAGTTTTATAACATCAAACTTAAATATTTTCCAGCTGTTCGCTTTTGCGAAAATGCCAGAAATGTCGACAGTCTCTTTTCCTGGCAGTCAAAAACTTCCGACAGAATAGAAAACTTAGATTGAAATGAAAACTTATTTATCAAATATTAATTCAATCAGTATCAAATTAAGCAACCAAAAAAGTAACAATTATATTAATAACTAGCAAGACCTGTGTCCCGACGCTGCCCGGGTAAATTGACGAAACAAACAACTCCTGCACTCTTGAACCTCGTATCACTATATTCTTTTTTTTAATAAAACTGTAAATCTGTCCCTACTCGGTGTACTCTCGTTTTTATTCTTATTAAACTTTGCCGTTTTTGTCCCCAAAGTTGTTTTTTTAAATATTTTTCGATCAGACGTCTTAAGAAATATTTAAATTTAAATTAGATTATGACGTTCAAATGAATTCTTTTATCACTTTAATTTATAAATAATACGAGGTTTGAAATGAAAATTGAAGTGTAGGATATGAGGTTTGTTTTTGTGTTTTGTTACTAAATCATCATCATCATCATCATCATCATCATCATCATCATCATCACTAACATTATCATCACTAACATCATCACTAACATCATTATCACTAACATCATTATCATTATCACTAACATCATCACTAACATCATCACTAACATCATCACTATCATCATAATCACTAACATCATTATCACTATCATCATTACTATCATCATCATTATCATCATTACTATCATCATCATTACTATCATCATTATCATCATCATCATCATTACTATCATCATCATTACTATCATCATCATCATTACTATCATCATCATTATTATTATTATTACTACTACTAACATCATCATTATTATTATTATTATTATTATTATTATTATTATTATTATTACTATTATTGCTAATCGATCGTTACTATAGTTTCATAAATATGAAAGAATACCATCGCAGCAACGTATTTCCCTAAAGACGGGAACTGTGTGAAGTCAATTAATAGTCTAACCCTAACGCACCGACAAATGTCAATTACGCTCCAAAATCTTCTGACAAGTCCCTCCGCACTACCGCGCGGAGTAGAGCACTGCAGATAACAGGCGGGAAACTTATCCTCCATCTGAGATGAGGTGGTAATACCTGGGATCATGACCTCCCCGTACATTTTGACATTGTGATTAATTCAAATAACACAGAAGCGCTGTATTTATACGTATTCTAATATTAACCCTAACCTTAACCCTTACCTTAACTCTAATATTAATTCAGCGTCCAGGTGGCATTATAAGCAAATAAACAAAATAAAAACGGAGACGGAAATATTGGTCATACCGAAATCGTGAGAAATTAATTTAGAATCGAAAGAATTGATAAAAGTCAATTTCACCTGACGATGTCCTGCTCGAATCTGTCAGTAAACCCCTCACAGATAAGAACAACTCAATGAATAAACAATAAAGTGCTCTTCTCTGAGAGGAGATGGTGACGTTTGTGATGAAAGTCTCCCGGAACTATTACGTTATTCGTGCACGTGTTCTAAACGTTCAGTAATTTTTATATCTGAATTTAAAATATAATTTTTTTTTTAAAGAAAAAAGAAATAAAATGCTTCAATGTTACCAAGTTAACAGCTACAACATTTTTCGTCATCATGACGACATACAACGACCATTTCTAGTGGAGTTGATAAGCAGGCAAAAACTGCTTCCGTTAATTTATTTTTGTTAATTTAAGAATGAACAAATGATGTCGGCTGCTCACGAATACAAATCGTTACGCATTTGTTGTAAGCCTGCGAAACCTGAAAGTAGTCTTAACATTGATTAAAGTTGTTTGAGAAGCAGAATTTGTTGTATGATGCGTAATATATGAAATAATACATAAAACAATATATATATATATATATATATATATATATATATATATATATATATATATATATATAGTGTAAATTTTTATTTATACAAACATTATTGGTTACATGTGTGCATACATGTTTCGGTTGTACTCTTCACAATACATGTAATATATATATATATATATATATATATATATATATATATATATATATATATATATATATATATATATATATACAGCTAACACAATAATAATGGCAATAATAAGAGAAAGAATATTAATGGTGGCGATAGTGAAAATAGTAATAAAAGAATTAATTAATTAATGAAAATAATGTAAATGGCCACATCCAATGAAAATATGATAAATATTACAATAGTAGTAATAAAACAAATAGGGGATATAGTAAAAATAATAGTAACAATACTTATTATAATAATAAAATATATTAATATTGACATTAATAGTAATAATATCAATAATAATAATAATGATAATAATATAAGTAATAATAAAAATAGTATTTATAGTTGGAATAATAATTATAGTAACAGTGATGATAATAACAATAATGGCAATAGCAATAATAATAATAATAATAATAATAATAATAATAATAATAATAATAATAATAATAATAATAATAATAATTATAACAGCGGTGAGGGTTGGAAGCAAATAGCAAGTAACATAAGAATAATAATATTTGATAACAAGAGTAATGGATAATACGGTTATTTATCTATATAGCCAAAACCTATCCAAATACAGGAAGATGACAACTCTAAATATTGGGGATTAAATTTATCTAGCGTTTTTTAAAATAGAAATACATATATTATATTCCACTCTGGCTGCTTAATTACCGGATAATTCTGCGCCCCTACCCACCCACATGCTTGTCCGGCCTACCAAGCGTGGAGTCGGTGAACAAGTGCAAACTGATAACCAAATCTAATCGGCTTGTCAGCTCTAACAAAATTCTTGCCCCTCCCTTTCCCTCTTAAAATCTGACTCGGTTTGAGATCTTCCAAAGCGAGACTACGAATTACTCACTTTTGATTTTAATTTATTTTAGCTCTGCCTTTGACAAGATGCGGTAATACGTATTGAAACGTTGGTTAATTGACGTAAGGCTATAATATTGTTTTAGCCGCACTCATGAGCTGTGAAACAGCGAAACAGTCTGTATGTAGATGACTATATAAAGCTCCCTCCGGGTAGAGCTTATTTTTGTAAGGGTATCGTCAACGGCCATTAGCTTTAAGGCAATGCTCATTAGGTAAAACTAATTTCGAGCTCAGGCAATTGCAATGTTTACATTTCGTTACATTGAGATATTTCTTACATATATATATATATATATATATATATATATATATATATATATATATATATATATATATATATATATGTGTGTGTGTAAGAATAATATATATATGTGTGTAAGAATAATGAAATCGACTCTGCGTGAGTGATTTGGAAATGTGGCTGGAATTTGAAATCTGCTTTTTCACCGTTCTCATAATTCAATTTGCCTATAATTCTACTAATCATCGCTGTAAGGCATAAGACAATAAAATCAAAACTTGAAGAAGAAAATTTCTAAAGTTAAATAAATAGCAATATGTACGCGGCGTGACTCGGGAATCGTTTTTCTTTTAAGTAATCATAAGATTGAAAAATGTGAAAATAGATTTAATAATAATAAATTAAAAGTGAAAAATGTGAATGATGTAAACGTCTGTAAAAGAACAAGTGTCGCGTGGATTACGAAGACGTTTATGTGTTCTTTTAATGCCATTCTTCTAGTCGGTTATTTCGTCAATGTAGAATCTAAAATTAAAGATTTAGAATAACCAATAAAAACACTCCCTAAAATAAAGTGTAGCTGAAGGAATAGAATTCAGAGTAGCTAACAGACAATAACAAGATATGATAAAATTAAATAATGACGAAGCTATAAGAAATAGTTTCCCTATGAAAAATACTTCTTGGTGTAAGTGGGTGACAGTGGTAGTAAATCTGAGCCTGAGAATTAAAATTACTCCGACTTGTATGAATGACTATGTTAGGAAAATGTAAAAAATATTGAAAGCGAATGAAACAAACGCATATTTTCCGAGAACACGCATCAGGATTTGGCGTAAATTGCTCCCGAAGCAGATTCTCATATAAAGCAGTTAGATCAAACGCTATAGACGTCAATGAAATAGGAGAACATCACTTCACTTTACTATAAAGAAAAGGGGTTAAACCAGGAGTTGAAGTGCAAGATGTGCGGTTGGTGTTTGTGTCTTATTAGAATTTATTTTAATGTAAATCAATCAGTTTAACTTAAAATCGTAATGAGACGTACGAATTAGTTGTTTTTATCCATTTAATTTATAAATAATAAGAGGTTACGAACCAGAGTTTAAACGCAAGATATTTTGTTGTCTTTTATGTTTTGTCATCATCATCATCATCATCATCATCATCATCATCATCCTCTTAACGTCCAGTTTTCATGCTGACATGTGTTGGACAGTTTTAAGAAATGAACTTCGAAACCAACCTATCTCGGACGCGGTCTTGTCCTTCATTTACTCAAGTCCATCTTTATCAGTTCATTCCATTTTGGGGGGCCTTTCCCTACTAACTGATACTGCTACCTCAACTGTTCTACATATACTAACCCGAAACTCTAATCCATTCTTTCAATTTGGCCATGCAAACGAGGACTCTGTTCTGCACACATCTCCCTATACTGTCCAGATTTAATCTACCTCTGAGTTCACCGAATCCAAGCATATCTTTAAGACTACCATTACACATCAATCGTATCATTTTCATATCATTTCTTTTCTTAAAAATTACATGCCGATCAAAAAAAAATGAATCGATATATATTTGATAGAACTTGAAGCATAAAAAATCATAGTAAAATTATTGAATTCAGTAGTAAATTTCCTAAACCGGGTTGATGTGCCGTACAACAAAACAACGAAACCAAATCACAGCACCAATCACGCACATCCCTGCTTTTCTTTTGTTTGTAGTCGTGCAAGTACTCTTACATGGAAGTTCACGTTAAGACTTTGAAAGTTAATAATTTATTGTTTCAGTAAATCAGCAAGTTTATTAGTTTAGAGTTGGCAGGGTACCGGTTGAAATCAGCAAATTAAAAATTAAATTTCTATTTTGTCTCATTAAATTGTATATGAGAAAGGCAAACGAAAAAAACAACACCGGCTGCAAATTACGGTATCTTATCGCATCTTTTGCTCAAAAATTACTTATTGGCGTTGAAGCTGAGAGAAACAATTGTTTTAAAGCTTATAATTAAGGAATGACGTTAACCAGATTTTACTTTAGATTATTATTTTATATTTTATAAAATTGTGATCAAAATTGGATGTTGAAATCCCACTTAAAACATTTTTTAAAATAAATTACGGTGCATCTTTAAAATCACCCTGGCATGAATAAAGCGGCTTATTATTTTTAGAGGTAACTTTAAGATGCAGTAATTATAAACTGTTAGGATCTCAGCGTATTTCGACAACAAAAGAGTACTTTCTATCTTATTTGTAATAGCAACGAACATATACTACACTGCTCTCTTCAATGAGTTACTGCATTGGAGGATGGTATCATGCCTGGCACAGACATGTATTTATTTTACTATCTTTACTGTTTTCTTCATCTTCACCCTGTGTATTGCTGGGACGGCGAAATCTACGATTTGGCAGGTTTTTTTCGTTCTTGTTTTATAGTTCGGCATCCAAACTGACTATCTCATTAACCCTTTTCCTCTAGTGGATTTTGGCCTTGGTAAGTGGTGTCTCACGCACGGTCTTCTTGCTTGGCTCCGTTTGTCTGTATTTCGAGCTGGGCGCTTTATTTAATGCGCAGGGGTAGACTGGTCTTATTCTATGTTCCATATTCGTTTTTCTTTTAGATATCTCGTATCAGTCTAGTTAATAAAGGCGTTTGTAAAGTGATCTTCTGAAGTGATTATTTGAGTTCAATCCCTGTGGAAGGAACGTGAAAAACTAATACAATATATCTAAAATTGTATGGAACGTGGAATGAGAGCAGTCTACCCAAATGGATTTTTGTAATGGAAATCGCGCCAGACAACGAATGAAGCCACTTAATGTAAGGAGCTAACAAGAACGAATATGGTAATCGCAAAGACAGGAAATGCCTATTGGCCTAAGTATTGAAAAGACCAAAGCTATAAGTAGGAGGAAAACAGTCAGCAGGAAGACAGTTCCAACATCCTACATTTCTTGGAAAGAAATTACTGGAATAGGAAGCTGTATTACAATGAAGTATCAAAACAGTGAATTGATAGACACCGCTAGACCAACGAGTTAAACGAGCAGGAACAAAAGAAGCAGGGAATAAATCACATAATTCTGAACAACACATGACATAATAGTATTATAGAAAAGTCTGAGACTAGCCACATCACCTTTGTGAGAGAGAAAGCGTGCAGAAAAGAAGAAATGATGTGGCCAATCAAATTATAAATACATTTCTGCACCTTATTAAGAAGCCTCAAATGTGACAAGATTCACTAGCCCAAACATGAAAACAGTACTCCATACCTAGTCTGGTAGTAGATTTGGAGGGATAGAGAATATCCTCATGTGGCAGAAAGTGTTTGGAGCAATAGAAAGAACCGATTTTACGAGAAGCAAAAAGAGAAATAAATCTAATGTATGAACTCTAAGAATGCTTTGATGAGAGAGAAAGACCAAGAAGTTTCAGAGTCGATTTCTCCTCAAGCGCAGACCCATTTATGAGAATCTCAGGAAGAAAACGGTCACGCCTACGATTGAATGACATCAGATGATTCTTAACAGGATTAAAAGAAACAAGCTATTTCGTACCCAAAGTCACAACTGAATCCATGTCAACTTCTAGATCAACTGCATATTTCAACTGATCCGAGGGAGATGGACGAGAAGCAGCACCAGAATTAATAATCACCAGCAGAGATGTACATGTTTGCTTTCTCTCTCTGTTTAGTCCTTCTTCACTCTTTTTTCTGTTTTTTAAATGTGCGTCTTTTATATATTTTTGTAAGAACATAATTTGAAAAAAAATGTTTTTTCTCACTCACCTCTGTTTTTTTCTCCTTACTCTCTCTTTCTTTCTCTCTCTCTCTCTCTCTTCTCTCTCTTTCTTTCTCTCTCTCTTCTCTCTCTCTCTCTTCTCTCTCTTTCTATTTCTCTCTCACTGTCGACGGGACTTTTCTCTGTGTCGTTCTCTCTTTTCAAATGTGCCTGCCTTTTTTCGGCTCGTGATCGTGCTTCGTTATTTTGGACTCATTTTACGCGGCATATCAACGCATTTCTTGTAAAAATGGGCAAGTCACCGCATCAAAATGTTATAACCCGAGTCGTCGCTATCATCACCACCACTATCACCATCGTCGTTGTGAACTAAGACTGAGTTTTCGTCTCTTGATAAACTTACGACGACACTCGTTGTTTATTTTATAAAAGGTTTATGACAGAAACAGAAACTTCGGACGAGAGAGAGAGAGAGAGAGAGGGGGAGAGAGAGAGAGAGAGAGATAGATTGACAGATAGCGCGTCTCACTACATCAGCCGCCCGCCTGACGCATGTTGTTCCCATTTTGAGGTCAGCACGTAAACACGTCTTTCCTCGTTAAAGTCTCGCCAGATAAGAGAGGTTAAGAGGAATTCGACCGGAAATCATGTGATGTGCATTACTTCCGTCTGGTGCCCCCCTCTGACCCTTGACATTTAAACTTTTCCATTCAAACACGACTACTTCTATGTAACAGATGCCGATTTTTGGTAAACGAAATTGAGTATTTCGTAAATATTAACTAATCAGAATTTAGTATTTATGAGAATTGTTTGCTGTTATTGTTATTAAGCAAAGCCACAGGAAGTAAACCAAAAAGTACAAAACGTGAACATGACCACAAATAAGATAAAGACCACAGTCCGAAACATGTAAGCAACGTACATTACTGCTAGGCGAGTAAACAAACTAGTAAAGAAGTGAGAATTCATAGAAACGTATATGACGTCACATGGCTCAAGGGTAGAAGAAGGGGGCAGTTTCTTGAGAAAAGTCTCTTGGAAGCGCTACACGTGTGAACATGTTCATTTAAAGTGCGCTGATAAGATATGATTAACTGTCATTATCGTTCTCTCTCGTTCTGCTCCCACTGATCAGTTATTTTGAACGAAGATCAAGTCGAATAAATCTCCTCTGTCTTCCAAAAGACTTGGTCCGTTTTTTAGATATGATAAAGACACATGAAAGTTCATAATCATATCAAGTTGGCTGTTTGTTCTTGTACGCGCTCTTTCTATAATATTCCCGGCAAATAAGTTCTTTCATACCTCGAAAAGGACTAAGTCAAGACAAAACTATTGGAAGACAATGGAGATTTATTCGACTTGATATTCGTCCCAAATCACTGAACAGGGTATGGGGCACAAAGAGATTGATAATCACTGTTTAATCATATCTTGTCAGCGTATTTTTAATTGACATTTTTACTCACCGGTGAGAGAATTGCCGTTGTGAGTCACACTATGAATACATCGGTAGATAAACTAGTAACATTTAGTATGTTTAATTGCGGGATGAGTTTTCAACTTTTTTTCTGAAACAGAAGGTACAGATGGTATATCAAAATAATGGCCCAGGGCGATTATAAGCATAAAATTTAGCATCAGTCTGAAAATTTAATGTTTTTTTCATTTTTGGAGAGGTATAGTACGGTTTCTGTAGCACCCCCCCCCCTAATTGTAAAATTTACAAAAAAATAATAATCTGCCAACGTTACTCGTCTCTTGCCTAGAATACATATTCCATAATTAAAGTTCAATAGTTTAGGATTTTACTAAGCACATGCATACTAATGACGCTAACACGCGCGCACAGATCCTTACTTAATATAACTCAAAATTTAATGTAAGGCAATTCTTTACTCTTTTATTTTTTTAAATGTTTTAGGTGGCGGGGACGAGTTTTGGTTTGCGTACCCCCTAAAAGGTAAAATCTAAAAATAAAATATGCCAGTGTTATTCACCGTGTTGCCTAGAATATGTATTCCAAAAATCCTGATGATATTTTAATTTGTTTATGAAATTACCCTGCACACACACACACACACACACACACACACACACATATATATATATATATATATATATATATATATATATATATATATATATATATATATATATATATATATATATAATATAGCAATAGATAAAGTGAAAGAATAGAATACGGTGCGAATCAAATTTTATTACAGTTCAATGTTCAGGCAAAGTTGTTTAAAGTCCTTAACTCATGAGTTTTCAAAGAAAATCTTCTCCTCAGAGGATCATTACCGCAATGACATTACTGCAGGTAATACAAATTAAACTTTGAAAATATATAAAAAATATATATAAAAATATATATTAAAATATATATAAAAATATATATTAAAATATATATAAAAACATATATTAAAATATATATAGAAATATATATTAAAATATATATAAAAATATATTTAAAAATGTAATGGTCCTCTGAGGAAAAGATTTTCTTTGAAAACTCATGACTTTAAAGAACTTTGCCTGAACTTTGAACTGTAATAAAATTTGATTCGCACCTAATTCTATTCTTTCACTTTATCTATTGCTATTAATGTTCCATCCAGTATATTGAGCTTTATTTTTATCTGGATGTTCATTAATTAAAGATATTAGTTGCCTCTTATATCTTTTGTTGTATTAACCTTATATATATATATATATATATATATATATATATATATATATATATATATATATATATATATATATATATGGTAAGTCAATGACAATTGATTAGACCTGCAAATGGAAGCAAATCGATATCTTCAGTTGTTCAAAACAAGGAGCAGTTTAGTTTATAAAAAAAACATTTATTTTTCTTCTCTTTCATTCCTTAAACCAGGCTTTTATAAGATTAAAATCTTATCATCAGAGGAAAAATTATGATGGATAAGTTGACAGGATAGGACTGTCAAAGTTCTAAATTTCAAAGAGTTTTTAAAACAAAATTTTAAAGTTGAAACGGGTATGAGAATCACCAATAATGAAATCCAAAAAAGCGTGGGGCTCAGAAATATTGGTAAATTCAGATGAATTTATATAAAAATCCAATGACGACGATTCCACCCAGGTCTGTTGCCCTCAGAGCAGGGATCAAATAAGATTGGCCATGTTAAGGAAAAAATATTCTTCCTGTTTTCAGTTAAGCGTATTCCAAGGCAAAAACAATGACAGTTATAATTTACATATATATATATATATATATATATATATATATATATATATATATATATATATATATATATATATATATATTAACAATGCCTACTGCCTACTGCTAAAATGTAGTAAAAATATACGGCTTTTTTAAAAGATTTTTTCGTATTCAGTTTTAATTTAAGATATCGATAACTTTATAAAAGTTAAGATTTCTAAGGAACAATCTTGTTTACCAGCTTAATTAGAAACTGTCAAGTTTTATATCAGAATGCCCCACCTATACGCGAGCGAATATATATATATATATATATATATATATATATATATATATATATATATGGTAAAATGAAAAAGGAAAACCAAAAACTGGATGTTTTTTATGTGTACATCAACGTTTCGTCTTTATTTATAAGACTTCATCAGGATGATGATATAGGGAAAAGATATCATGCAAGCACAGATACATGTAGGGTAGACATGTTGGGAAGAAAAATAAAATAAAATGAAAAATAATGGCAGCGTCTTGCTGGACGTCCGTACTTGTTAGAGAATGAAAATGAGTGGGAGAAAAAAGGGGAAGGGTGGAGGGAGCAAGGACTACTGTGGCTGGCGATGAGAGAAAGAGGTGGGGGATGAGCAGGGGTAAAATGGATATTTTAATACTACAGTCCAAATAAACTTTCTCATGTTCCAAATATTTCAAATATTCCTCACCCACCCTTTCAATCACCCCCCTCCCCCACCCACTCCAATCCCTCACTCATTGCTATCATTTTCCAAATATTTCAAATATTTCACACCCTATCACGACAAATCCTCCCTCTTCCCCCTCTCATCTATTTTCTCCCATACCTCTTCTTAAATTCCCTCATTTTCTCCAAACGCTCTCTAAGACCATAACTTTCGCCCATCCACCAAAATCACAACCCCCCTCCCTCTCTACCCATCCCCATTTTCCCTGCATACACCCCCCACACACAAACATTCCAACTCACTCTTTCCCCTTCAATCTCGACCACAGCCATCTGGTCAAACACCCCCTCCCCCTCTTCCTCCAATCTCTCTCTGCCATCCATTTTACCCCTGCTCATCCCCCACCTCTTTCTCTCATCGCCAGCCACAGTAGTCCTTGCTCCCTCCACCCTTCCCCTTTTTTCTCCCACTCATTTTCATTCTCTAACAAGTACGGACGTCCAGCAAGACGCTGCCATTATTTTTCATTTTATTTTATTTTTCTTCCCAACATGCTTACCCTACATGTATCTGTGCTTGCATGATATCTTTTCCCTATATCATCATCCTGATGAAGTCTTATAAATAAAGACGAAACGTTGATGTACACATAAAAAACATCCAGTTTTTGGTTTTCCTTTTTCATTTTACCATCACGTCGGATTACCTTCATCCTTCTCTTCCCATATATATATATATATATATATATATATATATTTATATATATATATTAGATTGTTAATATATACATTGTAAATATATATATATATATATATATTTACAATCTAATATATGTCTATATATATTAACAATTGAATATATATATATACATATATATATACATATATATATACATATATATATACATATATATATATATATATATATATATATATATATATATATATATATATATATATATATATATATATATATGGGGTAAGTTACACGATAAGTCATGAAAATGAAATGCCGTGGTAGACAAAATGTGTGAAATAAGACAAACGGAAAAAGGTTTAAATGCAGGAGAAAAACAAAAACTTTTTCTGAAGACGTTCGTTAATACGAACGAAACCGGTCAAATCTCTCGTTTTTGTTTTTCTCCTTCGTTTTAACCTTTTTCCGTTTGTCTTTTCAAACACATACACACACACACACATATATATATATATATATATATATATATATATATATATATACATATGATTATTTTTATTTACACAGACATGTTCAAAATCTACGATACTGGCATGTCGATGTTATCGATCAACAGTTATTATGAACTGATATCTCATCAGGCAGAGTAAATATCCGATCTTAACATTAGATCATGTTTTGGAAAGAATGAAATGGGGGAGAGAAAGAAGAAGAAAAGAAATTTAAAATGTCAAAATTTGGGAAGTCACGTGGTTGAGACCGTTAAGAATCAAAAAGTTAAAATCAGAATCAAAACTCAAATATAAAATATAGAATAAAATAAAACAAAATAAAATTAAATTAAATAAAATGGAAAGAGATACACTAAAAAGGTAGAAAGAAAGATAGATATACAGGTAAATAGAAAGATAGGTAGATAGATAGAAAAATGACATCATCTGTTGATTCAGACAGAAATCGTGGAAAGGGGAAAAGGGATATACATGCAACAGGATGTGTCAAAAACCGTCGAAAGATTATCACTCAGGGCGAACCAGATATTCACAAATCAAGTTGTAATGCGTAGCGGCAAATAGTTGTGCGGGGGAGGGGGTTAGGGGTTGTTAACACACACACACACACACATATATATATATATATATATATATATATATATATATATACTGTGGACTCTCCCGTCGATTTCGACGTATGAGTGCCCCGCCTGGGGCTGCCCGCGCGTGAATTTGTAATTGCAAGGGTTGCGCAATCTCCAACAGTCGGCATTGCTTGATTCCAATTGCAAGTAGTAATACAAGACGACTGGAAACAATGCCGAGATAAGCAGAGAGCACATACAGCCCCTTTTGGCTAAGATCAAAGTGTAGTATCTGTTCCGATGGATACTGCACCCCATAGACTGGTATTGTCTTGGCCTTCGGGGCTTGATTTACGCCGGTCTATGGGATTGTCTAGGAGGTCCACCCTCCCAGGCTTTGCCTCCCCTCTTTGGGGAGGAGTAAGTTAATTGCTTACTGCTTGAGGTGCCCCTACCGGGGAATGCCGACGGGGCTGCCCAGGCAATTTTTGATGGTCAGAGTGCTCACCTCTCGGGCGCTGGCTTTTCAACCCCCACTTTCCGACCCGACCTTGGGTCACATCTTACTTGTGGGAGTAGGATAAAATTGGCCTTGTGCCTAACCTGGAGAGGAGTAAATAATACATACAGCACCTGGTATTCCTAAATGGTCACCCATTTAGTACTGGCCAGGCTCGACGCCGCTCGGTGATCTAACGGGAACCAGTGTGTCAACGTGATTGTGCCGTCTATGGGAGTTGAATTACCGTAAAGAATGAGAATTACCTACTAGACACCATCCTCGAGTGTCTTTGGTCTCTCTGTACAAGTGTTTGTCAGGAAAATCTGACATGAGGATATTTCACCCTACAAGTAAACCTTGACTAAATATTCAAAATAACATAGTATTCGAAGCCGAAATATAATCCCCTATGGTGTATGGCTACACTGGCTCATACGAGGAATGGCGCACTTCCTCCAAGTGGCGTTGCCTCTAGTAATAACACTTAGCTGGTATACTATAGAATAGTTAACTGGTCAATGTTCTTCACTTCTTTATAAATTCAAATTTTGAGAAATAAAGGAGAACTAGATTGGAACACTCGGATATCTGTGTATCTCATACAGAGATTAAGTGTTAGCCCCAGGAAGGGGCCCCTTGATTTCTGACTACTACTGAAGTAATATATATATATATATATATATATATATATATATATATATATATATATATACGAGAAATGCATTCTGGTGGATTTCGTAATTAAATTATTTATTTCTAATAGGATATTTGTATTTTCGATTTATTTTAAGCTATTTCAATAAATATTCGCTTGATACATAATTCGATTTGTAATTATCAAAGTCACGTTAAAGTCGTCTCAAAATGTTATTTATATGCAGATAATAGTATTTATATACAGATAATAGTATAAAATTGTTACCTGTTTAAAAGATTTTTATTTAAAAAAAAAAATACATCGAATAACATTCGTAGTATGTACCTGTCGAGAGACATGTATTTCTACACCTAATTATTTTTTAACCTCAACAGAAAAAGTATCTTTCAAATTAAATACGCTCAACTTTAAATTGAGGTTTAATTTAAAAGAGATCAGTGATAAGAAAAAAATGAAATTTTGCTTTTTTTTTAATTTGAAGTTCGATATTTTTAATTGTAAGGTAAAAATAGTAGTCTAATTGAAAACGATTGTGGGTGTGCTGAATAGATCCACTCCCACGTGTCATTAAGTCTTTATATTACGTTTGGCGGTGATTCGCTTCACAAACAATGGCAGATATGCAACATCAGCGCAAGGCGAACATTAACTTGTAGGAAAAGATGAATACCATCTTTTAAAGACGTATTTTAACTACATTTACGTGTAGACTAATTAAATTATGTGAGACAAAACGAAATATGAATAAGACATCTCGAAAGGTTCGTTGATTGTTAATAATTTCAGTGTAAGGTGGACTACTGCAGTGTGCACGAGCGGTTGATGCATCAATTGTTTCCATTGTCACTGCACAGTTGTCTCCCTTAGACGAATGTGATTTTTAAATATCGAATTGCCTTTTTAGACGATAAAAATTGCGAGACAAGCTTTCGTATCTACTCCGTAGGGACCTCAATTCTTGACCTTTTGGCTAAAATCAAAGTGTAGTATCTGTTCCGATGGATACTGCACCCCATACTGGTGTTGTCTTGGCCTTCGGGTCTTGATTTACGTCGGTCAATGGGTCTGTCCTGTGCAGTTCTAGGAGGTCCACCTTCCCAGGCTTTGCCTCCCCTCTTTGGGGAGGAGTAAGTTTATTGCTTACTGCCTGAGGCGCCCCTACCGGGGAATGCCGACGGGGCTGCCCAGGCAATTTTTAAACCCCACTTTCCCGACCCGACCTTGGGTCACATCTTACTTGTGGGAGTAAGATAAAAACTGGCCTCGTGCCTAACTCCTGAAGAGGAGTAAATCAATACTCCGTAGGGACCTCAAAAGCTCACCATAGAATTTAACCCCCCCCCCCTCATATGTAACACGATGCAACTTTAATAACTTTGTTACCATTCAAAAGAAGAAACATAAAATAAACTGCTGGTAATTTGTTAAAAAAAATTTTTCAGCGTACGAAAATAATGAAAATGAGAAACTAAAAACGTGTGTACTTTTATTTACGCCTTAAAACAACGTTCCTATGAAGTGACCAATTTTTGTGCGCTAACACCCGCTTGTTTAATAAATCTAGCAAAAATCAAGTAATGGTCAGATTTTCACGAAATTTACAATATTTATTCACAATTCGACTATCTATAAAATGCTTTTTTTTTTTGTATATTAGGGAAAATATTTTTCTACGTGCCCCCTCCCCCCTTATTTCATTATATTAAATCTGAACAAAGTATATTCTGATCGATCGAAATTTTAATGTTATATAAAGCGAAAGAGTCTTTAAAAACACATCAGATTTAATTTGTTTATTATTGGTAAACACTTTTGGGTAAAATATCCGTGAATTCATAAATAAAAAGTGTAAACAATACCCCCCTACCCCGTAGAAAAAATCGAATTTCGTACTAAAATCTCAAGATAATGAATGGGTTATTTTCCCAGTTCGATAATTTAATCTTTCAATAAACTATTTTACTTTAAAACGGCTTCATATATATATATATATATATATATATATATATATATATATATATATATATAGTCATCCACATACAGCCTGTTTCGCTGTTTCACACACACACACATATATATATATATATATATATATATATATATATATATATATATATATATATATATATGTATATACATGTATATATATATGGATTACTTTTATGTAATTTTTTATCTTCATCTTTCTTTCTTTAATATATATATATATATATATACATATATATTAGTCGTCCAAGGCTATAGCAATGCGATGTGGTTGCCGTGAGATGGAAAAGTGAAAAGAAATAAACGCAGGGAGAAAGTGAAACTCAAAACGATTTATTAATAATTTCACGAAAACTGATTAAATACCAAATAGTATTTTTTTTTTTTTCGGTAAGTAACAGATCGGCAAAGGGTAATCTTAAATTTTCGAAAGAAAAACTTTCATTATCAGAAGACAACAATAGAAGACCGAGAGGGTCGAAAAAACGGGAAACAAACCGGTGTCAGATCATCGTAATACAGGGGAAAACAATTGGCAGTAGGAACGCAGAAAATGTCAAAATTCCATTAAGCAATCATATAACTAAGGTTAAAACATTATAAACATTAGTTTAGTAATATACCATTTTTTTTTAATTTTATTATGTTTCATTTTACATGACTCATCAATTAGTCTTTTTTTTTCCATTTATTCTCTTCAAATCTAAATTTAAATTTACTGTCAAAGGCAGATAACTTATTCTAAATAATATATTCAGACTCTAGAAATGAGATTAGAAACTTGAGAAGGAATTTGAGTTGTGAAATGGATAAAAGCCAAGGATGGGACCTTTCTTAGCAGGGGAAGGGGGGAATAAGAAGAGATTATGGGAAGGGGGAGGATTATGAAAAAAAAAAAAAAAGCAAGTAAGTTGGGGGTGGGAGTGTGAGGAGGTGGGAGTGTGAGGATGTAAGAATCAGAGGATGAAGGGAGATGACAACTCGAATCTGTTATTCAAGGTAGGACGAAATTTAGAGATTAGGATAGCTTCCGAAATTCGAAGCTGACCTATATTGCGGACAGAGTTGAGGATGCGGACACTAATGGAGCGATGTGTGTTGCCACATGATATTAAGTGTTTATGGAAGGAAGAAATGTGGGTGTTTAGATGCTCTTTAATGCGTTGGTGTAGAGGCCTAACGGTACTACCGATGTAGAACTTTTGACACTTAGAGCATTGTAGGTTGTATACTGTATATGTGCGGAGGCAGAGGCCAGAGTTGGGGATGGGGCAACTAGCTAGAGAGCAGGGGTCTGGGGTGTAGTGGCTTCTTTTGGATAAATGTTGTCGGAGAGAGGTGCCTGTGTGAGAAAGTTGTATGTTAAGGTTCTCACTACGTATGGCATTGCGGATAGCAGAAGTGATACGGTCGCTAAAGAAGAGGAGTTTAAGGAAGCAAGTGTTGGTGAGAGTGTGGTGTCTACGTCTTCTAGTGTTGTTAAGGTTAGATATGGTAGTTAGGGGGAAGCCGTTGGTCAATAGAGTTTGGTGGAAGGCTTCGGTGTGTGGGTTTTTATCGGAAGAAGAAGAGCATTTGTCTTGTATGCGGGTGATTTCTGTTTGTGCGTAACTAATTTTGGATTTGAGGGGTAGTGCGGATTTGTAGTGGATAAAGAGGTTCCTGCAGGCGGGTTTTCTATAGAAAGTGGTGTGGAGAGATCCGTCGTCATTAATGCTGAGTTTGAAGTCTAGAAGTGAGAGAGAGCCTGAGGTGTTGGGATGTTCGATGGTGAATTTAATGTGGGGGTCAGAATTATTAAATGTATTAAAGATAGAAGTAGCTTCCTCTCGGGATGAAGTGAGGATCAAAATGTCGTCGACGTATCTCGAGAAGAAAATATGGGAATGGCAGGTGCTAAGTGCTTGCTGTTCCAGTCTGTTCATGTAAGAAATGGCGAGGAGGCCGGAGAGACAGTAAATTTAAATTTAGATTTGAAGAGAATAAATGGAAAAAAAAAAAAGACTAATTGATGAGTCATGTAAAATGAAACATAATAAAATTTTAAAAAATTGGTATATTACTAAACTAATGTTTATAATGTTTTAACCTTAGTTATATGATTGCTTAATGGAATTTTGACATTTTCTGCGTTCCTACTGCCAATTGTTTTCCCCTGTATTACGATGATCTGACACCGGGTTGTTTCCCATTTTTTCGACCCTCTCCGTCTTCTATTGTTGTCTTCTGATAATGAAAGTTTTTCTTTCGAAAATTTAAGATTACCCTTTGCCGATCTGTTACTTACCGAAAAAAAAAATACTATTTGGTATTTAATCAGTTTTCGTGAAATTATTAATAAATCGTTTTGAGTTTCACTTTCTCCCTGCGTTTATTTCTTTTCACTTTTCCATCTCACGGCAACCACATCGCATTGCTATAGCCTTGGACGACTAATTTACACTTACATTTACCAGCAATGCTTCAAGCAAACTACAATCTCCTTTTATACATATATATATATATTTTTTAAGGAAAGAAAGATGAAGATAAAAAATTACATAAAAGTAATCCATATATATATATATATATATATATATATATATATATATATATATATATATAACTTTATTTTGGGGAGACTTAAAACAAAGAATTAAAAACGCATTTAAGTATCTTATGTAAAGTAAGCACATAATGACGACGTCATCGATTTTGTGGTACGC
Organism: Sepiola atlantica; assembly: GCA_963556195.1. Classification (NCBI taxonomy): domain Eukaryota; kingdom Metazoa; phylum Mollusca; class Cephalopoda; order Sepiida; family Sepiolidae; genus Sepiola; species Sepiola atlantica. Next base: position 2,560,470 of record OY744518.1, read on the forward strand.
TTTGGAGGTCCCTACCACTCCGAGATGAATTATTATCATGAACAAATCACCTTTACCAACACACACACACACGGGCGCAGGAAAACACCTGCATATGTACAACACGTTATTATTTTGTTAACTAAGCTCATTTTAAGGTTTTTGTATCTACTTTACACACCAATATATGAGATTTCAGATTTGTATTATTACTAGCAAATATATGCTCCCCCTGGTCGCATACTTTTGCTAGCCTGGGAATATATCATGCTGAACGAACATATACCATACGGATCCCCAAAGGAGGAGCTAATGACTGAGAGGATGGTATCATGACCCCCCCCCCCCTAAAAAATGAAGAGTTAATGCCTGGGAAGATGAAGTCATGACAACAAAAGAGATAGTACACTACTCCCCCAGACACACATAACGGAGATGGTAATCATCGAACGGTGGTATAATTAGAAACATACTATACTGGCCCCCAAAAGAGGAGGTAATACCTGGGAGGATCGCCCCATAAAAGGAAAAAGAAATTCATGTGAGTATGGTATCATGACAACAGAACATATACTACATTACCCCCTCACTCAAAGAAGGATGTAATACCTAGGAGCATTACCTCCATCCCCTTAAATCAGAAGGGGGTAATTCCCGGGAGGGTAGTCCTATTACAACAAAAGCAATAGTAAATTACTAACCCACTACAAAAGATAATGCAATAATAGACAAAATTATTTTTGTAAGAGCATGATTTTGTGTTGGGATTCGTCTGTAATCATGGATGCGGACGAATACCAACAGAAAATCATGCTCTTACTAAACGACGACAACATCTACACAAAAACCACCTCACAACAAATAACCAAAGACACACAACACTTCAAACGCGAAGTAAGGAAGATTTTATCGGATTACCCTCCCTGGATTAAACTCCTGGAACATCACCCCAGAACTCCAAGACCCTATGGCCTACCTAAAACACAAAAAAATGAAATCCCCATGAGACCTATCATATCGGGCATTGGCAGCACACTTCACAAACTAGCCAAAAAATTAGCAGAAATACTTACACCCCTCCTCGGCTCTATTAGCCCCGCCCATCTAAAAAAAAACCGGAGACCTGCTACAAAGACTCAAACACATGAACATGAATAACCTCACTATGGCCAGTTTAGATATTAAATCTCTCTACACTAACGTACCTATACCTAAACGCCTCAGATTCCTAAAAATTAATCTTACCAAATCCAAAACTAAACCACCCTCCCACCCACTCAAATTATAAAACTATGCCATCTGATAACACAACAATGCCACTTTACCTTTAACAATATTCTATATAAGCAAAAATTTGGTCTACCCATGGGCTCCCCCCTCAGTGGAGTCCTCGCCTGTCTTTTCCTAGAATTCCTAGAAAACGGTCAATTCAAATCTATTCTACCCAAGAACTCCCACTACTTTAGGTACATAGACGACGCACTCCTTATTTACCCACATCACATTAATCTCCCCGATATAGTCGAAAAACTCAATAAAATAGAACACACCATTTCTTTCACCTCCGAACCAGAAAACAACCACATCCTTAACTTCCTTGACATCACTCTTCACAACACCCCTAATGGCCTGGACTTCTGTCTTTAGGAAAACTACTAACAAAAATGACCTCATACATTTTTACTCTGACCACAACAAAAATATAAAATCCGGAATGATCATTGGATCGTTTCTCAGAGCTCTGAGAATTTGCAGCCCCGCCCATCTCCACAATGAAGAATCCTATATTCAAAAAACCTACCAAGCTCTAAAATACCCTCATTCCTTCATCCTTAACGCTAAACAAAAAGCTTCCAACATCCACAAGAAAGACCGACCCCACAAAAATATCTCCTCATAAAATAACGGAAGAAAACAAATCTTACTTAGTTCTCCCCAATAACCCCATATCTATCTCCCTACAAAAACAACTCAAACCCGACATAAAAGTCGTAACATCCACCTCAAAAACTATTAAAGACCTACTTAATACGAACCCCCGTTCCCAACCCCCCCCCCAAAAAAAAGACACCTCTCACTCTGCCGGCATCTACAAGATAAAAAACGCCGTATGTCCGATGTTCTACATTGGGGAAACATCCAGAAACCTGAAATCTCGCATTTACGAACACAAGCGGAACCTCAAACACGACATTTCCACTAATGCTCTTGTGATATACAGGAACACTCTCCCCCACAATCTAAACCTTTCAAATTGCACTCTCCTCAGGAACGAACACTCTCTCTCACGTCGCAAATGCATTGAAAGCGCGACTATTCTCCTTTCATCACCTTCAAACTTCAACTTAAGGCACGGATCTTATACCCTAAGCAGACACTTAGCTAAAGCTGCACTAAAACAATGCAATATATTACACCACTGCGCCCCTGACTAAGTATATATATATATATATATATACATTTTTGAAAATGTGTTTTGTATGTATGTATGTATGTGTATGGATATATACACACATATGTGTGTATATGTTTACATATACACATGTGCGTGTGTATGCGTGTATATATTTTTTATATATTTTTGTGAGAATAGCAAGCTCTCATTGATAATCAAACCATTTTAATACATCTCTCTCTAACTTAACCCTTATTTTTCTATTTTTAAATCCCATTTATATTTTCGTTTTTCTCCTAACCTTCAACCTGCCTTTCCCATTTGTGTTCTTTTTTCACACATTTTGTCCACCTCGGCTTTTCATTTTTATGAACATCTCTTTAAAAACTTATTGTTGACCAATTAGCTGACCCATCCCTGTGTATCTCTTATTAATCTTTAGGTGATAACATCCAGTGTATCAATTTCATGCCCATCCCTTTTGTTCACCGTAATTAGGTTCTTGGCCGTCTTTTCCCTCTCCCCCACCGCCTTAGAAGAATGTGTCACCTACTTATCATGTCCCAACATCACTTAATGTCTTCTCATATGATCCAATCAGATCATTGTTCCCTTCGTCCCATGTGTGTGCCTTCAAAATAAAATTATTTCTGTATCTTCATTTTCTGAAGACGTTCTCCACGAACGAAACCGGTCAAAAAATCTCTTGTTTTTGTTTTTCCCCTGCACTGTGACTTGTTTTCTGTCTGTCATCTTTTCACACACACACACACACACACACACACACACACACACACACACATATATATATATATATATATAAATATATATATATATATATATATATATATATATATATATATATTAGTAAAGTACTAAATTAATAAGTATTTATTTATTAATATTTATTGGTTTATTTATTCTAAACTCTACTTAATGTTGTAAATATTGAAATTGATCATTGTATTTGTATTTTATTTTGAAATTATTACCATATATATATATATATATATATATATATATATATATATATATATATATACATATATATATATATATTTATATAAATTGGTAGTTTGCTGGAAGCATTGCTGGAAGTAATAATAAAAGTTTTTCAAAAGGTTTAAGGCAATGCGAAGATCCGGATTGCTGGAAGCTGTGAAGAACAAAAACAAAAACAAAACAAAACCGAAATAAGTCGGATATAGATCGAAAGGTTTGTTTATTTTTCTAGACAGCAAGGGTGTAAGTTTGTAATATCCGGATTATCAAGAATCAATTTGATATATTTCGAGAGATTTTTTCTTTCTTTGTTTTTTCTCTCCTTGTCAAAAATAAAGAAAAGAAAAATCCCGGATTCCGAGAAAATGCCAGGAGCGCTGGGGGGTTAAACCGGAAGTGTTCAGGATAAAGTATTCAGAGGAAAATTAAATAGATTCTTTTTTTTTATATAATATATATATATATATATATATATATATATATGTAATTGTATGTTGTTTCTATTTATTTAATTTTAATTTTTATTTATATATTTACTATTATTGTTAATGGAAATTGAAAAATGAAAAACCAAAAAATATTATTTATGTATTCATTCATCAACTTTACGTCTATATTATAAGACTTCCGCGGGATAATTGTCTGAAGAAAAACAAACACAAGTAGCAAATGTTTGCAACAGGGGGTGGTGGCGGGTGTGGGCTTAAACTTAGGTCCGCTTATGAAATAAATAAATTATGAAAAACAAATAGATATTTGGTAACCCTCCCGCTCTATCATCTCAAGACTAATTTTAAAAAGATTCAATAAACATGTCTCATGCCCCCTTCTTCCCTTGATAAATTAATTCTAACCGCTACCAATGTCCGCCCCCACTCCTTCCACAATTATTGTAATATCTTTTACCCTACCTAATCATCTTATAACTCCAACCGCCCCCATACCCAACACTCTCTACTGACAACTAAATTTCCCACTGTCACTATCGATTTGTATCTCATAATTTATTTTTTTCATAAGCGGCCCCAACTTTAGGCTTACACTGTCTGTCTGTAACACTAAAATTTGAAATAGTATTTTTGTCGGTCTGTCATGCATAAGTTTGAATTTACACTTTTGTCTGTCTGTCACACTAAAATTTGAAATAGTATTTTTGTCGGTCAGTCATGCATAAGTTTGGAATTACATTTTTGTCTGTCTGTCACGCATTAGTTTCAAATAACATTTTAAATACGTCTAGGCACCTTCAGAAGAGGCTCTGTCCTTCCATTTGTTTGTCCGTCAGCTTGTCATACTGAAGTTTTAAAGAAACATTTTCATCGTTAAACGCGCAGATTGAATATTTTAAGAAAAATCAAAACTTTAAATTTTTAATTTTAAAAATAATTTGTCTGATTTAATATCCATTCTTTAAATAAGTTCATTTTTTCCGGTTTACATTGAATGAAAAGACTAGTATCAGTTATACTGCATGGAAGTGTTCCTTGATTTATAAACACAAGCTGACGACAAATCTCTATTCTTAGGCAGTTTTATTCTTTATATGAACATTTCATTATCATTAGTTTTAGCTGAATAATTTGATAAGAGTTTCTGAAAAAAATAAATGATGTTTCTTGATGTTTTAACTTCTGTGGGGTTCTTGTTCAAGAAAATGGAACAAGAAACCCATGGAACTTACATTCAGCAATTTGACCAAAACACTAAATAGACCATTCGGAAAATTGAAAAAATAAAAAAGTGTTATAAACAAAAATACTCCGTGCTATTTAATAAAGATTTTTCTTAAATGATATATATATATATATATATATATATACATATATATACTTAATCATTATCCAAGCAAGCGTTGTTGAACGAGAAAGTTCCGTGACGTTCAACAACGCTTGCTTGGATATATATATATATATATATATATATATATATATATATATATATATATATATATATATATATATATATATATATATAGTGAAACAAATTCTAGAAGGAAGTCCGAGTATGAGTATTTTCAAACATGTAATATATATAAAAGTTAGGTTAATTTTATTTTCCAATAACCATGTTTTATGAGCATATATACAATATTTCCATGAACTAAACAAGTCCTTCCATACACCCTTAAAAACGAGAGAAAACATGTATTTCAAAATACAGTTTCCATTACGTCGGAACACTTTTTCATTCTCTCTCTCTCTCTATCTATCTCTCTATCTCTCTCTCTATCTATCTATCTCTCTCTCTATCTCTCTATCTCTATCTATCTATCTATCTATCTCTCTCTCTCTCTCTCTCTCTCTCTCTCTCTATATATATATATATATATATATATATATATATATATATATATATATATTTCCCTCAATTCAAACCCTACCACTATATATATTTCCCAATTATATGACCTTCCCGTCTTTTATCATTTTAGCACACTTTTTATCCGCTTTTGATAAAGCCCACATCACATCGGGCGAAACGTTGAGCTCATGGGTCTTCCACTGTTCCATTTTTAATTTCACATATATATATATATATATATATATATATATATATATATATATATATATATATATATATATGTGTGTGTGTGTATCTGTATATATATATATATATATATATATATATATATATATATATATATATATATGCATACACAAGGATAAAATACACGATATATCATAAAATGAAATGCCGTGGAGACAGGATGTATGAAAAAGACAAACAGAAAAACGATTAAACACAGGAAGAAATCATCAAAACGAGAGATTTACCGGTTTTGTTCGGATCAACGAACGTCTTCAGAAAAGTGAAGATTTAAAATTGATTAAATAACGGCAAAGCATAAGAAAAAAAGCGCAACACAGAATGTTTTGAGCACGTGCGTAACTATTTTTTTTTTAATTACACGGCGCGTGCGACAAAGACGTGAATTGGGTAAAAAACGGGAAAAAGAAAAGAAGAGAAAAGAAAAGAACAACTTTAAACATGGATGAAATGCAATAAAACAATAGGTAGTACTTAAACCGGGATCGAAGTTTGGTATGCAGTGGCGGGATATATTGCATTGTTTGAGTGCGATTTTTGCCAGATGTTTAGTGAAAGAAATATGAATCGAACCTGAGGTTTACGTGAGATTATTTTCAAATAGTATATATATATATATATATATATATATATATATATATATATATATAAGTATTTGCTCAAACAAATACATGAGTAGAGCTTACTAATATTATGGGAATACACGTATGACAAGCAAGCTACACAAAAATAGTTGTCTTTCGCTACTTAATAATTTTCAGGTGTTAATTGGTGGAGTATGTCACCAAACTTTGTGTCGTGGACCATTCCTCTAGCGCTTTTCCTCTCAGAGGGGTAAAGTGGAAGATATATATATAAGCATGCATACAATTATGTATGTAAATATATATACGTATAAAAAAACAACCTAACCTATCACACATAGGAGTGGGCATGAAATTGATGCACTGAACGCAAGCCCCCAAAAATAAACCGGAAAATATCTGCTTATTGTAAGTTTTATAAAGCAATAACAATCTTAAATTGACAGTCTAATTTGCCTTTTCACTTGCAATTTAGAAATAGGTCGCAACTTGTTGAAAATCAAGTCGGTCTCTTTAAAGAAAGGAACATTTGAACACAAATGCTAAACATTTGTTCAGAGAATAAAACAATATTGCGAAACAGAAATACTTGTTATATTAAAAATCAAAGCAATCATTGGATAAAGAAACAATAACAAATGATAGTTAATTAATAAAAATGTACATTTTCAGAAGCAATATGCAAATTAGTTAACCTTACGACTGGTGTCGCATATACATAAGCCGTATATAACAACGATAGTACGGTTATTGTGTAGAGTTTAATTAATTAATTTATAATTCTGCGTTTTGACTTTACCGTTAGTGCGAGAAATGGGCCCAACCTTCGCATTTATTCATTTAGATGAAACTTCAATCTTCGTTTCTTATGTATTTTGGCGTTTGAAATTCGACAGTACAGGTATCAGTTACACTGGCTATAACGTAAGTGCTCAAAACGTAAGTGCTGAAAAAAAGAATAGCGAAATAAAAAAAATCCCCCTCTGTGCATGAAAATTACATTTTTGAGCATTGCCTTTCGAGCCGGAAAACCACTTATATGGGATGTCATTAGCTACGACCTTTTCACGCGGTCAAGAATTGCAGAATCCGTTGCCATTCTCGGCACTGTAATTCAGTTGGCCGAAATCAGAAAAAACAACAAACAATTCAGCTCTCTAACTGACCGTTTCATTCTTCAGCTTATCTCTGGCGAAAGAGCAAGTGTCCTCGGCTCCAGTACTTCACGTTCCATACGAGACATCGGACAAATGATAGCCACTTGTAGGAACAAGCCCTGAGAGACCGTTTGGATATTCCTAGCTCCTATTTATCTACGTCTCACACAGTAGAATGTGACACAAGGTCGGAAAGTGGGAATGCCCTCCAGAGGAGGAGTGCTAGGGGCTTTTAAAAATTGCCTGGGCAGAGTGCCTCAGACATTAAGCACTAAACTCAATCCTCCCCAAAGAGGGGAGGGGCAAAGCCTGGGAGCGCCACTTCCCAGAACTGCACAGGACAGACCCATTGACCGGCGTAAATCCAGATCCGAAGATCCAGACAATACCAGTATGGGGTGCAGCATCCATCGGAACAGATACTACACTTTGATCTTAGCCAAAAGGCCGAGAATAATTATTCGCGACAATAACATGTGCATTATGACGTCATCCCGCGACGTTTAAGTCTTGATGAAGAAACTTTGCCTACGTGTAGAGGCAATATCGATTTATTGAAATAATCTTTTTTTTTCAATATTAGCATAATGAACTACATTATTCATTGTATGTATTTACAATAATTTTTAAGGAGAAGCTTTCTCAGCCATGTCAAACCCCTAAGGAAGAGACCAGAATACAGCTGTGGACCAGACGGCTAGATAATTCCCTCTTCTACTGATATGGGAATCCCCCTTGTGAGGCCCTCCCTTTCTGTTCAGATGCATCCTGGCCCCAATAGAAAATACACAACCGCCTGAGAACGGGAATGGGGCAATCAAAAGTTGCTATGACTAGATAGCGGGTTACAAAACAGACCCAACCATCTGCGAATGTGGAGAGGGGTGACCATACGATGCAGCACTGCCTTGTCTACCCTCTACTGCCCAACCGGTGCAGCTAGAAATATCTTGCAGAGTACAACAATAATGCAAAGAACTGCGTAAAAAAGCGGGAAACTGTTGTATGACCACGTGACGCTTCAAAGACATGCAAGACACTTCAAAGACATGCAAGACGCTTCAAAGACATGCAAGACGCTTCAAAGACATGCAAGACGCTTCAAAGACATGCAAGACGCTTCAAAGACACACCGAGAAGAAGACAATCAATATAATTAGTCTTTTTGTTTTACTGAACGATATTCAGTTTAATCACCAAATATTTTTGATTGATTTCTTTTAATAAAAAAACATATTTATTGTTTCGTTTAATCAATCAATTGACTGCATTTGTCAAAATGTATATAATAATACGCTAAGCCACTTCATGTCCGTTCGCTGAGATTGTCCAATCAGTAAAGATGGGTGAAGTGATTAGTGATTAGTTTGATGTCGTTAAGGTAAAAATATTCTGGCTTTGGAAATGAATTGTTCCAAAATGACGTTAAGCCGTCGCGTCAACTAAATCAGTACAATTTCAAAAATAAATAAATTTCAAAAAGTGACATTCGTTTGAATAATTTGAAGAATATTTAGCTGACAATTATTTTATGGTAAAAAGATAGAATCTATCATCATCATCATTATCATCACTAGGGTCTTCTTATTTCACTCCTGGTGGAGGAACCTCTCCCTGGTTTCTTTCCACCTTGTTTTATCTCTGGCTAGGCGTGGCCAAGTAGGACTTACTTGACTATCCAGGTCGTCTCTCCACCGGGTGTTTGGCCTTCCTCTAGGTCTTTTCCATTCTCTTGGGGTCTATTCTGTCGCTCTATATGTCCACCTGTTGTTTTGAAGTCTCGAAGATGACCTGCCCATCAATGTCTTCCATTCGATGAACATTAAGCAAAAGTGTTCAATGAATACATCATGCCTGTTATGACATATGGTAGCAAAACATAGGCACTTAATAATGCAGCGATGGAAAAACTAAGAGTGGCACAGTACAAAATGGAACGCATTATGCTCGGCATCAGTTTATGTGATAGAAAAAGAAACACCTGGATCAGACAGCAAACTGGAGTAAACGGCATCATCACTACCATAGGAATGGCAAAAAACACACACACACACACACACACACATATATATATATATATATATATATATATATATATCCTTCATATGCACGTTGTCTTCATTGTTGTCTTAGCGTTACACGAATCATTAATGAACAGATAATATTGAATTAATTAATGAAATATACATATTTAAAAATAGAATAAACTAAAAAATTAAACTAAATATTAATATACACAATAATTTAAAACGAACAGATAATGCAATGTTTAATGACAGTATAAACCGACATATTAATTTAAACAAATAGACTTGGTTTAAAAAAAATAAATTTAGATTAGAATTTAAAATTTAACGACAAAAAATGGAAAGATTCTAAAAAGTAAAAACAAAAAAAAGAAGTTTAATAAAGTAAATAGATGAATAAATAAATTAGATAAAAAGTTGATAAATAAAATATTAATAAAAAATAAATAAATAAATAAATAATAATTTAAAAAAAAAAAGTTTATTTTATTTTTGAATCTGGTTTGGAATTTAAAATTTAACCGGTATTTTCTGCGAGACTGAATCTTACAGCCACCTTCATATCCACGCTTGAACTTGAGTTGAGCACGGTTCTGAAGACGATAAGAGTTCCCGAAATATTAAAATAAAATAAAATATTATATCATACGGAATTTCCACCAGACCATCTTGATACAGGTATTACATAACATTGTAACATTGTGTAGATAGACAGATATATATGTTTGTGAAAGGAAAAAATAAATAAATATATATATATATATATGTATGTACACATTGTATTAAGGTTGAAACTAATTCATTTGTTCCACCATTTTATGTCTTATTTGCTCCAACTTGTGTCTATCCGTCACACCTCTGCATTGTATTGCCTTCTAAGTATCACATGTCTATATACCAATAAACAATGCTTCAAGCAAACTACATAAACCTCTTTATATATATATATATATATATATATATATATATATATATATATATATATATATATATATAATTTTTAAAATTAAATTGCTACAATTTTAAATAAATTAAGTAAGAATAGGCATATATGTTTTGTTCATTTAAATAATATTAGCTGACAATGACAATTATGTTTACGGAAGAAATAAGAGTCATTTTTACTTAATAGTATTAACCCTAACCCGACAGACATTTATTATTTCAAAAGGAATATTATTATTATTAATAGTAAATTAGACGACTTGTCCGACTAGTTTAAAAATTAGTTATTACCCAGTAATAAATTACTAATAAAGTAAAATAACAAAGTCGTTTACCTTTACAATGGTAAAGACAATGCCGTAGTTTAATTTAGCACTTCTTTAGTTTAGATGTGAATCAGAATTTATTTGTTTTCAATTCTGAAAAAAGGGGCAGACAATCAACCGCAAGTAATATTTAGTTTAATCAATAAAGGGAACAATAAGAACAGTGAACAGTATTTTTTTTTATATAATATAAACTTTTTTATAAAACGAATAGTCAACAGTGATTTTTTTTTCTTTTGGTATAATTTAAAACTTTATAAAGACGAAGAGTTTGTCTGATTTTTTTATCACACAGTCAACATTGATTTTTTTGTATAGAATTAGAAGTTTTTTATCCAAAAATAAAGCGAACAATAATAACAGCGAACAGTTTTTCTTATTTAATCATGTAAAATTTTATAAAACGAATAATCAACAGTGATTTTTTTTGTGTAATTTAAAACTTTATAAAAATGAAGAGTTTGTCTGATTGTTTTTATTAAACAAACATTCAACATTGATTTTTTGTGTGTATAATTAAAAACTTTATAAAACGAAAAGTTATCATTAAAAATAATAGTAAACATAATTTTTATTTCCGATTGGTTGGATTAGGAGTGAATGTAACTCTTCAAAATTGATTTCTGATTCACAGCTAAACTAAAGAAGTGCCAAAATTCAAAGTCTGAACTACTTCCGGTTGATTGGGTTAGGAGTGAATGTAATTGGTCAAAATGGATTTCTGATTCACAGCTAAACTAAAGAAGTGCCTAAATTCAAAGTCTGAACTACTTCCGGTTGATTGGGTTAGGAGTGAATGTAACTCTCCAAAATTGATTTCTGATTCACAGCTAAACTAAAGAAGTGCCTAAATTCAAAGTCTGAATTATTTCCGGTTGATTGGGTTAGGAGTGAATGTAACTCTCCAAAATTGATTTCTGATTCACAGCTAAACTAAAAAAGTGCCAAAATTCATAGTCTGAATTACTTCCGGTTGATTGGATTAGGAGTGAATGAAATTGGTCAAAATGGATTTCTGATTCACAACTAAACTAAAGAAGTGCCAAAATTCAAAGTCTGAATTAGTTCCGGTTGATTGGGGTAGGAATGAATGTAACTCTTCAAAATTGATTTCGGATCACAGCTAAACAGAAGTGCTTTCATTTTTTTAATAGATGTATTCTAAAATTAATTTATAGTATAATTTTGGTAGGTTTCTTTGATTTTTGTGTTTGCGTTTAAATTTATTTAAAACGAACTTTGTTTTAGTGTGGAAACGGATTTCCGAGCTTGATGTTGTCAGTCGAAAACTCTACTGAAGAAATTGTTAACGTTTTTACGTAAACAACTTATTTCAATACTAGAATGTTGTGTACGGTTGAATTTAAGTAAGAGTACATTACAAACATGTTCCGGACTTACATATTGTAGCGAATTATGATGAAACTATGAATTTATTATGTGGCACTTCTGTAGTATATATGAAGCAGCAGATTTTCTGTCCTTCTACTGAAAATAAAGGGAGGTAATTCAACCGGAAGTGATTTTTTTACAACATAAAAAAATGCAAGACTGATTTGTTTTTGGGTAACAATTAACAATTTCTTTTTTTTATTATATGAAGTAAAAAAAATTTAAATAAAAAACCCTAACCCTAACCCTAAACCCTAACCCTAAACCCTAACCCTAACCCTAAACCCTAAACCCTAACCCTAACCCTAACCCTAAACCCTAAACCCTAACCCTAACCCTAAACCCTAACCCTAACCCTAAGAAATCAGGCGGTGTGCTTGTAAAAAATCTATTGTTTTTTGCGGCTGGTTTATTAAATTACCAATGTCTCGAAGATTAATCTCATTTAACTCCATTTTCTAAATACTAAATTCAACTTCCGGTGAATTCTGGATGAATGGTACTTGGAGAAAAAAAAACGGAACTCTTCAATTTCGATTTCTTAATCGGCAGCTGCTTCATATATACTACAGAAGTGCCCATTATGTTGATATGAAGAGCATCGAGGTAAATTCACATCTATCTACCGAAAATTATTCGAAATAGAGGTTAAGTTTAATTTCCTATAATCGACAGATTAACACATAGAAATACATGATCAACGTTATATATTAGAAAGTATACGTCCATTTATTTATACTAAATAATCGGAATGAGGCAGAGGTCAGTAAACTGATTAAAATTTGCTTTACACTGGTGTTTGTGAGGGCGTAATTCTTTTGATCATATGTACGATGTAATAAAAATATGTTCTGACCCCATAATTGTTTAAAAAATAAATGTTTCGAGACGAAACATGAATTATTTTTTGGATTCAAGTCACATGATGTTCCCTGCCTTATTATATATATTGTTTTATTTTCGATTGAATATTTCGCTTGACGAGACTTCAGACGTCCTCTATTTTAGCCAAAAAATGTATGCAAATGTGTAGAAATGTCTGTAAAAAGTTTATACGAAATAAATATAAACGTCTTCATTATATCCTATTTCTTTATCCCCCTTATTTCCTCCCATCCTTCCCTACCCCTCGTCACTGTCTTATTGATCTTCATTTTTCATCCCTTTCTTCATCTTTTTCTTCTTCCTCTTCTACTTCCTCTTCTATTCCTCGACCTTTTTTCCTTTGTTTTCTTTTTTTTTCTTAAATGTTTGTACTGTATATATATATATATATATATATATATATATATATACAGGGTGTCTCAAAAAAATGTACTCACTTGTAGAATGACGAGAAAACTTTTATTTATGAACATAGAGTGAAATGAAATAGCATCGAATACATGAGACAGATGTAATTGAAGAATCATGTTCGCAAATGTTCAAACTGATGACCATTATTGTTCAAACAAAGCTGATAACGCGCACCAAGAGATTCGCAAACGTCGTGAAACATGTCATTAGGAATATTTTTTTGAGACACCCTATATATATATATATATATATATATATATATATATATATATATATATATATATATATATATATATATATATATATATATATGCCCTTTTGGGTGAAACCGTGGTACATTGCTGAAATATGTAATATACAGTATCTAAATAAATTATATTAGCTCTCTTATATGATCGAGCAATTTATTTGATGTCTTTTCATATACAACCTTACACACTATATATATATATATATATATATATATATATATATATATATATATATATATATATATACATATTTATATATATATGTATTCTTCTAAGTGTGTACTATATAGTATACATTTAGAAGAATACATATATATATATATATATATACATATATATATATATATATATATATATATATATATATATATATATATATATATATATACATATATTAAATATTAAAGTGTTTTATACCTACAGACGACGTCGTTTCGGGTTTTCTACCCTCATCAGTGCATGAGTGACGGTTGCAAGCGGTCGCATGGGCTCGAGCGCAGTTCGTAGAATCACGAGCCTAAGCCTACACGGCCTCGAGAAATCACTACCAACGGTAATTGAAATTAATATACACTTACCCAAGAGGAGGGGGCAAGCATCATGTTGTCGATAGTCCTCAACGCGCGAGCAAAACTTTACTTAATCGTAGAATGACAAAAATCATATAATTTCAAACAATATATATATATATATATATATATATATATATATATATATATATATATACATATATATATCTATAGAAATATACATACATATATATATATATATATATATATATATATATATATATATATATATATATATATATATATAAATGTACATATATATAAGGACTTCTTTGTATTCTGCTTTTTTTTCACCCTCATTCTCTGCTCTCATTTTTCACTTCTCATCCTTTTATTATTTGCTTTCTTCTTCTTCTTTTTCTTCTTCTTCTTCTTCTTCTTCTTTTTCTTCTTCTTCTTCTTCTTCTTCTTCTTCTTCTTCTTTATCCTTTCATGCCATTCCTCCTCTCCTTTTCTTTTTTTCCTCCCTGGCCTCCATCTTTTCCTCTTTTTTTTCTTTATCCCCTCCCATCCCATGATTATCTTCTCCTCTTCATCCTTTTCGTCTTGGTATTCTTCTTTTTCTTCTTCTATCTCCACAAATGTTTCTAATGGGGCGAATAGAAATAAACAAACATTCAGCCAATGTTATGATATCAAGATGACGCGAGAAAAGAAAAAAAGAAAAGAAATTGGAGAATCGAGAAAGTGTTTTAATGTTCTTACGTAATCGTTACTTGCCTCCGCGCTTATCGACAGTCGACTCTTCCCCTAACATCGACACTTATCACATTTCGACGGAAAAGAAAAAAGAACGGTTAGTTTTGTAAAGTTTGGTTTTGAGATTTGACCTGAGCGCGGGGAATTGAAGCAATGTTTTTATAACGGAAATATAACGGAGTGCACGACGAAATCGTCCATAAATACACAACGTATAAGTAAAACTGTGCTAAACTTACGTAGAATCCAAATAAGTCATATTTGAGGGCCACACACCCGCGGTCTCATTTTTGAAAACTGTTTTTATTTTATTATTAGTTTATATTCTTTAATACTGATTCGCTCAAATCTGTTAAATGTATTTCCTTGCTCTTAAAACTAGGTATCACTCGTTAAACATTGAACAATCCTTCACATTGTCACCAAACCAGAGCTCAACAAGCAACAATATACGCAGATCGTAAATGTGAGTTAGATTCCTTAATGAACCACTGGCCATAAATTCCACTGAATCTGGTGACTGAAATCCTTATTCCACCCCAAATATAAATGTTTTAATATATTTTTCTAAACATATAGTTGTTTTAGATTGGCACTTTATTGACTAAAATAATTCCGTTTTAAATATAAAACGGTAAAAAATATTCTGCTGATTTGGATAAATAAATGTGGGTAAATATTCGGCCATGCGCAATACAACTTTCACTCTGTCTATTCACTAAAGATGTCTTCACGATGAAGGTTGATGTGTGTTTTATCGTGTTAACTCGCTATCGATTGACCCCTACCCTTCAGGAAAAATCTATATAATATTCGTAAATGTAAATCATCGGCTGTGAACATTTCCACTTATCCTCAAGTTTCTAGTCAATCTTAACGTCTGACAAGCCTGATTGGAGGTGACATAAATAATCACACCCAACTTACATAAACTTCTGAGTTATTTGAATTCTAATTTTTGTTTTTTGCTCTGTACTTTCATTGAGCTACCTAACAAATATTCCTTTCAAGCTCAATATGCGCGATAAAACGAGCAAAACAAATTACCATTTCCGGTTTTTAGGTCACATCCAGTTGTGAGCGTTGATCACGTGTTCAGTCACCAACTTCCGAAAGTAAACACGTTTCAATAAGACATTATGAATCTGCAATGTCCAACGCCAGGGGTGGTGGCTGAAGAGCACAGGCTATTGCACGTGCTATCGCGCGTTGTACGCACATATATAAAGTTCCGATAACGTTCGTTGAATCCTCTAGATCAAGGGTTCTCAACCTTTTTTAACCCATGGACCCCTTTTCCCTTATTTTTCTTTTGGTGGACCCTCTCATAGCTATTCGACAAAAGAAAAGCTTATTCTATTTTTCACTAATCAAAAGTAAAGGGATTATATCAATAATCAAAGAAATAGTAAATGATTATGCTTTATTTTGAAGGAAAACTAATGTAATGTAAATAAATTATTTTACAATTAAATTTTATTGAGTATTTATGCACACTGCTAAACAATTCATAATAAACTATTTTAAAATAAGTGTGTGATTAGAAAAAAAAATGCAGATTTATTCAATGAGATCCCTGTGGTTGGTGCTGCTCAGCAAGTTTCTTTCTATCTGGTTCCATCGATGTTAATGATGGTCGAAGATCTCCTCTTTTCACAATGTCAAGTCTATTGCGAACTTTTGATAACAAGTGAAAAACACGACTAAATCCTGATTCAACAAGGTAAGATGATTGAAAAGCAATAACGTAGAGCTGTGCTTTATCTCAGAGTAATGGGTACTTTGTAGCAATATCATTTGTTTTCCATATATTATACTTTCCATCTTTGAATTTTGCACGCATTATTTCATCACTTTGTAATTCAATGAGGGGCTCCTGCAAAGAAATGTCTATATCGGCAACATTAACTTCGAAAGGAATTGTCACCCAAGTTGGTATACCCATCATGAGTAGGTCACTAAACCGAGTTTGCATATCTTTGTAGATATTTTCCAAATATTCACTATATGATGCAAGTTCTTCATGCAAATCGCTGCTAATCGAGGAAACTGTTCAAATGCACGACGCCTGATATTAGTTTTGTACAACTGAAATTTTCTCAGAAAAGCAGTAATAGCATCTTTACTAGATATGAGATCAGAATCTTTCCCTTGAAGCTGTTTATTAAGTAAATTTAATTTTTCAAATATATCTGATAAGTAAAATACATCACATTTGGTTGTAAGTAGTTGTTCTCCAAGTTGAGTGTTAGTAAGGAATGAGACAATAGAATCCCAAAGGGCAATAAAACGTTGAAGACAATTCCCCTTTGATAGCCACCTCACTTCAGTATGTAATACAAGGCGCACAAACTCTTCTCCGTTTTGATTACAGAATTCACGAAAAAGGCGGTCCCGGAGAGAATTTGATTTAATATGGTTAACCACTTTGATTACAACTTTGAAACTAAATGTGGAGAGTGTATCACACCGTGTATACAGAATACTTCGGGGACAGTTTTTTTCAACTGTGCAATAAAACCAATGTATCTGCCTGTCATGGATGGTGCATCATTCCTAGCACATGCAATTATATTTTTGAGTGGAATATTGTTTTCCTTGAAATAAGTAACAACTTCATTAAAAATTGTTTCCCCTTTTGTGTCTATCCTAAGACTTCTAGCAAAGAGCATTTCTTCTCTGATTTCGTCATCATCTTTAAATCTCACATATGCTAATTGAATGGCTTCATTATCTCTTAAGGAAGATTCATTAAGTTGAATGGAAAACTGTTTTACTTGCAAATTAGTTATTAATTGTTTTCTACATCCTCTGCCATTTCATCAATACGTTGTGACACAGAGGAGTTGTTTAAAAGGGATGGAATTAGTAATTTCACTTGCATTTTGTTTAATAACAAATGAAATTATAACAGACAAAGCTGGTAAAATTACTGTTTCGTTAATATTATGGGATGTTCCAGCCCTTGCTATTATCT
Organism: Sepiola atlantica; assembly: GCA_963556195.1. Classification (NCBI taxonomy): domain Eukaryota; kingdom Metazoa; phylum Mollusca; class Cephalopoda; order Sepiida; family Sepiolidae; genus Sepiola; species Sepiola atlantica. Next base: position 2,578,616 of record OY744518.1, read on the forward strand.
TGCTAATTTCATAAGATTCATATTATGGGATGTTCCAGCCTTTGCTATTATCTTGCTGATTTCATAAGATTAATATTATGGGATGTTCCAGCCTTTGCTATTATCTTGCTGATTTCATAAGATTCATATTATGGGATGTTCCAGCCTTTGCTATTATCTTGCTAATTTCATAAGATTAATATTATGGGATGTTCCAGCCTTTGCTATTATCTTGCTAATTTCATAAGATTAATATTATGGGATGTTCCAGCCTTTGCTATTATCTTGCTAATTTCATAAGATTAATATTATGGGATGTTCCAGCCTTTGCTATTATCTTGCTGATTTCATAAGATTAATATTATGGGATGTTCCAGCCTTTGCTATTATCTTGCTAATTTCATAAGATTAATATTATGGGGTGTTCCAGCCTTTGCTATTATCTTGCTGATTTCATAAGATTAATATTATGGGATGTTCCAGCCTTTGCTATTATCTTGCTAATTTCATAAGATTCATATTATGGGATGTTCCAGCCTTTGCTATTATCTTGCTGATTTCATAAGATTAATATTATGGGATGTTCCAGCCTTTGCTATTATCTTGCTAATTTCATAAGATTAATATTATGGGATGTTCCAGCCTTTGCTATTATCTTGCTAATTTCATAAGATTAATATTATGGGATGTTCCAGCCTTTGCTATTATCTTGCTAATTTCATAAGATTAATATTATGGGATGTTCCAGCCTTTGCTATTATCTTGCTAATTTCATAAGATTAATATTATGGGATGTTCCAGCCTTTGCTATTATTTTGCTCATTTCATAAGATTAATATTATGGGATGTTCCAGCCTTTGCTATTATCTTGCTAATTTCATAAAATTAATATTATGGGATTTTCCAGCCTTTGCTATTATATTGCTCATTTATATAAGATTAATATTATGGGATTTTCCAGCCTTTGCTATTATTTTGCTCATTTCATAAGATTAATATTATGGGATTTTCCAGCCTTTGCTATTATTTTGCTCATTTCATAAGATACCAGTAAACCATTACTCACTTTGTTATTAAACATTTGAGACACTGTTTTTCTTGCTTGAAAATCATCACGAAGTTTTTTAAAGTATTCTACTGGTTGATTTTTTTTTTATTTCCTTTGTGCTTCGTTTCTAAATAGATTTTTAGTTTACAAGGTGTCATCCTATCATTTGAAAGTACCTCCATACATATGAGGCACATTGGTTTCGTTTCATTATGTGGTGATGGAATGAATCCGTAAGACAGAATACTGCTAGCATTTCTTCTTACTTGGAGCAGCCATGGGGTGTCTGTAAAAAAGTAATAATTAGATATCACTGTTGTAACATATATTACAGTTTATAGTTAAGAACTATATAAATTGTTACAGAAATATCAAGATATTTGTCAACAAATAAAGCACATACTGTACTTATATAAAATATGGTAAAAACAAAATATTAGGAGTTAAAATAACTTATCATAAAAAACATCTGTGCAAGTCATTAATTATTATCAAATTTATTCCATTATGATCACCATTGATATTTTTATATTTCTTAAAGCTTATATAATTATATTAGATGACTACAAAGTTATAAATTGAAGTTTCACATTTGTATTAAAGCGGGAAATATTTAGCCATTTTTTCCTACAGTCTTTCAAATTGGAAAACAAAAAAATTGAATCGCGGAATTTTAGAACAATTAACGTCAGTATATATGTACTAATAATTTTAATAGCTCTTACCTCGTCACGATGGAATTCAACATACAACTGAAGTAAACTGCTTGACCGTTAATTCTTCCTCGATAAGCGCGGTCTCTTTGACCTTTATGAAAACAAACATCAAATGTCGCCGCCTGCTATCTAGAATAGATAAGAGATTTTCACCTTCGTTCGTTCTTGCCACTGATCGATGGGTGAGTAGATAGGTCAAAAGGAAATATTAAAGAAAGAATCATTCATATATATTCTCTACTTATTACAATATGCTGTAAATTACAGTAGAAATGTTATCTTTAGTAATAACCGTTCTGAAGAGGAATTGCTCCATGAACCACCAAAATATCACTGTGGACCCCCAATTTGTTATTTTTGCCTGTAGACCCTAAGGAATATTACGTGGACCCCCAGGGTCCATGTGGACCCCGGTTGAGAAACCCTGCTCTAGACGATCTATTTTATTTAGGCACAGATAGAACTTAATTTCTCCTGTATCACGTGATAATTTAATATGGCCTTGGGGATAGAGTGAAAGCGTGCGGAGTCTTGGTTTACTATGTGAACCGTGTTGTCGCCCTGTGACCGTCTGAAGTCATCATTTTATACATTGATGGGCGTGAAAGCTTGAAACGCCGGCGTATTTAGATAAAAATAATTTCATATTTACTAATAAATATTGTTATATATATTATATATGGATTAAGGTGCACGATAAGTCATGAAAATGAAATGCCGTGGTAGACAAAATGTGTGAAAAAAGACAAACGGAAAACAGGTTAAAATACAGGAGAAAAACAAAAACAAGAGATTTGACCGGTTTCGTTCGTGTTATCGAACGTCTTCAGATAACACGAACGAAACCGGTCAAATCTCTTGTTTTTGTTTTTCTTCTGCATTCTAACCTGTTTTCCCTTTGTCTCTTTTTTCAAACATATATAATATATATATAAATATATATATATATATATATAAAATATATATATATATATATATAATTTATTCTTATCACTTCCTCCCATGTTTTCCTATGCCTCCCCCTGCTACGTAAACGCTTCTACATCTACTAACCCAAGAACTTTCTTTAATTCTTTCAACGTGACCATACTAACAAAGTCGTCTGTTCCGCACACGTTGTGAATTATTAGTTATCCCTCTTGGACCATTTGGAGATAAGAGTAATCTCCCTTGATTCGGGGTTGACTATATAAGTTAAGTTCTGAGAGAATGCCAACGGGGCTGCTCAGGCATTTTTTGACGGCCACTTGTGTGCTGGCTTTTAAATCTCCATTTCCGACCTTATGTCACATCTTCCCTCGGGGGAAGGGAGGTAAATACAATCACAGAAAAAAAGTATTTATCAGACAATGAATAAATAATATATATTATTTATCCGGTGTTGTCTGGGCTGAAGACTTTTAGGAAAATAATTGAAAATATAGTTTTTGATGGGCTTGATTTTTTTTGTTTTTTTTACATATTTCACCCCAAACAAGGCAGGCCGCCACTGTAGACATAAGGGGCTACTGAGAATTAGGGTGTAGGTTTTGAGTGTTATCCTAAGTTGGAAGCTGTGTAGCGAGATGTCTGTTTACCTCTGTTAAACCTCTGCACGTCGGTACAGTCGTGGAAACAGGGAACAGAGAGGGAGTTCCAGAGGCCGGTAGCACGAAGTAGAAAGCTCTCCAGCATCTGGGGATCTCCACAGTAAATAGATGGGATTTAACTGATTGTCGAGTTGGTCTAGTGAATTTACGTCGAGGAGGGACCAGAGTAGCCAGTTCATCGGAGCACAATCCATTGAAGTATTTGTAAAACAATCACAAGGATGCAACATTGCGGCGATAGAACAGGGGCTGGAGCTCGGTGGATAGTGAGAGACATATTAAGTTGGCGACTCTTTTTTGGACCTTTTCTAAGAAGGAGAGACTAGTGGATGATGCACCAGCCCAGATGTGGCATCAATACTCCATGCATGGGCGGATGGTGGCTTTGTAGAGATACAGGATAATTTCAGGTGTGAGGAGTTTACTAGCATGGTAAAGGGAGCCCACCTTCTTTGCTGAAGCCTTGGCAATGTCTTCAATGTATTTGTTCTAATTCATGTTACCATTAGGATGTCAGGCCGACGAGTTTGAATGTTGAACTTTCAGGTATCGTGTTATTTGCCATGACAATCGGTGATTGAAGAGGTTTCTTGTAGTTATTGAAGGAAAAGAGATTTGTCTTTGTGGCATTAAATGTTACCATCCATTTATGACTCCAGCCTGGAGGTTATTTTCTAAAAAATATGTATTATTTAAATATACTGATATATATATATATATATATATATATATATATATATATATATATATATATATATATATACCCTACTAAATACCGAGTTCCACTCCAGAAGTTTTCCCAACTATCACCCCTCATAAATATAAATAAATTTAAAAATAGGAACAAATACCTTAATCTGCTCATATGCACACCACTATTCCAGAGCAATAATTATAACTTTCCCAAAAATATTTCTTCAGCTATTAAGAAGGTAACACCCCCATTTTACATTATTATTACTCCCATAAGTCCCCACCATTTCTTGGTCATAATGCTAATCTTCCAGATCTCCCAAACAGATCCTATCTTGCCGACCCAATCCTTACTCTAACCTCTAAACTAGTCTTAATCAGTACACCAATATTATTACTCCCATAAGCCTTCATTATACCTTAGTTAATAATGTTTAATCCCGAATACAAATCATTTTTTAAAAAACCTGCAGAGTTACTGCCCTTAGACCGCCCGGATAATATCTTTATTTAAATTCCTTTGAGGGTGTATTAAAGACCTTTATTCCAGGATTTAAATTTGAATTTAATGTTGTGTCTTTAACCATTTTATCTCTTCATAAGTATAATCCTTTAAACAATTTTCTCCCCCTAATTACTTTAGAAGACACACCATTAAACCCCAAAAACAGTTACGGCCAAATATACGCTACTCATAAATATTGGCTCACGGGATTTATACAGAAATATTTTTTATTTTTATTATTTATATTTTTATATATGTTTAAATCTTCTCCAGTTTTAAATCTCAACTGTTATTTTTACCCCCCCCCCCTTTTCAAACCATATTAAACCTTCCTTACACTAAATTTAAACAAACATACATAACACTCTAAGCAAATAACGCGTCCAAACGAGAGCGACACGTGACTTCACATTTCCGAAACAGATGACAACGACAGCTGAAGAGAGCCGGATGGCTAAGTCCTTCTGTGTTAGAAACCGACGATACGAATGTTGTATTAATTTTTCTGTACCAATATATATATATATATATATATATATATATATATATATATATATATATATATATATATATATATATATATATATATATACTGATTTATTGTCTGTCTATTGATTCAGTTTACAATTTTATTTTAAATAGGATTTTTTTTAAAATTTGTTTTAGTTTTTTCTTATTTTTCATTTCAATAAATATTCGATTAATAGTAAATATTAAAAAAAATCATGTGTCTTCATCAAAGTTACATATAGGTGAGAAACACACAGACAGGCACGTAAACAGATTGGAAACTTGAGTGAGTGAAATCACGTCTGCTTTTTCTAAACTCTTCCTCTCCCGCTGAGAAGTTCATCTGTTTTTCTTCTAAATATTCTAGCGTCGCGAACATCAATGATATTTTCAGCTGTCAGTCGTTCAGTCTTGCCCTCATTTTGTTGGGGTTCTTTCTGTCTTTCTGTCGTCTTTAGTGAACGGGTAACCATTACAGTTAACCCTACAAAGGCCTGTTGACGCAAAGACTCCAGATAACATTTCCCGCCGAAAAAATAGGTGAGGTTTTGGTAACTTGAGTAAATCTAATCATATTTGGCATACATTAAAGAAATTCTATTTTTTTATGGAAATCGCTCCAGACAAGGCATGAAGCCACTTGGTGTAAGGAGCTAACAAGAACGAATATGGTTATCGCAAAGACAGGATATGCCTCTTGATCTTAGTCCTGAAAAGATAAAAGTTATAGGTAGGAAAAACAGTCAGCAGGAAAAGAGTTCCACAAACCTGCAATTCTTATAAATAAGCTACTGGATATGTAGTTGTATTACAACGAGGTATTAAATCAGCTAAATTGTACATTTTTTATTTTCATCATTCATCTCTAGAAATATATATATATATATATATATATATATATATATATATATATATATATAATAAAATTTATAAATAAATATTTATTAAATATGTTAATACCTACAGACATCGATGTTTCATGCTAACGCAATCTTCAGTGTAGGAACTAATTCTCAACGGTCGGTGGGCGCGAACCCCGATCACAAATCGCTGATTCGTAGTCGAGAGTCTTATCCCATCGGCCATACCCAATTAGTTAGTAAATAGAGAGGAATTTAAATGTAAATAGCGAGTCGGCGGCTAGATTTACCCAAGCAGTTTAGAGTGATCTACGAACGGCGTTCGGATCGTGCATGTAACTATTTGCACTGCTTGTTATTAAATATATATATATAGTCATACATAGAAAGTCATTTCGCCGTATCGCGGATATTTAGCGTGTCTAGCCATCGAAACATAACCGTTTTGACTTGCCCGTGCGCTATCACGCCTACTACCAAACTAATTAAAATGTAACACGTTTTTATATTTGTTTACATTACTGACAACCTAGAGAGCTCAATTATTTTAAGGAAGGATAATACTTGATGCTAAGTGATAACCGTTACCTCTATGACGAAAGAGTGGTGACAAAATGTGGTTATCTCCAGACAACTGTGTCACAGTATCACGTGTATATAATGTGGTTAGACATGTTTTAAGTTGAGATTCAGAACGTTTGGACAGCATCAAAAATGTCTATCAGTACGCTATCAGTCTCGTCATCAAAGTGAGGGAAATTATAATGTATTTATATTTTTTGCATTACCGACTACTGACAGAGCTCGATTCTGTTCACGAAGAGTAGAGAGAGATAGAGCGAGGGGAGATACATTTAATTTTAACAAGTTATTTACTATTATTTTGTTTTAACTAAATGAATCTTGCCGGCTTCTCCACTCCGGCTTTTAAGAGATTGCATTTCAATTTCAACATATGCGCCATTATTTTAACTTGACTCATCCGGTTCCGAACATCCCACCTGCTCGGCGGATCTGCTTGTTTACGCGATTCAAATATATAAACACGTGCTTGAAGCAAACAGCAGTTAAAACTGTCTCCTGTTTATCTGAATATGAGTTTATACAAGTTTTAGATGCGTACTCGCATTACTACGGAAGGCTCTGTCAGTCTGTCTGCTAAGTTCAAGTTTTAAATAGAATTTTCATTACTGCACGTGTAGATTAAATGTTCATCTCTTAGGAATATCCGAAAGAGAATAAAGGAAAAAAACAATGAAAGCGATAGATAGATAGATAGATAGATAGAGAGAGAGAGAGAGAGAGAGAGAGAGAGAGAGAGAGAGAGAGAGAGAGAGAGAGAGAGAGAGAGAGACGGGAAAGAGACGGGAAAGAGAAATAGAGAGAGACAGAGAGTAAGGTATATATACATCTATACCTATCAATTTATGTTGTCTGATTGTTCAAGTCAGACACAAATAGCTAAAGGATATTTGTATCTGACTTGAAAAAGCCGGCAAATCAAACTTTGTTTCTGACTAGCCAATCTTTATTTGTTATTGGCAAATATAGTAAAGTACTTCGCTCCAAATTTAAACATTTACATAGTCCTGTTCAGACAACCTATTTTATGTTTGGTTGTTTTGTTTTACGGCATATCAACCCTTTTCAGGTTATTTAATGCTGAATCCGGTCATTTTGGTGAAGGTTTTTATGCTTCAAGTTCTTTATATGTTTAAGTATTTATTCCTGGCATTTAGTTGAGTGAAAGGGTGGGAAGAGAGAGAGAGAGGAGAGGAAAGGGGAGGAGAAGGGGGAGGGAAATTGTTGTTTTTTTTGTTTTGGATTTTGCAGAACATGATTGAGTTTTGCAAAAAAAACAATAAAACATCAATGTTTGGTGCATTTTTAGTCAGACAGCCTGATTTAGGAGCGCCAGTAGGTTCTATTTGACCCATAAATGGGTCCCTTACAGGTACTACCACTCCGGTCCAGAGTGGACCTGGGAGTAATGACAACTAAGGGGCAAATCCACATTCCCCACAGCTCTCAAATGGATGCCTCGCCACTGGATGTCTTTTAAGGTCATACCCAGGACCACAACCTATTTTATAAAACATTTAAAACTAATCACCGAAAAATTTCAGGGGAATAACTCATACTTTATACTTGGAGAATATAAAAAAATCTCTCTTTTACAACTAAAATATAATTTCTTCTTCTGTATAAGTTTCGCAAATGTGAATATATATATATATATATATATATATATATATATATATATATATATATATTATAAATATGTATTGAGAAATTTACACTTTATATATATTGTTTATCTCTTAATTCCCCGCATCCCTTTGCAATGGTGTCTTCTTACTCTCATTACTATAATGTTACCTTTTATTCCACAATTGATTTGAATTTTTCAGTTTTAAGTTAATCCCACCAGATTCTGGATTTCAAAGTTACCTCCCCTTGACTGTTCGTATTCCTGTAACGGCTAAAATTTCTCAAATTTAAATTTAAAATTAAAATTGAATTAATAAATAAAAAGTAAACAAATCAAATAAAATAAAAAGAATAATAAAATTATAATAATTAGTATATAAATAAACAAATATTAATAAGATGATAAGCTTTAGCTGAATAATTATATAATTAAATTATGATAGGAATAATTAACATTTTTCTGCGTATCTACTCTTTATTCTCTGCGGTATTTCGTCAATAGTTGATTCCATCAGTCCATCTTGCCTTTTTCGACCATTCGGTCATAAATCTTTTTTGTCTTTTGATAATGAGAGTTTTTCTCTCGAAAATGTAAGTTTACCTTATTCCGGAACTTTTATTTGTCTGACAGTAACCTCTTTTTTTATTTACTGTTCCGGTATTTAATCTATTTTACGTGAAATATTAATAAATTGATTTGAGATTCCATTCTTATTTTCTCTTCTCATTTATTTTTGTTCACCTGTTCCACCTTCCGGTACCTATATCGTATTGCTCCAGCCTCGGATTACAAACTTACACTTATATTTACCAGCAATGCATCAAGCAAACTACAATCTCCTTTTATATATATATATATATATATATATATATATATATATATATATATATATATATATATATATAATGTGTGTGTATTTAGGCAGCATTTTCTCATTTAACAGAAAACCTGCAGGAAGAAGAGAATTTTTAAAAAGTCAGCGGAGAAATGCGCAGAGAACGTTTTTCGCATTGTTCCAGGAAAGTCGTTGACGATTTCAATTCAGCAACGCTGGAATAGCATCACAGAACAAAATCGCATTACGTTAAGCATTTTAAAATGTTACCACTGGTTTCATATGTGATGTTGTTAATTCTCTTCTTTCTTCAGGTTTTGTGTTCATTACCTTTTGACACCTGATGATGATTCGACGAAGAATCGAAAACGTTCGTGAAACCTATGGAACATTTATTAATTTTTTTTAAAATTTTATAACAAAAAGACCATCAGAAAAAATGAAAAAATAAAATAATAAAGTATAATTAAACAGACGAGTTATCTTATTTTTAACAATGTTTGCATAAATATATATATATATATATATATATATATATATATATATATATATATATATATATATATAAAGAGAAAGAGAGAGAAAGAGTGAAAGAGAGTGAGTGAAGTTTAAGAGAAGACGGGGCTTATGCCTGAATGTTTGTAAAACAACATAACAGTAAATAAATATCGCTGTTTGTACGGGTGGTCCTTGCAATCAGTCGGGTGGGGCGGACGGAGTCGGAGGGAGTCGGAGAGAGTCGACGCACCAATTTGTTTACTCAGGTACATCGTACGCTTTCTTTTCCTTCTGATTAAATCTGACGAATTTGCCCAGGAATCTGTGCCATCTTTTTACCTGTGAACATGATCCGACCACTCCTGTCAGTTGTATATATCATCTCTCTGCCTCTCTCTACATATACCTCCACTCAATTCTTGAACTCTATCTTTTTCTCACAACATCACATTCTCCCCCTTTTTTCTGCTATCCCCCATCCTCTCTCTCTCATCCTTATCCGCTGCTTTTTATAACTTCAGTTAACTCTTTCCTACTTTCAATGTATTTCCCTCCTGTATTTAATTCTTTTTTCTCTTTCTCTCTCCTTCTCTGTCTCTGTCTCTGTCTCTGTCTCTGTCTCTGTCTCTGTCTCTGTCTCTCTCTCTCTCTCTCTCTCTCTCTCTCTTTCAACACTTTCTCTCCATTTATGTGTCAGTAATTCTTTTCACTCTCTATCTCTTCTTCGCTCTTTCTCTTTCTGTACCTCATATCCATCTATTTCTCCACCCTCTCTTTTCCCTTCTCTCTCTCTCTATCTCTCTCTCTCTCTCTATCTATCTATCTATCTCTCTCTCTCTCTTCGTATTCCCTAGCTATTTTACTTTCCATCTTCCCCCATTTCCCTCTGATAGGATATGCAAAATCAGATTTATATAAATTAACTGTCTTGGATTCAGTTTGACTTACTGGAAATAATTCGCCATGATGTGCGTGTGTCCAGAAATCGAGTGTAAATCAATGGTAATCGGTTGAAAATTCCGCCAACAGCGGATGGCATAAAAGTATTAGCCAAACTACCACGTTTATTTTAGTTCTTTCATATACAAGTATCATATATATAGATATGCTATTTCGTGATAGGAATCTGGACCATGCAGTAATTTCCGGTGAAGCCTCTCGATGCCATATTAGTGGATATTGCTACGGCTTTTTTCTTCAATAGTTTACAAATATAGTCTATGCACTCATCTTTTCTGAGTTCTGCTTTCAACACCTCTACCGACCTTTTCCATATTTCCCAATCCAATATAAAAGGTTTCAAAACAAAATACAACCGGAAAACCTGTACCTCAACTCCCGACTACCAGGTTTCCTTTTCCAACATCATCGGTTTGCGTTTCAACCTTACAGAGTTTTAAATCAATCTACAAGAGACAAAATACGACTTGCTTCATAAGTAATCAAAGAAAATTAATACCTTTGATTAATGCTAAAACTCTCATTTTATTCCACCATCGCTTGGTTGACAATCATTTCTGTCTCATTAACCCTTATCCTCGAGAGGCTCTTGGCCTAAAAGATTTGTTTACAAACTTGTTTTCTTTTGTTTTAGGATAGCTTATATATATATATATATATATATATATATATATATATATATATATATATATTGAATATTTTTATGCAATTGTATACCAGATCAATGTTATAAAGGACAGATTCATGTCATTTCATAAAACTTATTTTTTATTAACATGTATTTTGTGTGATTAAAATATATAGGAAAACAACTTAGGTAATAAAAATGGCAGCCATTAACTTGAGTGTCATGCACCACGTCTACTCTTCCCTACATGTTAAATTTTTCTCATTTACTACAACTGGATTTTTGTTGTTTCTTCCTTTAAAATATATTTAAACAGACCAACTAGCCAATCTATTTAATAACATGACAAATCTGTTTCATTCAAGGCGACCCTTAATACAGGCCTGTATAACTACGCGTTTATTATCTGTTTGGTAGTCAGACGAGTTTTCGCGATAAGAAATGTTTGAATTGAGCTTCTAGAACTTGTTGAATCCAGGATTTTTTGATACGCTTGATTTGCGTGGCTGTGTCTTCAGGAAGAACAGAAACCGTATAGCGATTTGTTTAACTTTGAGAATAGCAACTATGATCTCAAAACATTTTCTCCATTTTTCAATAGGTTTTTAAAACGAGTGTTGTTGCATTGTGCTTGAAGTACGTTTTGTCCCGGTCTTACAGTCGAAACAAACGATTTATCTTAATTTTGAAAGTTGGTTATGTCCTAAAGTTACAAGATCAACAACCAAGTGTCTTCAGCAAGTTTTAGGCCAAAATGCGATGTCTTCACATGCAGCATTCTCTACTTTTACCTCTTTAATTCCGACATTTCCAAAAACTTCATCGATTTCTGGCATTCTGTCAGTCGTAGTCAACGCTAACCTGGTTAATATCGAATAACAATTAAATTGAATCTTTCTAAAAATAGTTTTTTTTTACTTTTTACAATCAGAATTCTGCTATTTAACAATATGGAAGGAAGTATAAATGTTAATTTATATAAATTTGCAATATTTTATTTTTAGTGTAAAAAGCATAAACAGCATTCTTGAATATTGTTTTTGTTTTGTTTTCTGTAAAATAAATGGCCAAAGTTTATTTTATATTTACAAAAAGTTTGTTTTTGTGTGTTATAAAATTTTAAAACATTTCAATTATTCTTTGGTCCAAGAAATAAGGAAAACTTTCAAAAGTAAATTAGAATTTTATTAGTGTTATTTAATATTTTTATTGACGGTCTTTTGTAAGAAACAAACACAAAAGGAAATGTTTTTACTGCTCGAATAATAATAATGAAAAATGTAATTTATTAACAATATTATTTATTAATACACAATTTATGTCAGAATTTAAATCAAATAAACTTTATTTAATAATTTTACAACGGTTTAAAATGCACCGCAAAACTTACAAGGAGTCAATAGGGCGCGTTTGTCAAAAAGTTTCATAAAATTGACTGTTGTTCTTAAATTTATTTATTGTCATAAAATAACATTTTAATTTACTTTTGTGTTGAGCTTTAACTCAATGTTTTAATCGTCGGCAGTCATTGCTTTTTTGTGCTTTTCCTGTATAAAATAGTTTGACAAATTTTAGACTAAAAAACTTTTAACATGTACATAGACTTTTAATATTCTTTTGACACAAAACACCGTTTGTAACGATATTAAAAGCGAAAATGAAGAGGTTAAAACATCCGGTTTCATTCTTTTGAGCAAATAAAATGAAGGGGATAATTTATAAATACAGGGTGTTTTGTTAATTAAGTTAAAATATATTCGAAAATGTTTTGTTTTCATAGAGTTATTATATTTTTAACCAGCAATTTTGCCAAATAAATGTATTTTCCATTTCATTTTCTCATACTCAATACTTGCCGATGCGGTATAAATTCAAATTATTACTAACGAAATAAGTTCTCATTCTTATAATTATTATTATTATTATTATTCATTTTCTGTATTATTTTAGATAAACACACTCCGCTAAGTCAAACACCACACTCCGAGAAAAATGAGATTCTACTTTTTTCGGCGATTAAGTGTGAACGCCTTGATGTTAGAAAAAGCGGATGAAAAACTCTGTTTGTTAAATTATCAAAACTATTGCTGTTTTCTGGGTCGGAATCTATCTATCTAACACTTATAATTGGCTAGTTTTTGATATTGAAGTAGTATTTATTTTTAACTCTTTACGTCAAGTGACTTCATGTCTGAAGTGATTTCCATAAAAAAACTGATGTTACAGTTTACCAAAAACCTGTAGAGCGACAAATAGTTTCCCATTGTTTAAAAGTTGTTTTTTGTGATCAAACTTTAGAAGCAATTAAATTGCAATAATCTTATTAGAAAATTGTCAAAGAAATTTATGGCAACATTAAGAAAAATAATTCACTGAAAAAGACTATATTAGATTTAAATGATGGAAACCTGATATTTAATTCTAATTTTAGAAAAAGGGCACAAAAACGGAAAACACGCAAGGAAAAGGAATAAATAATTAACAAGGGATACTAGTTTCGCCATTGAACATACATGGTTTGATTTTATGAAAATAAATCAATAATTGTAAGCTGCTCCCTAATAAAATCTTAATTAACTAATTACTTGACATTACTAAGAAATTCCTTACTAAGAAATTTCTCTGTAATTATTATTCATTAATAATTCTAATCTCCGCATGTCCGCCGCCAGTAGTCAACCTCAGTCGCATGTTTGACAGGCCTGCTATAAGTATCGCCATTGTTTCATGCAAATAAATAAATAAAACTTCATTACAAAAAGCACACTACAAAATCCGCTTATTTAAAAACCAATTAACAAACCGAAACTAATTAGAAACGCTTAATCAAAATTATTCTTTAAAAATTTTAAACAGACTTCTTTGAATTGAACACACACAAGTGCAAGACAAGTCAATTGAAAATAAAAACAACTAAATATACTTAAAGATCAAAAAACTACTTTACAAATACACAAATAAAAATAATACAAATCGCTTCATAAACATAATTTTCTTTAACAAGTTTAAACTAATTCTAATACATTAAAGAACACTTATGAACAATTCACAAACAAATTATCAGATTTGAAAAAAAACGCGTTTCATTTTAACTTTTAATATTTCGAAAACAAAGAAATGATTTTTCAATCACACGCATGCAAACAACTTAAAATTATTTGATAAATTTAATTATAAACAGCACTTCATTTTTATTTGTAAACATATTACTAGATTTCATACAACCGGTGAAACCAAAGGAAGTGTCCCCTATAAAAATAATGTACTTGCGAAAAAAGCATGTAACTGCAGTTGACCGTTGAACAATACTATTTTGATAATTTTTATTACTTTTGACTAGTTTACATAATGTATATGGGTGTTTTTAATTTAATATTCATTTCGTTATTATTAGTAAAATATTTATAGTTTTGGAAAGATATTAGAACGAAGAATTCTATGAAGAAGTATGCTTTGTACCATGTAGATTGTATAATAAGTAAAAATAAATATCCAACAGGCTTGGTAGTTATAGGAAATAGGTTTAATTTCGAATCTGGCCGCCAATAATGCAATGACATCTGTCTGTCGTTTATATTAAATATGTCCTCTGTAAAGCGAAGTGTATATCTACTTTAAAGAGGGGATTACACGGTGGCTAACGACGCGGACCGAGGACCTGGATGTGCCGGCTTCGAATACAGTTTCTGTTAAATATGTCCTCTGTTAAGCGAAGTGTATATCTACTTTAAAGAGGGGATTACACGGTGGCTAACGACGCGGACCGAGGATGTGCCAGCTTCGAATACAGTTTGTTCAATAGAAACACTTTTATCGAAACCCACACTTGACCTTGTGTCTCACCTCCTGGAGAGGAGGTAAATATAATATCTACTTTGCAGAATTAATCCGTATTTAAAAAAATATATATACTTTTGACTTTTGAATACAATAATTATAGCCTGCAAAAAATTGTAATAAAATAAAATAGGGTTCTGAAACGTGTTGGTTATTCTTGTTTTTATGCGTTTATAATAACTTAACAATGCCATTGCAACGAATTGATAAATATTTTTTGGTGTTGAATATCAGAAATATGAAGGAATTTCTGAAACGTATGTACACAATAATATTTGTAAATGTTGAATTTTTGAAGCATGATTACAAAATATTGATTATTTCATAAATGTTGTATTCTACTGAATTATAATAAAAAATCTTCCCTTTTTTATTTTTGGCAAAGGGAAGATTTTCCCGAAATATTAAATGATTCTAAATCATCATCTTGACAACACATACAATCGACACCACACTTGCTGTTATGTAAGATTGTAAAGAAATATAAATAGTGTTCCCCCCTTCGATTTATTACTTTTGTTCTTTCCAGCTTATTATCAATCCGGCACTCTGCATTGCCCCCAGCTTTCTCAACATATTACTACTATTCCCAGCAATGCCTCAAGCAACTTACTCTTCCCTATTATATATATATATATATATATATATATATATATATATATATATATATATATATATAAATATTTTTTATTAAATATTAAAGTGTATTTACCTACAGACGATGTAGTTTCGGACTTATGTACTCATCAGTGCAGGAAGTGGTGGTTTCAGGCGGTTAGACGGGTCCGAACGCAGTACGTAAATTCAGAAGAGAGTCACGATCTTACGCCCCAATCCATTAGGCCAACGGAAATCACCACAAACATTACTGAAATCAAGATACATTTAAAGCCGACGGCGGGGTTCAAACGTTCCGAGATCCAAGAGAATGGAAATATACTTATGGCAAGTAAGTTATAGAGAAATGTTTGTGTTTCATTCCCGAGCGAAATCACCAAGTTAAATGTATGGATTCTCGTCTTAAGATCGTATTTATCAGTGCCTGTTCCAACTTCCAAACCAATCAGAGGCTATTTGTTTTCGTTCGACCAATGAAGGTTCCCCTTTTTATTAAAAAAAACGTTTTAGCACAATTCATTTCCAAGTGGGTCAAGGGTCAAACAAACAACGGGTGACCCTGATAGTAGGACTCAGACGAACTGAGTTATTACTGCAGTCGACATTTTGAATTTTTGTATCTACCTTAAACACTAATACAGGGTCGGGCAGCTAAATTGGTACTTTTTTTATTTTTACAAAATTCATAATTTAAAGGATTAAATATGGAAATATATCATTTTAACATTTATTTATTTTATTATTACAGTCTATTGAACAAAATTATTCAATATGAGCACCCTTTGCATCAATTATTTTGGAGATTCTTTGACCAAACCGTGAAGCTCCTCTTTATTTTATTGAGATCGAGATTGCGAAATGCGCGTTGAATGGCTGTCTTCAATGAGTTTATATTTGGGTGTGGATTGACATTAGTCTGTCCCTCGACGACGCCGAATAGATAATAGTCGCACACATTTAGATCTGGAGAGCTGCTGGGCCAAATAGCGTTCGGAATAAACAAGGAAAGATTCTCCTTCCTGGAATCTTGGACTTTTTTTGATCCATGCGCTGGTGCCGAGTCTTGGATGAGCATGACTTTCGTAGGGTCGTAGTTTCTACGGATCCAAGGCAATAAAACTTTATTAAGAATGTTCAAATACTCCACTGTGTTGATTTTAAGACCCGCTTCAATGAAATGAGGAAGCATCACCTTTTCATCACTTGCCACGGCTGAAAAAACATCACAGAAACAGGATTTTTGCTCTGCATCACAGGAAGAACTTCCAAAGGGTCACAGGCAATAACTCGAGTGTTCTCGCGATTTGGAACCTCATCCACGATGAACTTTTTCTCATCAAAAATGCGCACATCTCCTCCTTTGTGTTTCAGATGGTTGATAAGCTTGGCGCATCTTTCAACTCTGATAGCTTTTGAACGGGCAGTGAGGAGATTACGGCGTTTCCAACGTAGGACTTCATCCCAAGGTCTTCGTTGATTGCTCTGCTGATAGTTCTGCGACTCACATTGCGCTTTTTTGCCAGTTTCGACATCGACTGACTTTGGTCTGCCTTTATCGACATTTTTAGTCCCACCAGGAAAGTTTTTGTGGGCTTTCGATCACTACGAGTATTGTGCCGACTTCTCTCAACCTTACACTCGGCATCGAAATTAGCCACAACCCGATAGACAGTCGTTTTTGCATAGCCAGTGCTCTTAACAATGTCCAAAGGAGAACTCCCGGCGCGTCTCATTTCGCATATAGTTATTCTTCGTGCTAATTCCGCCATATTAAAACAAATTTGAGTAAATATAATTATGCTATCTTGCAATAAAGTGTTTAAGGATCCTTAGTAAAAAAAAATGTAATCATATGATCGAAAATAAAAAAAGATATTAGCATTTTAAATTAGTTCGAATTTATCTGCCCGACCCTGTATATGAGATTTAAGATTTAAAGGAGTTGTGCAGCAAGATGTCTGTTCACATTACATTTAAATTTCTGCATATTGGTACAGTCGGGGAAACAGGGATCAGGGAGAAACTTCCAATGCACGTTATTACTGTTCTTTATCTGATCTAGCAACTTATATTATTATTCTATTCGCAAAAAAATAATTGTTCAATTGATCTAGTTTTTGAAATCTCATTTGACAATTGAGGATAAATATATTGTTAATGTCAACCATTCTATTAATTATTTTGAAGGTCTCAATAAGTATATGTATACGTGCAAGAATTGGGTAGGCTAGGGAAAGAAACTGACACAAAAATCGATAAATGTATATTATAACATAGAAGTACAGCCATAAAGGTGCCCTCATTTACACGGGTGTGGATTTATCTGTTCTCACCCAGAGATACCATTTTGGGGGAAGTCAACCTTATCTTTTTTCACCGCCAACGCTCGGATCCTCATTTTGCCTCAGTTGAAATTAGGAAGACTCTTTTTTCTGATAAGCTTATATGACTTTTACTTAAATCAAATCTGTTACTAAAGTCGTCTAAGAGTCATGTACGTTCTCAGATGGAGTACTGCTGGCATATGTGGGGAGATCTCGACTAGAGAAATCTGTATTGTGTTGACAGAGTACACAATCAACTTCGTAGAGAGTGATCCCTTCTCTTCGCTACAGTCTCTTTCTTACAGAAGAGTTGGCATTTTGGCTAAGATCAAAGTGTAGTATCTGTTCCGATGGATACTGCACCCCATAAACTGGTATTGTCTTGGCCTTCGGGGCTTCATTTACGCCGGTCTATGGGTCTGTCCTGTGCAGTTCTAGGAGGTCCACCCTCCCAGGCGTTAGGGAGGAGTAAGTTTATTGCTTACTGTCTGAAGCGCCCCTACCGGGGAATGCCGACGGGGCTGCCCAGGCAATTTTTAAACCCCACTTTCCCGACCCGACCTTGGGTCACATCTTACTTGTGGGAGTAAGATAAAAACTGGCCTAGTGCCTAACTCCTGGAGAGGAGTAAATCAATACTCTATTGGTATTTTCATGGTAGGTGCTCGATTTAGCTCCAATGTCTGCCCCCCCCCCCAGTAAAACATTCACAGTAAAAACTGAAAAGGACTTTCCTTTCTTTCTCATAAAACCAGAGAAAACTTATATGAATAGAGTGCGTTTCCAATAACCTCTCCTCCGTGGAACACAATACCACGTGACTGCTTTCCCTGCTGGTAAATTGGCAATCTCTTTGACCCATATCCTCGAGTGGCTTTTGATTTTGGTAAGTTGTGACCGATTAGTATATAAAAAGAAGAAAAGAAAACGACGTTGTGTCTAGCGACAGTCAGTTACGCACATGTGTTTGACAATAAATAAATAGAAAAACAAACCCTTTTTCTTACATATTGACATCGCACCCCACACCCTTCGCACTCACAAGAACCAGCCCCCCCCCCTCTTTTGTTCTTCCCATGAACCACACCTCACGTAAAAGCATCGGCAGTTTACAGGTCAGCGAACCTGGGTGACAGCATGGTTTACTGGTGTGGGCGTGGGAGAGGACTGGGTCGCACCCCACCGGCTGTGTCTACTTAATTCCTCGCAGTTTGACATCATCTAGATAAGCAGCGACCCGTCGATTTGAAAACGTTTTGGATCGAGCAATGAGAGCTGAAGAGGTAATCTAACACAAAGGCATTAATTCCGACTACTTAACTCCCCACGAGCGCAAAGTTAGACACAACGTCGGTTTTTACTGTAGGGATATCCATCTCTATGAGAAAACATGAATATTACCCCAATCAATAAGGGTTTCTACTCTTCTGAGCATCGGTAGAACAGATACTACATTTTGATCCAAGCCCGCGGGCTGGGAAAATCACAAAAGCATGTCTTTCTCAGTTATTTCCCTTCTATTTTTTTTCTTTTTTCTTTTGATCGCCAACGGCGCGAGATGGTTATAACACCTTTTAGGTAAAAGATAGTTGAAAGGGGAGATACCCAAATAGGCATTAAAAAAAATATTAATATCACTTCCTAGATAATAAAATAAATTTAAAAAACGACAATAGCCTGTTTGGACATCTCTGTCCACTATCATGTTAACCCTTAACAGCCTGAGATACACCTGAAGAAGACCGGAGGCTGTAGCGGCCGAAACGTTGTGATGATAACACTCAAGATGAGAACAGTATTCCTATGGACTTCATTTATTGCAGAAAGCGATATTTCGTATATAACAGCCGTGTAACAGATATTGGGAAACAGGAAAAGCGAGCTCCGTTCAGAAATAATTTCAAGTCCATATTCTGATCCGATAATCATTCACACAATTATAGTCCTACGACTTCCTCTCTGATCGCTAAAACATTTTTCCTGCGGACACCGGACACCTTTGATGAAGTGACAATAAAGCGAACCGCCGCCGCCATTGAAATTCCATCTTTTACATTTGCCAATCCTTTCGGTTTGGGCGGATATAGCAACCATTTGGATGGCATCGCCTCGGGCAAGTTGAGGTAACAATTAACCATGTACATATCCGCACACTCTTTTCTCTGTTGAACAGTTGTAACATGCAAGTCACGTGACCATTATCATGATATAGTGTGTGTGTGTGTGTGTGCGTGTGTGTGTGTGTGTCTGTTTGTTAAGCTGTGTAAGGGCAGGAATAATGCTTATATTATTGAAGGTTTCACGTCAGGATATAGATACTCAAAGCAACGGAAATATAAGTTTGATGACGAATTCCTGGCCGTCATCCAAAGTGGATGTTACAGGGTTGTCACCTAAATGAATACATGGTTTTATTTGTTTAAAATGTGAGAATTCAGATTCTAATATTAAAGGATGTTTAGAAAAAAACTGTTGCCTTTCTCAAAAAACGTTTTGTGGACGGTTGAAAAGTGCAGAATTATGTTGCTGCAGAATGTGCACTCCCATTCATTAGCGGAATTGACAAGTGCAGGAGAGAAGGCGAACTAACCAAGAAGGAAAGGAATTATAACACCATCTATTGTCTTGAATGTGGTATTTTTCCCAACCTTTGCTTCACACATTGCCCGTCTTGTGTTGAGACAAGACCAATTAGAATAAAAAGGGGCAATCACTGATTAGGCCACTATCATTAAGAATTACATCTACTCGTTTTATGGAAGTTACTTAAACAATCAATTATTTCTGCTTCTGTAATCTATATATTAATACGATAGCGTGTGTGTTCGTGTGTCACGCTTCCGGCAAAAGCTCTGCGCATGCGTTCTGCACCTAGATTTTGAAAAACATTCAACTCGCCTAATTTTCGAAGTATTTTTAAGTATTTCCCTTTGGCACAACGGTTAGCGACGTAGTATTTTTGACTTCGGCCCGACTGGTTTATAGTTCGATCCCAACCAACCTCTAAGATTTATTTTCTACATTTCGAGGGGAAGGGGAAGAGAGGTAGGGAGGGGACGACCGGGAAGACACATATTAGCGTGTGTGATTTTGTGTGTCATGCTTACATCAAAAGCAACGACCTTTCGAATCTTTGTATGCTACTCATGAATTGGCTTGGCCTTTTTGCTAAGATAAAAGGGTTGTATCTGTTCCGATGGATAGTGCACTCCATAGACTGGTATTATCTTGGCCTTCGGGGCTTGATTTACACCGGTCTATGGGTCTGTCCTGTGCAGTTCTAGGAGGTCCACCCTCCCAGGCTTTGCCTCCCCTCTTTGGAGAGGAGTAAGTTTATTGCTTACTGCCTGGGGCGCCCCTTTACCGGGGAATGCCGACGGGGCTGCCCAGGCAATTTTTAATGGCCATAGTGCTCACCTTCTCGGGCGCTGGCTTTTCAAACCCCACTTTCCCGACCCGACCTTTGGTAACATCTTACTTGTGGGAGTAAGATAAAACTGGCCTTGTGCCTAACTCCTGGAGGGGAGTAAATAAATATTCATGAATTGGAGCCAAATTTAATTTAATCGAAAACATTTACAAAGTAAAGTTTAGTCGTCGAAATATTACCTTCACTAGAAATATTGTATATAAAGAAGTTTTGTAAATTGCTTCATGTATTGTTCATTTTTTAAAAATAAATATACAAGTCCAAATCTTATCATATTTTATACAAACATGTATAGGTTAGGTACAAGATAATTAGAATTAAAAGCATATTTTCATGTAATTTACACGGGTCCCGCTAGTATTGCATTAATATGCTTTGAGACACTCTTTCTTTTACATCAAAACTTCCGTAGTCGGAAAATCACGTAGAACGAAGAAACAATGTGTCCATGAGCAATGTCCCCCCAAACATTCCATTCAACTTTTGCATAAAAAACAAGGTCGCTCACGAACACGCCTGCTAAGAAGGGTATTAGCTTCTTCTTCTGTCGTGTGAATCAGATGATTCTTGTGTTGGCATTAGTTTCTCCGGTGTTTTTTTTCTAGTTAGAAATCCGATCTTAACCTTAGATCATATTTGAAAAGAATGAAATAGAGAAAAAAGAAAAGAAATTTAAAATTTAAATTTGAAAAGTTAATTAATTTCTTTTCTTTTTTCCCCATTTCATTCTTTCCAAATATGATCTAAGGTTAAGATCGGATTTTAACTCTTCCTGATGAGATCTCAGTTCATAACTGCTGTTGATCGATATCATCGACATGTCAGTGTCGCAGATTTTGTACATGAGAGAGACAGACAGACAGACAGACAGACAGAGACCAATATTTATTTTAAGTAAATAATATTAAATAATGTTCACCTACATACGCCAGCGTTTCAAGCTTTCGCTCTCATCAGTGTAGGAATGATAATCTCAGACGGTCGCACGGTTCGAACCCCTGCCACAGAATCAACCTAGACTTCGCAAGCGAGCGTCATAACCATACGAGACATTACCACATTCAAGAACGGAATTTAAGTTCTATGTATACGAAGAGTGGCATATCTAGAAAGACTGACTAAAGATTCTACAAACGTTGTCAGAATATGTCTTATAGCTATGTGTCAGTCTATTTTTCACTTCCCCGAACAGGGCTCAACTACAGGGGCTGATAACTATATTAATTTTAAGTAAATAATATTAAATTATTTTTACCTATATATATATATATATATATATATATATATATATATATATATATATATATATATATATATATAGTCTCGGAAGTTTCTCAACCATTAAAACTATATTAAAAAAAAAAACAAAAAAAAACTTATAGTCCCAAGTCTTCCAGTGGAAAATCACTCATGTAAGTCAATTTATTTTTTACAGTTATCATATTAGTTTATTTCTAACACTATTTTAAGGGATCATCAGTTGTTTACCATGAAAAACTGTTTCGGGAATTTATATATATATATATATATATATATATATATATATATATATATATATATATATATATATACATGTGGGTGTGGTATGTATCATGAGTTAGTAGAAAACACCTATTAAAAAGCAACTATACAATACAGCTCAACTTCTTATAAAACAGCAAGCAGCTTGTAAAATCATCCAGAAATATTTTAAAAGTGAAACTTCTCGATCAACACCGTTAGATATTTTATTTCGGCTTCAGGCATTTTCATTAACTTCCGACATTAAACGGAACTGATGAGACTATCTGGGGAAAAACAAGGGGAATTTTTTACCAATTCCAGGACAACCAGATGAACGAAACCTGGGTATCCTCAGTAATATATAATATTTAAATATAATAATTAATGTACACACACACACAAACATATATATATATTTATATATATATATATATATATATATATATATATATATATATATATATATATATATATATATATATATATATATATATATATATATATATATATATAGGCAGGAAGTTTTTATTTATACAAGTCCGATTGAAGACTGCTGAAGTTTTTCGTTTCGTAATTATTTTAATTACTTTCTCAACGTGTGTATATATATATATATATATATATATATATATATATATATATATATATATATATATATATATATATATATATATATTATGGTACTTTGTTACATTAAGTAACGAGTTAACTTTGACCACGTCGTTAAAGTTAAGATTAAGGTTAGGGTCTGGGTTAGGGTTAGGATTAGGGTTTAGGGTTAGGGTCATGGTCAAAGTTAGCGTGCGTCCTAAGGTAACTAAGTACCAAATATATATATATATATATATATAGAGAGAGAGAGAGAGAGAGAGAGAGAGAGAGAGAGAGAGGGGGGGAGAAATAAAGAGAGAGAGAGAGAAAGGGAGAGTGAAAGAGGGATACAGAAAGAGAGAGAGAGAGGGGGGGAGATACACGTATTATTTTCTAGTTGCTTTGCCATTGCCAACTGTGAGATCATTAACGTTCATTGTTGAAGCAAAGTAATTCGCAACGAAGTGGAATTATGTTTCAACAACGTGGCTATCAATCTTATCCTGCAATCAGTTTCAAGGATCCGTGTCAACCTCGGAATGTCATATTAAGAGCACCTGTGACTCCCATTATAATCGACTCTCGCCCGTAAAAAAAAACACTCCCCATCCACCCGATCTTATTTCAAAGCGTTCCATGGTTCTTGTTTTATTTTCTCTTTTGACTTGCAGATTCTTTACTTGAAAAACCAAAAACGCAAAGACGTTTTTCACTTTTAGCTCCGCAAGTCTTTTCGTTTCAGTAGAATTCAGTTATTAAAATTCTCTTTGACCAGAAACATAATCGTTTTTTTTATACTAATAAAACACATATGTACAAGATCCTGTTCAATTGCATTTAACTTAGCAAGAAGAAGAAAAATCCTCTACTTAAAGTAAACAATATAATGTTCACACTAAAAAAGGGTAACTGTTTCAGGGGGGTTTATGGTCAGACGGCACTTAAGAGAGACTAATTCTAGGGTTAGGGTTATCAAATAGTGTTATTTGATTTAATTTAATCACCTTATTTCAGTGTGAAGCTTAGTAGACATAATGTTATCAAATAGTGTTATTTGATTTAATGTAATTACCTTATTTCAGTGTGAAGCTTAGTAGACATAATGTTATCAAATAGTGTTATTTGATTTAATTTAATTACCTTATTTCAGTGTGAAGCTTAGTAGACATAATGTTATCAAATAGTGTTATTTGATTTAATTTAATTACCTTATTTCAGTGTGAAGCTTAGTAGACATAATGTTATCAAATAGTGTTATTTGATTTAATTTAATCACCTTATTTCAGTGTGAAGCTTAGTAGACATAATGTTATCAAATAGTGTTATTTGATTTAATTTAATTACCTTATTTCAGTGTGAAGCTTAGTAGACATAATGTTATCAAATAGTGTTATTTGATTTAATTTAATTACCTTATTTCAGTGTGAAGCTTAGTAGACATAATGTTATCAAATAGTGTTATTTGATTTAATTTAATTACCTTATTTCAGTGTGAAGCTTAGTAGACATAATGTTATCAAATAGTGTTATTTGATTTAATTTAATCACCTTATTTCAGTGTGAAGCTTAGTAGACATAATGTTATCAAATAGTGTTATTTGATTTAATTTAATTACCTTATTTCAGTGTGAAGCTTAGTAGACATAATGTTATCAAATAGTGTTATTTGATTTAATTTAATTACCTTATTTCAGGGTGAAGCTTAGTAGACATAATGTTATCAAATAGTGTTATTTGATTTAATTTAATCACCTAATTTCAGTGTGAAGCTTAGTAGACATAATGTTATCAAATAGTGTTATTTGATTTAATTTAATTACCTTATTTCAGGGTGAAGCTTAGTAGACATAATGTTATCAAATAGTGTTATTTGATTTAATGTAATTACCTTATTTCAGTGTGAAGCTTAGTAGACATAATGTTATCAAATAGTGTTATTTGATTTAATTTAATTACCTTATTTCAGTGTGAAGCTTAGTAGACATAATGTTATCAAATAGTGTTATTTGATTTAATTTAATCACCTTATTTCAGTGTGAAGCTTAGTAGACATAATGTTATCAAATAGTGTTATTTGATTTAATTTAATTACCTTATTTCAGTGTGAAGCTTAGTAGACATAATGTTATCAAATAGTGTTATTTGATTTAATTTAATTACCTTATTTCAGTGTGAAGCTTAGTAGACATAATGTTATCAAATAGTGTTATTTGATTTAATTTAATTACCTTATTTCAGTGTGAAGCTTAGTAGACATAATGTTATCAAATAGTGTTATTTGATTTAATTTAATCACCTTATTTCAGTGTGAAGCTTAGTAGACATAATGTTATCAAATAGTGTTATTTGATTTAATTTAATTACCTTATTTCAGTGTGAAGCTTAGTAGACATAATGTTATCAAATAGTGTTATTTGATTTAATTTAATTACCTTATTTCAGGGTGAAGCTTAGTAGACATAATGTTATCAAATAGTGTTATTTGATTTAATTTAATCACCTAATTTCAGTGTGAAGCTTAGTAGACATAATGTTATCAAATAGTGTTATTTGATTTAATTTAATTACCTAATTTAAGCTTAGAAGACATAATGTTATCAAATAGATAACTTATATAAGTCCATAAGCAAGGTTAAGGTATTTCTAAGATTATCGGGTACTGTCTATTAGATAAACAAGTTACATATAAGGGGAATGAATATATGTTAGTGAAATAAATGAATAAATTATTCGAGGTATATATTTAGTTAGTGAAAGTTATAATTGAAATTAAGAGAATTTAAACATTACATGGAAAGTCTAATAAAAGTTAGTAAAAGTTATAATTAAAATTTAGAGAATTTAAACATTACATGGAAAGTCTAATAAAAGTTAGTAAAAGTTATAATTAAAATTTAGAGAATTTAAACATTACATGGAAAGTCTAATAAAAGTTAGTAAAAGTTATAATTGAAATTAAGAGAATTTAAAGATTACATGGAAAGTCTAATAAAAGTTAGTAAAAGTTATAATTGAAATTAAGAGAATTTAAAGATTACATGGAAAGTCTAATAAAAGTTAGTAAAAGTTATAATTGAAATTAAGAGAATTTAAACATTACATGGAAAGTCTAATAAAAGTTAGTAAAAGTTATAATTGAAATTAAGAGTATTTAAAGATTACATGGAAAGTCTAATAAAAGTTAGTAAAAGTTATAATTAAAATTTAGAACATTTAAACATTACATGGAAAGTCTAATAAAAGTTAGTAAAAGTTATAATTGAAATCAAGAGAAGTTAAACATTACATGGAAAGTCAAATAAAAGTTAGTAAAAGTTATGATTGAAATTAAGAGAATTTAAACATTACATGGAAAGTTTAATAAAAGTTAGTAAAAGTTATAATTGAAATTAAGAGAATTTAAACATTACATGGAAAGTCAAATAAAAGTTAGTAAAAGTTATAATTGAAATTAAGAGAATTTAAACATTACATGGAAAGTCTGATAAAAGTTAGTAAAAGTTATTATTGAAATTAAGAGAATTTTAAGATTACATGGAAAGTTTAATAAAAGTTAGCAAAATTTATAATTGAAATTAAGAGAATTTAAAGATTACATGGAAAGTCTGATATAAGTTAGTAAAAGTTATTATTGAAATCAAGAGAATTTTAAGATTACATGGAAAGTTTAATAAAAGTTAGTAAAAGTTATAATTGAAATTAAGAGAATTTAAACATTACATGGAATATCAAATAAAAGTTAGTAAAAGTTATAATTGAAATTAAGAGTATTTAAAGATTACATGGAAAGATAAATAAAAGTTAGTAAAAATTATAATTGAAATTAAGAGAATTTAAAGATTACATGGAAAGTCTAATAAAAGTTAGTAAAAGTTATAATTGAAATTAAGAGAATTTAAAGATTACTAAATTGAAAGCCTAAGATCAGCTGCTAGATGTGAACTTTAGGTTCCAAAAGAGATTGTACTGGTCATGTTAGACGAAGTTCCCAACCAAAATTGTATTTTCGCGTCGAAAATAATAAAAAACATTGTTACTAAAGTTTAGGGAAGTGAGAGTATCAGGGAGGTCCTCAAAAGGTATGTAGATAGGGATAAATGGAGATATGTTAATAGGGATCAAAAGTTATAATAACGCAAGAATTAAGGGAGGGAATATTATTGTCAAGGCGTTCCATTAGTCGAGTGCACCTGGCTATTGAGTAGGGCCGGTGTATCGATAGGAGTCACTAATTTATTTCATTCA